>CAKJTW010000006.1:65282500-65760000 GCA_917880005.1 Nanger dama
TTCAGTCCCCGGTTACGTCCTAGGCTAGGTGCCTTGGTGTCAGGGCAATCTGAGTGCAGCAGCCCTGTCTAAGGCAATCTTGATTTGGCTTACCTGACTGTTAACACAGGAAGGACATAACCCCAAATATAGTTATGGCAGGAAGCTGATAAAATGGGTCCCCAAGGAACCCTCAAAATAACTGAGCTGTCACTAATAGGTTGAAATACACCTTAATGTCTTGCCTCCATCTGGTGAAACTCATTTCCCCAGAGCAGACCCTACTGCCTTAGACATCTCTAGATTCAGTGTAGCTCCTTGGGTGATGGTCAAGCCTCCTGAGTGCTGTCTGGAACCAGAACCCCTATTCCTTCCACAAATTGGACCGTAGCTAGCAGCAGTGCATCTGAAGTCAGGGAAGAGTCTCAGTCTATCCTTCCTGGTCTTGTACCCATGGAATTCCCCATGGTCTGGGAATGAATTAGTGCATCTTTCTTTGATATTATAGGACCATTGGTTTAAGGGCTTTGAAGAGGAAGGAGCCAAGTTTCATACCTACGAAATGGTAATTTCAGGTAGTCTTAAGTCTTCACTCATCTGTACAAACAGGACAGCCTGGATTTTCTGGGAGTGATTGCATATTTACTATGTTCCCAGGCTCCCAAGTTCTGAAAGGTAGGAGTGTCCCCATCTATTCTCTTTCCTCATTGCTTCTGAAAACTTTGCCCTTGACGGGGCCCCTTGGTATGCAGACCTGTCTGGCTGAATCTCATTCTTTGCCGAAAACTATGTTAATTGGGTAGTTGCACTGTGGGTTATTTACAAGAGTATAGTTTTCTTGAACGTTGTAATTCTTTACTTATTCAGTCCATCATGAATAAATTTCTGCCATGTCCCAAGTACTAAGGATACTGAAATAAAATCAAGATCTCTGCCCTCAAAAACATATCAAAAATATACCTGGATCCCAGAGTTTTGTGCTGAGAAGAACTTAGAGTTTTACTAAGCTGAAAGAAGAAAGAAAGTGTTAGTCACTCACTCTGTCCACCTCTTTGAGATTCCATGGGCTGTTGCCCACCAGGCTCCTCTGTCCATGGAGTTCTCCAGTCAGGAATACTAGAGTGGGTTGCCATGCCCTTCTCCAGGGAATCTTCCCAACCCAGGGATCGAACCTGGTCTCCCGAATTGTGGAAAGATTCTTTACTGTCTGAGCCACCAGAGAAGCCCCTTTACTAAGTCAGACTCTTAGATTTTGGCAGCCAAGCTGTCTTCACTTTAAAAGAACCTGTGGAAGGGTCAGAGCATTAACAGTTTACTTTGTCTGAGGCCCCATAGCAGGTTAATGGGAGCGAGGAGGCTAAAGGACCACTCCTTCTCTCTCATCAAGACATCTTGGTTAGCAAGGATATAGTGAAAAATTCCCATTACCTGGCCAAGAGTTCTTAAAGCCTCTTTCACTTCATTCACAAGTGAAACCATAAACTGATCATTCTTGTTAGATGTTGCATTGGCCTGTAATGCTACTAGATTTAACAGGAAAATCTCAACTTGGTAGTAACTTCATTTTTAAGCCATATACCTGGCTTAGACACAGTCCATATACCTCAGTCCTTGGGTTAGAGAGGAAATGGCTTTTGGCTCACCTGATGGACCAGGTGCCTCTGGGTTGTTCATGGCTTGATTCACTTCTTGGTCAAGGGGATGCACTTGAACATCTTTGACCTAGGACGAGGCCCTAGGCCTAAAAGATACAGTACTTGCTAAGAGATGACCCAGAGGGCCTGGCATTCCCACCTGATAGCCACACACTTAGACCCCAGCACCCCTGAAGCAAGAGCTGGATCCTGTTCCACGACTGTGTGATTATACCGAGTTATATAGCAGTGCAATTAACGCCACTTAATGCAAACTGAAAACAGAATTTTTGCAGCTGCCAGCTTTCTCCAGCTCTGCCAGTGCTATATGCTGACTTCATTTATGAGCATTATTTTCTTTCTCATCATGCTGATTGCAGAAAGAAAATTCGTCCAAGAAAGAGAAACAGACATCTAACTTCAATCGACAACACACAAAGTACAAAATTTAAATTGCAGGTATTGATTTCCATCTAGCATCATGCCAATTGCTCCATAAAATTGAAGCCCTTCTGACATCTCAGTCAATGGTCAATTTGAATACAGCAGGCCCATGAGTTCTGCTGGACATCAACTAAGGGTCTTGGCTGAGCATCACATTTCCTTATTTCTTCAGTTCATTCCCTACCCTTATCCCAGATTTCTCTGCTAAGTGTCTGAGAAAACCTACAAAAAATATAAATGAACTTTTGTTATTCTAATCAGTCAGTCACTGACATGATTTTATTAGCAAGGGTCTGACTGCCTCTGGAGGCATTTTCCTATGTTCTGTCTACTAACCTTGGACATGTGAAATCTGTGAATCAGCAAGACCTGAATGGAGTTTGGTCTTTTGGGCCACATGGCAGGCATTGAAGTCTGCAGAAATCTTCAGAGTCAAAAAAAAGAAAAAGGCATTTAATGCTTGAGAGAGAAGGGTTTTCCCAAATCTTGCCTTATAATAATAGAGAAGATGGAAGTTTTTACATGAGGTTATGGTAAGGGTGAATTTGATTTTTGTTTTGAGCCAAGCTGCTAACCAGTGTGTGTGGTTTAGTGTTGGGAAGGGAATTGCAAAGCTACAGTAGTACACGTGGTAACTGAAATCACTACTGTCTCAGAAAATCAGAAAAGAGATGAGAACTGACTGGATACCATGTTTAGCTACGAAATATCCCTTTCAGGCAAACTTTCAGATCCCACTCCTAGGTCTTTGCATAGTTCTTAGTCTATCAGTTTGCCAGAAGCAACTCACTTTCTGCAGTGAGGACACAGACCCAGGGAAGTTGATTAAAAAAATCATCATTGATCTGCCTCTATCCTTCCGCATATTGGCTTTACTCTCTATACCCTTTGAAGCCAGTAAGAGCTTCCCCAGCTGAGCAGATATTTTGGGTTGGGAGAGTATATTGGAAATTAGGCCATCCCTGGAAATGAAATACCATCAATAACTAAAGTGAAGTCGCTCAGTCGTGTCCGACTCTTTGCGACCCCGTGGACTGTAGCCCACCAGGCTCCTCCATCCATGGGATTCTCCAGGCAAGAATACTGGAGTGAGTTGCCATTTCCTTCTCCAGGGGATCTTCCTGATCCAGGGATCGAACCCAGGTCTCCCACATTGCAGGCAGATGCTTTAACCTCCGAGCCACAAGGGAAGCACTTGGTCAATGCACATTTTCCAAAAGTGCTGGAAATCTCTGAAGAGTGCAGTTAGAGAACATTGCTCTTCAACAATTGAATCTTCCACATCTTGGGTTCAGCTTTCAAGAGACATGAAAATGCTAATGTCTATTGTTATATGCAGAGAAATACAGGAAAATTCTAAAGCAGCTCCAGAAAATAGCAAAAAAATGGCCTCTGCCCTACCCCCTAGTCCCCAGTACCCCAGAGGTGTGTCATAAGAGTTGTACAATTTATAGTCTCAGTAATCAATCACATCCCAGCCTTCAAAGTCTGGGTGGCCACACCCATGCAGGGCAGAGCCAAAGCAGACTTGCATAGCAGCTATGACATCAGGAGATTTGTGCAGGGGAGTCACGGATTTTCTTAGTAGTCATTTCCACATCAAAGGAGGATCTCCCCTGTCCTCATGAATGTGTCTTCTACCAAAAGATTTTACTGTGCCTATGCAAACCTAAACTGAGGTCCTGCTCCAGGCAAAATATATACATTTCCTTTTCTGTACTCTTCCATCTTCTTGTATATAATTCTGCTTTTCTTTCCCTACCAGCCAGCCCCTACAGTACATTCTCATTGAATTTCATCTGATCCATACTCCTGCACTTCCAAAACCTTGCCCCTCTGTGCTTTCTCCCTGGTCTTCTTCCCTCAAAAAAAGTGAGCGTTTTCTTAGTTCTGTTTTCTTGTTTCTTGCTGCTTGCAATTCATGTTATTAACTGATTTAAGCCAAAGTATTAATGACTGAAAATGAAAACTAAAGTGGTAATCCAGCCAGGCAACGTATGTATAAGCGAGTGAAAATTTTTTATTATTATTTTAGCTACCGGCATAATTGCTCAGAGGAAAGGCTCATTGTTTGGAGAAAATGATTTCTCAATCTATTTGGGGTAGAAGATGAGACTCTGAGGGGAACAGTTTCAACGGGAGCCCGAAATTTTAAAAAGATCCTTGAAGTGCTCTACACGAGAGACTTGTGTTTTACTCCTGAGAGAAAAGGGAACGGTGCAAATAGATGGGTAGAGAAGTTTGGCAGGGAAGAGGGTACGGCAAGAACCAGAGTTCCTTGTGAGACAAAGAGCTGGTGAGATTTCTACATGGGCAGGACCAAAGGAGATTTAAAGAATGTCTAATATTTCATGGCTTATTATTGCCATGAAACCTCTTTTCTCCGAACCTTTATTTACATCCGTTAGACACACAAATATATTTTGTGAGTGTATTTGTGTCTCTATGTGTAAAGAAAAAGAAAAGAGTTTCACAATTTCAGCAATGAGGTACGTGCAGAAGCAAGAACTCACAGACTGAAATGACCCCGAGAATAAAAATCTGCTTTCCGTCTCCTAGGAATTCACAGAAATTTTTAGGTTCCTTTCACACATATGCAACCATGGGAATTTCCCTGGTGGTCCAGCGGTTAAGATTTCACCTTTTGATGCAGGGAGTACAAGTTCAATCCCTGCTCAAGTAGCTAAAATCCCTCAGGGCCAAAATACCAGAACATAAGAAGCAATATTGTAATAAATTCAACAAAAACTTTTTAAAAAAGTCCATGTCAAAAAAAAAAAAAGTATGCAGTTTTGCCTCATTTGACCTATATCTAAAGGAATGGGCAGAGGAGCTGAAATATGAGTAATACACGGAGCCCAGGGAAGTGAAAGGGCAAATAGCAGAATTTGTTGATAGGGAAAGGAAGAAGGAAATGAAGCTTCCCCAGAGGGTGGAACAAGTCTGGGAAGCTTGTTAAGACCACTCCCCTTGGGATAGGAAGGAGGGAAGAGGTTTTGGACTCCTGTGGCCTTAAGTGGAAGCTGGAAATAATGGCTCAGTGATAAAGAATCTGCCTGTAAAGCAGGAGACGCAGGAGATCCAGGTTCGATCCCTGGATTGGGAAGATCCCCTGGAAGAGGAAATTGCAACCCATGCCAGTATTCTTGCCTGGAAAATTCCATGGACAAAGGAGCCTGGCAGGTTACAGTCTGTGGTGTCACAAAGTCAGACATGACTGAGCGTCTGAACACGAGCACAGGAATATTCCATGTGATATGACACGGGACAATTTCCCTTCATTGTGCTCAGATCTGTGCTCATAACTGACTTTATGCGGTATAGATTGGAGAGGAGCCTTCTGCCTCGACGAGTGGAGTCTCTGAGCAACAAATACTGGAGCGAGTGTGGGGCCAATAGTATGGGGTGTGTGACTTTATTTTTGACAAGAGCAGCAACATAGTGGGCCAGGTATGGCTGAAATCGTCAGGCTAAGGCACAAAAACAGGAATGACAGCATGTGTTACATTTTCCCAGGTCTCCCTTTCACTCCCGTGTCAGCAATGGATAAGATCTGGAAGAAGCTGGATTTTTCTGCCATAGACAAGCTTGTCTAACGTGTTCCAGGAAAATATGTCTCCAAGTGTAACCTGGGGTGGGGAGGCGGGGATGTTAATATCAACATATTGTAATGCAAAAGAAAAATTTAGAAACAAGATAGTCTTTCTCACTATACTCTTTAATGAGATGACTTCCATGTGCTGGGTAAATGGATGGATATTGAATATTCTTTATTCCAGGCTTTACAACAACTCAAAGAGGTAGATATTATATATTCTACAAATGAGAAAACATAGGCTTCAAATGATTAAAGACTATTTATCTCCAAGTTCAAATGCCAGGATGCTCAGGGGAGGAGAAATGCAGTTTTAATTGGTCTGATTTTAAAGTTAATTGTCTTCTATGGCAAGAGTCAGCAAACTGCAGTGGTGGCCCACAGTCTTTTTATGCCCCATTAGCTAAGAGTGGTTTTTGCTTTTTGAAAGGGGTATCTTAAAAAAGCAATAATACAGACAACAGAGAGCATATATATCCCACAAGCCTAAAATAATTACTGCCTGACCCTTTGCATAAAAGGTTTGCCAATCCCAGTTCAGTGGCATAAACCCACTGCTCCTTCTCTACACCAGGGCAGCCCTGAATATGACTGTTGATAAACAAAGATACCATCTCTGCCTGATGACATGGAAACACGAGTATTTCAGGTACTTGGTGTTCCTTTAAAATCTTTGTTGGACCATCAAGATGGCTATCAGCTAGAACTTTAAAACATCAAAACACAGATTATATAAAATTCCAAGGAAATGATAGGATTGCAAAAACAGGTTTCCTCTAGAGTATGAACTTATGATTTGGAGACTGCGGGTTACTAAGGGGTCCAGAGACAAGCTTAGAGGCATGGGACCCTCTGAAATTGTGCACAATTCTCAAAGAGGTGATGACTTCTAAAAAGTTGTGAAATCTGCCTCTGGAGGAGTTCATGTTGTGCTCAGTCAGTCAGTTGTGTCTAATTCTTTGTGACCAGATAGACTGTAGCCCACCAGGCTTCTCTGTCCATGGAATTTCCCAGGCAAGAGTATGGAGTGAGTTGCCATTTCCTCCTCCAGAGAAGCTTTCCAAACCAAGGATCATACCAGTGTCTCTTGTGTTCTCCTGCATTGGCAGGCAAATTCTTTTTCCACTGCACCACCTGGGAAGCCCATGGAGGTGTGAGAATAGAGACTATTGGGACTGGAACAAACATACAGATTAATCCCTTAGGTCTAGAGCTATGTTTTTCTCTCTTTGCAGTGTATTCTCTTTCCTAAAGTGGTTCCACATTCATGGCTGGCGTTAACAATCTAGAAACATATTCAATGATCTGGAATCCACAGTCAAAATGTCCTTCTTCCATACTCTACTGGAATGTCTCAGCTCCACAGGCACCAAAAGGAAAAGCTTTGCTCTTTCCCTCAAACGAGATTCTTTTAGTGTCCCAGCTGTACACGATAGAGAGCGAGGCATCACCGTTGGTTTCTCACTCTCTGTCATCACTCTTCCCCATCTCCACTTCATCCCTAAATCCTTCCCAAATGTCTCCTAAATTTACTCACTTTCTATGTTCTCTCCATCAGCCTGCACTCAGCTACCACCATCTTTACTTACTTACTTGGGCTTCCCTGGTGCCTCAGATGGTAAAGAATTTGCCTGCAATGCAAGAGACCTGGGTTTGATCCTTGGGTTGGGAAAATCCCCTGGGGAAAGGAATGGCTATTCATTCCACTCTTCTTGCCTGGAGAATTCCATGGACAGAGGAACCTGGCAGGCTATAGTCCATGAGGTCGCAAAGAGTTAGACACGACTGAGTGACTAATACTTTCACTTACTTTTTTTTCCAGATTTTATTTTTTTATTTTTTTATTTTTTTACTTTACAATATTGTATTGGTTTTGCCATACATCAACATGAATCCGTCATGGGGGTACATCTGTTCCCCATCCTCTACCTCCCTCCCACCTCCCTCCCCATACTATCTCTCTGGGTCATCCCAGTGCACCAGCCCCAAACATCCTGTATCCTGCATCGAACCTAGACTGGCAATTCATTTCTTATATGATATTGTACATGTTTCAATGCCATTCTCCCAAATCTTACTTTTTGGGCTGCTGCTTCCACCTCCAACCCCTCTCTGAATCATTCTCCTGTTATTTCCAGACTGTCTGAGGTTGGGTTTCCTAAAGGTCTGACTTGGGATGGAGAACTAGCACACAAGAAGTTGATTAGGCGGTGTTTCTTGTTCTTCCTTTTGCTCTCTCATTCTTTTCTTTTTTTAAATTTATTTATTTATTTATTAAAGAATGTCTCTTGTGGAAAGGAAAGGAGTTAGCTTGGATGAAGGGAGAAGTTAGAGTTGCAATGAAGTTCCAGCCTCTGCCTCGGCCAACACTGTGGGGACTTTTGCTAAAGGATGACACATCAGTGCTGCCCCAGGCTGAGAGGAGCAGGCCTGGTCTTATACCCTTACATTGATCGAGATGTGAGCCCTGGAAAGCAGTGAACCTTGGGCGCCGTGGCTCTGTGGTTCAGGCAATCCCTGAAGGGATTTGACAGCTGAGGGCTGCTTCATTTTTGAAGTGGAATATGTGTCTCATTGTGAATGTTTCAATTCTAATTATATCATCCTTTTGTTTAAAAGTCCTCAATGACCTTCCAGGAGCTCATAGTAAATGTTCCAACTGTGTAACATGGTCCTCAAAGTTGTGCATGGTCTGACCCCTACTTGACCTTTCCAGCTTCAGTTAGGTTCAGTTTAGTCACTCAGTCATGTCTGACTCTTTGCAACCCCAAGAACCAAAGCACGCTAGACCTCCCTATCCATCACCAACTGCCAGAGTCTACCCAAACCCATGTCCACTAAGTTGGTGATGCCATCCAACCGTCTCGTCCTTTGTTGTCCCCTTCTCCTCCTACCCTCAATCTTTCCCAGCATCAAGGTCTTTTCAAAATGAGTCAGCTCTTTGCATCAGGAGGCCAAAATATTGGAGTTTCAGCTTCAACATCAATCCTTTCAGTGGATACCCAGGACTTCCAATGAACACCTTTAGGATGGACTGGTTGATCTTCTTGTAGTCCAAGGAACCCTCAAGAGTCTTCTCCAACACCACAGTTTAAAAACATCAATTCTTTAGTGCTCAGCTTTCTTTATAGTCCAGCTCTTACATCCATACATGACCACTGGGAAAACCATAGCCTTGACTAGACTGACCTTTGTTGGCAAGGTAATGTCCCTGCTTTTTAATATGCTGTCTAGGTTGGTCATAACTTTCCTTCCAAGGAGTAAGCATCTTTTAGTTCATGGCTTCAATCACCATCTGCAGTGATTTTGGAGCCCAGAAAAATAAAGTCAGCCACTGTTTCTGTATCTATTTGCCATGAAGTGGTGGGACTGGATGCCATGATCTTCGTTTTCTGAATGTTGAGCTTTAAGCCAACTTTTTCACTCTCCTCTTTCACTTTCATCAAGAGGCTTTTAGCTCCTCTTCACTTTCTGCCATATGGGTGGTGTCATCTGCATATCTAAGGTTATTGATATTTCTCCCGGCAATCTTGATTCCAGCTTGTGCTTCCTCCAGTGCAGCGTTCTTATGATGTACTCTGCATAGAAGTTAAATAAGAAGGGTGACAATATTCAGCCTTGACCTACTCCTTTTCCTATTTGGAACCAGTCTGTTGTTCCATGTCCAGTTCTAACTGTTGCTTCCTGACCTGCATACAGATTTCTCAAGAGGCAGGTCAGGTGGTCTGGTATTCCTATCTCTTTCAGAATTTTCCACAATTTATTGTGATCCACACAGTCAAAGGCAGTGACATAGTTAGTAAAGCAGAAGTAGATGTCTCCATCTAACTCAGCTTTGCTCTCTGGACTCCAGTCACGCTGACTTTGTTTCAGTCCCCCATATTCACTGTGCTCCCTCCTACCACCGGGCCTTTTCACACACTCTTCCCTATCTTGCAGTTGTACTCTCCACCTAGTTAAGCCTTTAGATCTATCCGTAATGCCTCTTTCTGACCTCCTTGACCAGGCTAGTCTACCATTGTAAACTCTCACAGCTTCTATTCCTCTGTGCAGTAGAATTTGGATCAGTTGCAGTTTTTGCAATTGTCTGTGTGTTTTTTTATAGTGAACCATATCTTCCTTGGAGAAGGCAATGGCACCCCACTCCAGTGCTCTTGCCTGGAAAGTCCCATGGATGGGGAGCCTGGTGGGCTGTAGTCCATGGGGTTGCTAAGGGTCGGACACGACTGAGCGACTTCACTTTCACTTTTCACTTTCACGTATTGGAGAAGGAAATGGCAACCCACTCCAGTGTTCCTGCCTTGAGAATCCCAGGGATGGGGGAGCCTGGTGGGCTGCCATCTATGGGGTCACACAGAGTCGGACATGACTGAAGTGACTTAGCATATCTTCCTTTAAAGGAGTCACTCCATGAGGACAAAGCCTGATTTTTTTTTTTTTTGCTCAGCATTGAATTAGAAATTCCTGACCCATAGTGAGTCCTCAGAGTATATTGCTCAATTGAAAAGTGTGTGAATGCTTTATTTTGTGTTGACTCGCCAAAGAGATTGTATGGACTTGGGAGTTTAACAGCTGCTTCGTGTCAGAGAAGGACATTTAAAGTTATTTGTGTATTGTGTGCTATTTGGAGATTGTGTGGCTTATTCAGAGGCAAGTTTTCAGCTAGAAGTTGATCACTGCCCCTCCCTTCAGCTCTCCTCTTGAACTGGATCATTGCTGTTTCTCTTCCTAGAGTTTTCCCATTTTAGTTGTGGTCTTCATTTACATAGTCAAAATAATAATAATAAAAAGCTCAAATGGATTGATAGACTGAATCCAGTCACACAAGACTTTGAAAGTAATTTCAAATCCTACATGGCACACATAGTCAGGTGACAAATTCCTTTGCTTTTATACTCAGTTGTTGCCACATGATGGACTGTAATCTTTGCTCCATCCAGATATCCCACCCCCACCCCAAGTCCAGATTTCATAGTAAAGAGAGTGAGAGAAACAGGAGAAAGTAGGTTGGCCTCTAAGGTATGTTTCTGGGCTCAAGTTTAGAGAACAATGATTTTGGAATCCTGGGTCATAATTCACCAATCAGGCTACATATGCAAATGAGAACATCCTGACTTGTTCAAAAGAGTTCCGTAAATAATATTATTCATCTCCTAGAAGCAAGCCATATTTTTACTGGACTTTTACTTCAGACTTGCATTACTAATGAGAATATATATTTTTGAAACTCTGTTATTTATTTCCTTTCTGCTTAATATTTCAATCAAACGTACATTTACCATATTAATCACAGAACATGATGGTTTTAAAACCTCAGAAATCATTTTAATTGAATACTTCATGTCTGTTTAATCTAAAGTTAATAAAACCTTTTTTTAAGCATCATTGTATCCAATTTTAATTTCTTGCTGTAGGACATTCACCTCTCCCATCCCTAAATTTTTTTTCAGAGTTAGTCTTATTAAAAATTCATATTTTATTTTGAGATCAAAGTTAGATTATTTTTTGCTAGTAATACTAACCTGCTATTTATTTAATATCAATTCAATAACCAAATAAAATGGAGAATTGTATCCAACGATAAAAATTTATGCTGTACCAACTCAAAGTATGTTTTGAAATAAGAAACTCTCAGCTGATATCAGTCATCTTCAGACATGAACACAACTGGATGAAAAGTTCTGTTACAAGACCTTTATGTACTGGTATTAGTGAGAGTTCTAGGGGTGGGGGATTTGGAATTGCCCATGGCACCAAACAGCATTTCGTTGATTAATTTGGCTAGAAATAGCACGAGTGCAACAATAATGGATTTGGCTATTCAAACAGTGGAATTCATTGTTCTACATATCTTTAGTGCTCCCAGTTCTTCCCATTTACTTTTAGAGTTGTGTATTGTTCTTGGTCTATGGATAATAGGTAAATGAATGGCTTTTCAGCTATGCCTTTTATCAGAATTCCCTGACTCTGTGTTCATGTTGTAAAGACAAGGGAAAGGTGAACTGAAAAAATTTCATTCCAGAAACCTTGGGTGTCCATTCCCTTGGGAGCCGCATTAGGTGTTACTGACACCTTGGGGCTTCATATATTGTGGTTGATTAGCTGGGTTCGCTCTCTCTTCTAATTTTGGTAGCCAGCATTGCTTTAATAGCAGACTTTACTTCTATCTCTTCTTACGCAAATGTGTGATTTGTCCCACCAGCCATGTGCAAGATCAATGAACCCATTCCTTTTGGAGAATAATATCCAAATATCACTTCACTAGGGCAACCATATAACCCATTTACCAAGCTGGGACACTTTTCAGCACTAAAGAGGAAGCATTATTGAGTCAGGGCAGTAAGCACAGACCTAAACCATCCATGGAGAAACAGCACATCTGGTTGCTCGGCCTGTTGTGTATCTGGAGCACCAACCTCTTTTTTTTCCCCCAGAAGAACTTTCCATGAACTCTTCTCTGCAAAAAATGTTCAGTCATATTATATGCCTCATAAACTCAGTCTGACACAAGATTCTTAAAATCACGCACATCTATCAGATCATTTTGATTACAGTGGAAAGTTCTGAAACTCCAAGAAATGACCTGACCTAGCAGGTAGATATTAGGTCCACCCTTAAGTCTCTCTGGCACAGCTCAATTCATGGCCTCACAGTCCTGGAAACCCACAGCTTCAGAGCAGTGGTGACAAGTCAGTGTGATCCACTCTCCACATGGCTGCATAACAGCAGCTCACTGAGGGCCTGAGTCATCTTTTACTTGGTTATAGTCTTGTTAATGTCCATTATAAGTTGCTTTCTGCTTGTCCGAGCCTCTGGAATTGCCTCCAAGGATGCAAGGACCCCCAGGTAGGACATCTCAGAAAAGTGTCACTTTTTAAAATATTTAAATCCTTTCTAACTCTGAGCCAATTTGAGGAAGTTCACAGCCAGTGGAGAGTTCCTCATCACATTGTAGGCCATTCTGTTCTTGAAGAGATAGATGTGTGGCAGAAAGACTGCTCAGGGTTGCCTTTCCTAGAGTTACACTCTGTAGGTCTCAGACCTAGAGGTCAAATCGTACAATCTTGAATTTGTTTTTGAGGGAGACTTTGTTTGGGAGATTTTCTTCCTGAGAGAATCCTTTGTTTGGAAGTGACCAGAAAGGATGAGTTATTGAACAAGTCTTCTGTCTTGGTCTGATGGGCAGAGAAAAAAGCAACACTTCTATTATCCACAGGCCTTCACGAAGACAAGTGCAATCAGTTGCAGATAATTAACCTGTTCATAATCCAAATACTGGAGACAAATCTCAGTTTGAAGCCCTGGGGCACAGAGAATGTTCTTTCAAAACTAAGCTACAAAAAAGAAAGAAAAGGTTGGGAAAAGTCTTGACCAATATTTTACATGATTCTCAACCCAAGGAAACCCCAGGCCATCAAAGGACTTTCTTCTTGTGGTGCAGATCTGTCCCGAGAGAAACAGCAGAAACTTCACAATACTGAATAGGATGTGATTAAATCATTATTTCCCTGCACCACTTCTAAGCAATAAGTGCCGGGGGTGAGTTTAATGTGTAACACAGGAGGTGATATGGTGCAATGCAGTGAGTGATCTTTTTCAGCTGGTACTTCAAGCAGCAAGTAACACTTTCCATGAAAAGGGACTCAAAATATTCTTCCTAATACCTCATAGCCAAGAAGACACTGAAAGGTTGAAAGAAGGCAGATAAAAAATATGGGCTTTGAGAGACAAAGGCTAAAGATCATGCCTCCATTTCATTGACAAGTAGTCAAATTGTCATCTAATCATTTGCAGAATGTTGGGAGAACTTTTCATGGGTGTAAATTGATAATGTTTTCGTTCTTAAAAAGTGGCAAATGTGCAGGGTTGTTGTTGTTCAGTCACTAAGTCATATCCAACTTTTGTGATCCCATGGACTGCAGCATGCCAGGCTTCCCTGTCCTTCACCATCTCCCAGAGTTTGCTCAAATTCATGTCCATTGAGTCGGTGATGCTATCTAATCATCTCATCCTCTGACGCCTGGTGGAAATGCACATAGAAAGACCATTATTTTTCCTGTGACTAGTACGAGACTATTGTAAAAAATAGCCATCTCAATGCTAAAGGCTTGAAACGGTAAGATCTGGGACATGGAGAAAAGGATAAAAGAGAGTTCCTCTAGTAATGTTTATTAAAGGTTATCACTAGTTCCTTAATGAGCAGAAAGTAGAGATTGTAATCAGGATCCTTTTTAGTTCATACCACATAAATATTTATGTATTGTCTTATCATAATTATTTAATTATTCTCAGATGATTTTATTTTTATCTTCACTGAGGTCAATGTTAAACTATTAATCTATATATTCTGTTTTTCTGCACATACCAGATGGAGAAATACGTCTGATTCTAGTTCTCGGAATATACAAATCTGGACAACTAGTAGTCCTTAGAGAATTGAGACAAGGTACATGTGTCAAAGGGCTTCTGTGGTGGCTCAATGGTAAAGAATCCTCCTGCAATGCAGGAGACATGGGCTCAATCTGTGGGTTTGGAAGATCCTCTGGAGAAGGAAATGGCAACCAAAGCCAGTGTTATTCCCTGGAGAATCCCATGGACAGAGGAGCTTGGCAGGCTACAGTCCAAAGGGTCGCAAAAGTCAGACACAACTGAAGCAACTGAACATGCATGCACATATTTCAAAGGGGTCCATCCAATCCCTGAAATGAAAGGAAAGTTCCATCTCCTCCTTTATTCCCAACTACACTCTCCACCCATAAACATTTAGAAATACAATTTGAAAGTCTGACTCAGGAGAGTCAGTAGGAAGTTTCTTTATCCCCACCTCCACATTTAATAATAGAATACTAAAAAGACTTGGCAATATTTACATTAATACAGAGTTTATCTTCAGATTCTTCACATATTTGCTTTTAATCTCATCCTCTGAGAAAAATGGGAAAGGCATCACAATTCTTATTTGGTAGGAAACTAGGGCTGTGGAGGCATCAAGTTTGTCCAACATTTCACCTCTAGTCAATAGCAGAACCAGAACCAAAACTCAGGTCTCTTGACTCGCAGACTCCTCTGCGCATCACATCATACCACCTACCCTGGAGCAAAGGCAGAGCTTCCCCTCTCATTTCTCCTGCTGGAAGAAGGAGGAATGCAAAGCTATCATGGTTAGGGAAAGCAGACAAATTGAAGGGCATTTACTGGTAGAATGAATTAGCTGAGCTTATGAAGTGAAGACCATCTGAGTCACATGGTATGTTGATAAGTGAGATGGCAGAGCATTCTAGAAAAAAAAAAGTTGTATTGACACAAAAAGTTTACTTAGAGGACTAGTAAAGGACAATTTCAGATAAATATCAACAATAAGAGGTGACAGTGAGGAGAGGTAATGTGAGGGGCAACACAGAGAAGGAATAGGCTTGAGAAAATCTGGATTTTATTGTGACAACATCACTTACTAGGTCCATGCTCTTGAGCAAAGCTTTTAATTTCTCTGTGCCTCAGTTTCCTTGTATGTTAACCTGCTTTTCCTTCTCATAGGCTTCTGTTGGAATCGAGTGAGATAATGAACATGACTTTCAAGATTCTGAAGGAAGCGGAAGCCTTCACTCAGTCATGTCCGACTGACTCTTTGCGACCCCGTGGACTGTAGCCCACTAGGCTCCTCTACCCATGGGATTCTCCAGGCAATAATACTGGAGTGGGTTGCCATTTCCTTCTCCATCAAGATTCTGAAGTGCTAGATAAAGGTTAAGAAAATATAGAGCATTACACATAGTAGGTATTAACAAACATTGTTGAATTAAAAGACTATTTCAACAGGAATTGATTATCACTATATGAGGTGATTCGTACAATTATGTGTTGATAATTATTGCTTTAATGGAAATGGCTATGTGAATTAAATTGCTGCCAGAATTGTGGATCCAATAGCATTTTAGAAAATAGTTATTATTCTTCAGTCCTGAAATATCTGGGTATGGAATGCAGTAACAAACACGCAAATTTTGGCCAACAGCCTGGATGTTTTTGCTACTTGATAAAATTGGAATGCTCGAATACAGTTTTCCATTTGAAAGGCATATTACAAAAATCTACCAAGACAAGTTAAGTATGTGTCTCTGGCAAAGAAATTAAACAAATGTAGGGAGTGAGAAATATCAATGCAATGTTAGCTATTTTAGTGTTCTATTATCACCCATAGAGATTCTTAATGCAGTATGAAAATTTCATGATTATAAATTCCAGCTATATGGCCTGCCTTGTAGACTATCAGGGTCAGTGTTGCTAAGAACAGATTAATTTGAATTTTACAAACATACTAACCAGTCATAACAGACCTCTGTTTCATATACATGGTGCTTAGTCACTCAATCATGCCCAACTCTTTGAGACCCCATGGACTATAGCCAATGAGATTTCCCAGGCACGAATACTGGAGTGTGTTGCCATTCCCTGCTCCAGGGTATCTTCCTGACCCAGGGATTGAACCTGGGTCTCCTACATTGCAGACAGATTCTTCATTGTCTGAGCCACATGGAAAGCCTTCATATGTGTATGTATGTATGTACACATATGCATATTCTATGTCTATTACAAGCTGCTGCTGCTGCTGCTAAGTCGCTTCAGTCGTGTCTGACTCTGTGTGACCCCATAGACGGCAGCCCACCAGGCTCCCTCGTCCCTGGGATTCTCCAGGCAAGAGCATTGGAGTCTGCTGCCATTTCCTTCTCCAATGCATGAAAGTGAAAAGTGAATGTGAAGTTGCACAGTCGTGTCCGACCCTCAGCGATCCCATGGACTGCAGCCTTCCAGGCTCTGCCATCCATGGGATTTTCTGGGCAAGAGTACTGGAGTGGGTTGCCATTTCTTCCCCCAGAGGATCTTCCCAGCCCAGAGCTATCCCTGCATCTCTTATATCGCCCCGTGGGCAGGCGGGTTCGTTACCACCAGCACCACCTGGGAAGCCCACAGCCTTTCTGGAGGTAAGGCTTTCCAGCTGTGAATGGCTCCTGGGTAACTGGATTCAGCTGCTTGGGCTGCACCCACAGTGGTGCTTCCTCTCCTTAAGCTATGGCAGATTCCTTTAACCTGGACAGTGGCTTTCAAATGCAAATTAGCACACAAAATGAAAAAGGATAAAGGAAAATTTGTGAATTTTTAAAATTGAAATAGAATATATATAACATGAATTTCACTATTTTAACAATTTTTAAATGTACAGTTGAATAGCCTTTAATACATTCATATTTTTGTGTAACCATCACCACTATCAATTTCCAGAACTTTTGCATCTCCAACTCAAAGTCTGTACCCATCAACAAATAACAGCTCCCCAACCCCTAAATGCTGGAATCCATCATTCTACTTTTTGTCTCTATGAATTTGGCTATCATCGGTATCTCGTTTAAGTAGAATCAAATAATACTTGTTCTTTTGTGACTGGCTTATTTTGCTTAGCACAATATCCTCAAGATTCATCCTTGTTGTATTATGTGTCAGAAGTTCCTTTCTTTTTGAGGCTGAGCAATATTCCATTTATGGATATGTCATTTATAGATCTACATGGATATATATTTTGTTTGTCCATTCCATCAGTGGATGTTTGAGTCACTTCTGCTTTTTGATATCTTTCCTGAATAATACTGTTGTGAATATGGGTGTGACAGCTTAGTGACTTTCCAGGTAGCGCTAGAGATGATAAAGAACTCACTTGCCAATGTAGGAGACATTAGAGGCATGAGTTCGATCCCTGGGTCAGGAAGATCCCCCTGGAGGAGGACTCCAGTATTCTTACCAGGATAAACCCATGGACAGAGGAGCCTGGAGCACGGAGATCCATTGGGTCACAAAGAGTCAGACACAACTAAAGCGACTTACCATGCACACACACACATTTTGTTTGTCCATTCCATCAGTGGATACTTGGGTTACTTCCACTTTTTGATACCTTTCATAAATAATTCTGTTATGAACATGGGTGTCGCAGCTTAGTGACTTTTTATGAAATTAAATGTGTTTAAAGATCTGTCCTTCCAATTTTTTCCTTGGTGTTCCTCTGTATTTTTCTGATGAAATGATGGTGATAGAAGGTAGTTTATTTTTCTTTATTTGGTAAAGCAAGATGTTAACCACTCGAAGCCAGACTTCTTTTAAGTTTTTTTAAATTTAATTAAAAAATTAAGCCTAGAAAACATAAAAAATCTTCTCAAATATGGTAGAGCACCAGAATCACCTGGAAAGTTTTGCTAAATATAGTTCTCAGGAGCCTGCACTAAAGCTGATTGAGATCCAGTCTACAAAGGTGAACTCAGAGGCATTGATATTATTTGAAAGCTTCCAGGAGTTCTTTATGGCTTTCCAAAATTCCGTGTCAAGCAAGATATTGCATTTTGGTCAGTGGCTACCCCTGTGCCACCACCAAACCAATCATGGGGTGAACTCTATGTTAAGCATGTCCAGGGCAAGGAGATGCTGAGCTAGGTCTGTGACTATCTAAAGTTAAATCCCACTACAATTTTTACTTCCAAATCCAAGTTGAAGTTTGTGTGTTTCCCCCACAGCTGCTTGCACCTGTTCTTTAGAGGAAGGGGAAAATCAGTTTCCATGACTTCTTGCCTTCTTTTCACCTCCTCAGACTCCTTGAACTTAGCCATGTCATGCTTCCAAAACCACATTCCACTCAAACTGTATAATATCCAGCCTCCTTGATTGTGCTATTTTCTGAAACTAATTATATAGTTATTATTTCTTTTCAAAACTAAATATCTACAGAATCTACTATGTGGCCAAAGGATCAATAAATCATATAGAGAAGCATGTCAAAAATGATGAAGAAAGTTGAGTCCCACAAGAATCTTTGGGGTGCCATCCACAGGATGAACCCAGCTTCCCTGCTGGCTTAGATGATAAAGAGTTTGCGTGCAATGCAGGAGACATGGGTTCGGTCCCTGGGTCAGAAAGATCCCCTGGAGAAGAGAGAATGGCAACCCATGCCAGTATTCTTGCCTGGAGAATTTTGTGGACAGAGAAGCCTGGTTCATGGGGTTGCAAAGAGTTGGACACGACAGAGGAACTAACACTTTCATTTTCACAGGATGAACACATCATTCACAGGGTGAATACATTATCCATTGGGTAAACACACCATCCATAGAGTGCACACATCCATGATGACTGTTCACTTTCACTGCCTCCCAAATACATACATCAGTTGATGACATGTGATTAGTGGGGAAGCTCTGAGGTGATTGAGTGCAGTGATATTTTGAGGAAAGCAGTACATTCCTCATTATCCACCAATCTGGGTACGAGAGAGATTGTGAGCTTCTATATTAGCATTTCCACATCCGTCCTCCATCCTCTCTGCAACCTCCAGCAAGGCAGCTTGCCTTATTAGTAACGTGTTTGGGATTAACAGCTTTGCTATTGTGTTAGTGTCTCTGTCGTTACCCAGGGAGGGAAACTGGCAAGTGCTGCGCCAGTTGCTAACAGACCTAAAACAACGCCCAGGATGGAATTCTCACACAGCTATGTACCTCGGAGCCAAAAGCTCACCAGCTATAATCGAGGTATGCGCACCTTTAATAAAATGAACTTCACGATTAAGGTAGGGAAAATTGTAAACATGCTAAAATTCTCATATTGAATTAAAAAGAAATGCCTTTCAGATATTTTTCAAGTAATGGAATCCCATTCCCATCTGCTTGGGCTTCTTTTCAACACCTCTCCCCTTAGCAGTGCCAAAGGGAGAAAAATTCTCGGCTTGCAGCGTGAATTTTAGCAGAGCCAGCCTGGAGTGTTGTATTGGGAGGGGCTAGGCCTTGAAAATGGCTGGAACTATTAAAAGTGTCTGACGGGTGCCACGAGGACCCGTGAGCTCAGGGGTTGTAAGGCTGACATGCCGAGAACTGACTTTCTGAAACCATGATGCTGGCAGAGATCTCTGGCCGGCACAGATCCCAGCAGAGGAAGCCCAGGAGTCAAAACTGGGCCAGGTGTGTTTGCACCTCAAGGCCTTTCTGACAGAAACCCCAGTTCTGGGGACAGTCCCATCCTGGGGTCACTTTCTCTTAAACCACATTAGAATGAAATTTCAAGCAAGGGACACAGGTGCTGGAGAGAAGTGAAAGTGGAAGTCGCTCAGTCGTGTCCGACTCTTTGTGGTCCCATGAACTATAGCCCTGCCAGGCTCCTCTGTCCTTGGAATTCTCCAGGCAAGAATACTGGGATGGGCGGTCATGCCCTTCTCCAGGGGATCTTCCCGACCCAGAGATTGAACCTGCGTCTCCTGCATAGCAGGCAGATTCTTTACCGTCTGAGCCACCAGGATAGCCCTGCTGGAGAGAAACTCCGCCATTATTCTGGGCACATACCCAGATTCCCCATCTTGGTCATCACATCACTCTGCTCTAGAGTTGGAAAGAAGAGAGTAATAAACATTTCCCCTGATAGTTTTCCTCATCCCTCAGTAGTAACCAGCTCTGTCGGTTACAAAAGTGGAAACTGAGAGTCTGGGAAAATAAAGAAGCTCCCTGAACCATTCTGAGAGTTAACTCAAGAATCAAGCAAATAATTTGCCCTTCATTACTAGTTGAAGGTTCCAGTTTCAAATGAGTCTGCTTTTGACCATGATTCTCAGGCCCCTCCGAGCCATCAGTGGCATGAATACCAGCTGTGTGTCATGACATCTCATGGTGACATGGGCCTCCCTGCCCCCAGTTTCTTTCATCCACTTTCTCCACGGAATAGCTTATCCTCCTTTTGTTAGAATGAGGTTTACATTCAACATCCCCAAGTTCAGCACATAAAGGAACCCCATGACCACCCTCAACACCTGTGCCTGTGATGATGCTGGGGCCGTAGAGGTCAGAGTGGCGAGAAAAGCTGTGACATAGGAAGAGGGAAAGAATAAGAAGGGCCAGGCTGCTGACTTGGAAAGCTAACTTTATTCATGTCATAATTTTTCCAGAGACACGTCCTATTTCTAGTTTCTAGAACTGGTGACAAAACTTTGTGAACCAGAAATTTCAGCATGCCGTCTGACAGGATTTTCTTGATTTGTGAGCGTTCTCATCTAAAAAGAGTCTTACAAAGCAATAATAACCCAGCCCTAGCAAGGGACATAGTCAACATATCACTTTAGTGTAAAGAATAAAAATGTGTGAAATGAGGGCTGAACTACAAAGTCTAGGATGTTCTATTGCATGTTGGAGCCCAGCAGATGTGTCCAGGCACAGGCGGCTTCCAAGGCTGTTCAGTTCACAGCCAGACTTGAAGGCAACTTGCCTCATGTATATACTTCCTCGCACTCTTTCCATGTTCCCCCTCTCTTTTCTGACAATGTTTTTTTTTTCCCTTGGAGAAGGGTAAGAGACAGTAGTTCAGTTCAGTTCAGTTCAGTCGCTCAGTCGTCTCTGACTCTTTGCGACCCCATGAATCGCAAAACGCCAGGCCTCCCTGTTCATCACCATCTCTTGGAGTTCACTCAGACTCATGTCCATCGAGTCCGTGATGCCATCCAGCCATCTCATCCTCGGTCGTCCCCTTCTCCTCCTGCCCACAATCCCTCCCAGCATCAGAGTCTTTTCCAGTGAGTCAACTCTTCGCATGAGGTGGCCAAAGTACTGGAGTTTCAGCTTTAACATCATTCCTTCCAAAGAAATCCCAGGGTTGATCTCCTTCAGAATGGACTGGTTGGATCTCCTTGCAGTCCAAGGGACTCTCAAGAGTCTTCTCCAACACCACAGTTCAAAAGCATCAATTCTTCGGCACTCATCCTTCTTCACAGTCCAACTCTCACATCCATACATGACCACAGGAAAACCATAGCCTTGACTAGATGGACCTTAGTCGGCAAAGTAATGTCTCTGCTTTTGAATATGCTATCTAGGTTGGTCATAACTTTTCTTCCAAGGAGTAAGCATCTTTTAATTTCATGGCTGCAGTCACCATCTGCAGTGATTTGGGAGCCCCAAAAATAAAATCTGACACTGTTTCCCCATCTATTTCCCATGAAGTGATGGGACCAGAGGCCATGATCTTCGTTTTCTGAATGTTGAGCTTTAAGCCAACATTTTCACTCTCCTCTTTCACCTTCATCAAGAGACCCTTTAGCTGCTCTTCACTTTCTGCCATAAGGATGGTGTCACCTGCATATCTGAGGTTACTGATATTTCCCCTGGCAATCTTGATTCCAGCCTGTGTTTATTCCAGCCCAGCGTTTCTGATGATGTACTCTGCATATAAGTTAAATAAGCAGGGTGACAATATACAGCCTTGACGTACTCCTTTTCCTATTTGGAACCAGTCTGTTGTTCCATGTCCCGTTCTAACTGTTGCTTCCTGACCTGCATACAGATTTCTCAAGAGGCAGGTTAGGTGGTCTGGTATTCCCATCTCTTGAAGAATTTTCCACAGTTTATTGTGATCCACACGGTCAAAGGCTTTGGCATAGTCAATAAAGCAGAAATAGATGTTTTTCTGGAACTCTCTTGCTTTTTCCATGATCCAGCTGATGTTGGCAATTTGATCTCTGGTTACTCTGTCTTTTCTAAAACCAGCTTGAACATCAGGAAGTTCACGGTTCACGTATTGCTGAAGCCTGGCTTGGAGAATTTTGAGCATGACTTTACTAGCATGTGAGATGAGTGCTATTGTGTGGTAGTTTGAGCATTCTTTGGCATTGCCTTTCTTTGGAACTGGAATGAAAACTGACCTTTTCCAGTCCTGCGGCCACTGCTGAGTTTTCCAAATTTGCTGGCATATTGAGTGCAGCACTTTCACTGCATCATCTTTCAGGATTTGAAACAGCTCAACTGGAATTGTGAATGAAATTCAACATAGCTGCTTTGGTTCTTGCTGCATAGATCTCCAAGAGTAATTTCATCCACACCTGCAGCTTATTATAATTGATTTGATTGGTGGGTCCATCTCTGAGCCCCCGAAAGCCATGCCTTTGCTCGCTGCAGTAGAACCATGTGAGAAAATATACATTGATGTCTATCTAGAAAAGAGGGCTGATTAGAGCTGTGAAGAAGACCCAAGGGAACCTGGTACCTGCAGACAGAGGTCCTGTAATCAGGAAGCAGACTGGGCTTTCCCTGGCAGGGTCACACACAATCTCAGCAGGTCTAAAGACTTCTAGTCGGTGTCAGTTCAATTCAGTTCAGTCACTCAGTCATGTCCGACTCTTTGTGATCCCATGGGCTGCAGCACGTCAGGCTTCCCTGTCCTTCACCAACTCCTGGAGCTTGCTCAAACTCATGTCCATCAAGTCAGTGATGCCATCTAACCATCTCATCCTTTGTCATCCCCTTCTCCTCCTGCCTTCAATCTTTTCCAGCATCAAGGTCTTTTCCAATGAGTCAGTTCTTTGCATCAGGTGGCCAAAGTATCGGAGTTTCAGCTTTAGCATCAGTCCTTCCAATGAATATTCAGGACTGATTTCCTTTAGGATTGACTGTGATCCTGAATTATAAGGCACTGTCTTAGAGGAGGAGAAAATGAAAGTGAAGTCGCTCAGTCATGTCTGATTCTTTGCAACCCCACAGACTGTAGCCTACCAGGCTCCTCCATCCATCGGATTTTCCAGGCAAGAGTACTAGAGTGGACTTCCATTTCCTTCTTCAGGGGATCTTCCCAACCCAGGGATCAAACCTGGGTCTCCTGCACTTCAGATAGACACTTTACTGTCTGAGCCACCAGGGAAGCTTTAGTGGAGGTATCAACCCTGTAAAAAGCCAGAAAGTAAATATTTTCGGTTCTCAGGGCCCTACGGTCTCTACTGTAACCACACAACTCCGCCATTGTAGGTAGAGCAAAAGCAGCCACAGCATCCATAAATGAATAGACATGACTGTATTCTAAGAAAACTTTATTTATAAAAACAAACAATGGGATAGATTTGGTCCATGAGTTGTGGTTTGTTGACTTCTGCCTTTGAAGTTGTTCTCACATGTCATTGTTCAGACACTCAGTCATGTCTCTTATTGTGACCCCATGGACTACAGCATGGCAGGTCTCCCACAGTTTGCTAAAACTATGTCAATTGACTTGGTGATGCAGTCCAAACATCTCTTCTGTCATCCCCCTTTTCTCCTGCCTTCAGTGTTATCCAGCATCAGGGTCTTTTCCAGTGAGTCAGTCTTCACATCAGATGGCCAAAGTATTGGAGCTTCAACTTCAGCATCAGTGCTTCCAATGATATTCAGGTTTGATTTCCTTCAGATTATGGTTTTTCCTGTAGTCAGGTATGGATGTGAGAGTACTGAAGAATTATCCCCTGGAGAAGTAAATGAAAACCCACTCCAGTATTCTTGCCTAGAAAATCCCATGGACAGAAGAGTCTGGCAGGCTACAGTCCATGGGTTCACAAGTCAGATACGACTTAGTGACTAAACCACCACTAGGGACCATTCCAGGCAAGCCTGGGTGGATGTGCACTCTACCCCCTCAAACTCAGTGTATCATGTCTTATTGTTTTTTGAGCTATCAACTCCCTTAAGGAATCTCTGACTAAATCTTTATTAATTGAATTGAAAAGTACTGACTCCCTCCCCTTTCCCACCATGTTTTGTTCTGGGTTTGTGGTGGTTGTTGTTTGATCACTAATCATGTCTGCCTCTTTTGCAACCTCATGAACTGTAGCTAGACTCCTCTGTCCATGGAATTTTCTAAGCAAGAATACTGGAATGGTTTGCCATTTCCTTCTCCAGGGTATCTTCCTGACCCAGGGGTAGAACCCGCATCTCCTGCATTAGCAAGCAGATTCTTTACCCACTGAGCCACCTGGGAAGACCTGGGTTTGTCGTAGGCAGAAAGACATTAATCTTCCCAGATACAACTGGTTTATTAGCCCATCTTCCTTCACCCATGAGGAAGTTTGCAAAGAGAATTCGATGACTTCTGTATCCAGAAACCAATTTCTGAAACAAATTAATGCATCTGAAGAACCAAGCATTTTAAGTGCATTTTAAAGCAGCATAATTATTCCCAAGAACTGAATTATGTCAACTAACTGGTAGTAAGGCAATGGCACCCCACTCCAGTACTCTTGCCTGGAAAATCCCATGGACGGAGGAGCCTGGTAGGCTGCAGTCAATGGGGTTGCGAAGAGTTGGAGACGACTGAGCAACTTCACTTTGACTTTTCACTTTCATGCATTGGAGAAGGAAATGGCAACCCACTCCAGTATTCTTGCCTAGAGAATCCCAGGGATAGGGGAGCCTGGTGGGCTACCATCTATGGGGTCACACAGGGTTGGACACGACTGAAGCGACTTAGCAGTAGCAGCAGCATACACACTCAAAGACTAGCATGCAGGTTTGTTAAGTCAAAAACTTGTCTTCTGAAAGGTCAATTGAGGAACCAGCTTAAGTCAGTTGGAAAAAAAATACAAAAATCTTCTTGTTGGACCCCCTCCTTTGGCCCTGATCCTGTTATTTGATTGGATGTATCTGATTCTCACCCCCCCAAACTTCTTGTTTGTCCCCATAAACTTAGTGTATCTAGGGTCCAGTCTCTATAAAGCTGTCCTCTCTGGTAGGGATTTTGAGGAGAAGGTCATCACTGTCCTTTGTTTTCACCACCCTCCATCACCCTCTGCAGTGGGGAGCCCTCCCATGCCAGCAGGCTGACCAGGGATGCAAACAGCACCAGGCCCCTAATGAGATCCTGAAAAAGCATCACTGCTTCCATTGTACACACGGGGCCTCTTTTCAGTACTCAGACCACATTTCCTTGAGATTCTGTAACTAAAACCTAGAGGTTTTGTCATCAGGTACCCAATGGGGTGGAGGAATTTGCCTTCCCATAATGTTGGTTTATTTAACATCCTAAAGGTTCTGTTGAACCAATTTATTGAGCCTCTTTCATCTTTGTGAAATAGGTTGTTGTCAGGAGAATAAAGTTGCTAAGTTTCAAGGTGAAATCCTGAGGAATGTTGATAAAGGCTATTATTTAAAAGATGTAGTCTTACTCCCAGATTTTTTCAGTGTTTTAGCCTTTTAAAGATGTTAGAGTCCATGGGGGAGGGAAGCATCTGCTTTGAAGAAGCTTGAATTTCATAATAATTCCATCATTTTTCTCTGTTATAATACAACTTTTTAATAAAGTAACATCAGAAGCAATCTCAAAAAGAATGATCTCTGTTCATTTCCAAGGCAAACATTCAATATCACGGTAATCCAAGTCTATTCCCTGACCAGTAATGCTGAAGAAGCTGGAACAATTCTATGAAGGCCTACAGGACCTTCTAGAACTAACACTCCCAAAAGATGTCCTTTTCATTATAGGGGACTGGAATGCAAAAGTAGGAAGTCAAGAAACACCTGGAGTAACAGGCAAATTTGGCCTTGGAGTAGAGAATGAAGCAGGGCAAAGGCTAATAGAGTTCTTCCAAGAGAACGCACTGGTCACAGCAAACACCCTCTTCCAACACAAAAGAAGACTATACACATGGACATCACCAGATGGTCAACACTGAAATCAGACTGATTATATTCTTTGCAGCCAAAGATGGAGAAGCTCTATACAGTCAGCAAAAACAAGACCAGGAGCTGACTGTGGCTCAGATCATAAACTCCTTACTGACAAATTCAGACTGAGATTGAAGAAAATGGGGAAAACCACTAGACCATTCAGTATGACCTAAATCAAATCCCTTATGACTATACAGTGGAAGTGAGAAATAGATTTAAGAGACTAGATCTGATAGAGTCCCTGATGAACTATGGACGGAGGTTCATGACATTGTACAGAAGACAGGAATTAAGACCATCCCCAAGAAAAAGAAATGCAAGAAAGCAAAATGACTGTCTGAGGAAGCCTTACAAATAGCTGTGAAAAGAAGAGAAGTGAAAAGCAAGAGAGAAAAGGAAAGATATTCCCAGTTGAATGCAGAGTTCCAAAGAATAGCAAGGAGAGGGAAGAAAGTCTTCCTCAGCCATCAGTGCAAAGAAATAGAGGAAAACAATAGAATAAGAAAGACTAGAGATCTCTTCAAGAAAATGAGATATGCCAATGGAACACTTCATGCAAAGATGGGCTCAGTAAAGGACAGAAATGGTAGGGACCTAACAGAAGCAGAAAATATTAAGAAGAGGTGCCAAGAATACACAGAAGAACTATACAAAATAGATCTTCATGACCCAGATAATCATGATGGTGTGATCGTTCACATAGAACCAGACATCCTGGAATGTGATGTCAAGTGGACCTTAGGAAGCATCACTACGAACAAAGCTAGTAGAGGTGATGGAATTCCAGTTGAGCTATTTCAAATCCTGATAGATGATGCTGTGAAAGTGCTGCACTCAATATGCCAGCAAATTTGGAAAACTCAGCAGTGGCCGCAGGACTGGAAAAGGTCAGTTTTCATTCCAATTCCAAAGAAAGGCAATACCAAAGAATGCTCAAACGACCACACAATTGCACTCATCTCACATGCCAGTAAAGTAATGCTCAAAATTCTCTAAGACAAGCTTCTGCAATATGTGAACCATTAACTCCCAGATGTTCAAGCTGGTTTTAGAAAAGGCAGAGGAACCAGAAATCAAATTGCTAACATCTGCTGGATCATAAAAAAAGCAAGAGAGTTCCAGAAAAACATCTATTTCTGCTTTATTGACTATGCCAAAGCCTTTAACTGTGTGGATCACAATAAACTGTGAAAATTCTGAGAGAGATAGGAATATCAGACCACCTGACCAGCCTCTTGCAAAACCTGTATGCAAGTCAGGAAGCAACAGTTAGAACTGGACATGGAACAACAGACTGGTTTCAAATAGGAAAAGGAGTACATCAAGGCTGTATATTGTCACCCTGCTTATTTAACTTATATGCAGAGGACATCATGAGAAACACTAGGCTGGAAGAAACAGAAGCTGGAATCAAGACTGCCAGGAGAAATATCAATAACCTCAGATATGCAGATGACACCACCCTTATGGCAGAAAGCGAAGAAGAACTAAAGAGCCTCTTGATGAAAGTGAAAGAAGAGAGTGAAAAAAACTGGCTTAAAGTTCAGCATTCAGAAAACTAAGATCATGGCATCCAGTCCTGTCACTTCCTGGCAAATAAATGGGGAAACAGTGGCTGACCTTATTTTTCTGGGCTCCAAAATCACTGCAGATGGTGATTGCAGCCATGAAATTAAAGACACTTAAGTTATGACCAACCTAGAGAGCATATTCGAAAGCAGAGACATTACTTTGCCAACAAAGGTCCATCTAAGTCAAGGTTTTTCCAGTGGTCATGTATGGATGTGAGAGTTGGACTATAAAGAAAGCTGAGCACCAAAGAATTGATGCTTTTGAACTGTGATGTTGGAGAAGACTCTTGAGAGTCCCTTGGACTGCAAGGAGATCCAACCAGTCCATCCTAAAGATATCAATCCTGAGTGTTCACTGGGAGGACTGATGTTGAAGCTGAAACTCCATTGGCCACCTGATGCGAAGAGGTGACTCATTTGAAAAGACCCTGAGGCTGGGAAAGATTGAGGGCAGGAGGAGAAGGGGACGACTGAGGATGAGATGGTTAGATGGCATCACTGATTCAGTGGACATGGGTTTGGGTAGACTCCAGGAGTTGGTGATGCACAGGGAGGCCTGACATGCTGTGGTTCATGGGGTTGCAAAGAGTCAGACAAGGCTGAGCAACTGAACTGAACTGGACTGGACATCAGAAGGCACCAGTTATATTATTACATTCAAGGTGGTATTAGCAGCTGTTCATGGCTGAGAAGCCTTTTTTTCCACTAGCTGGAGTTCATTCTAATGAAAATGAGTCTGTACTCATCTTTTGAAGGTTTTCATGGTGATTTTAAAAATCAGAATTAGAAAGGCCAGAGTTTAGCATATGCAGGAATCCTGCATCCAAGAAAGCCAGATCAGTGAAGGCCTAGGGGGCAAAGAACACCCCTGGGTCAGCTTGGGCCTGAGGACAGTCTCACACCTCCTGCACAGTCAGAGCCTATGTGGTTGGGGGATTGTTATTGTTTGATCTTGTTTTCTTAATGAATTCATTACTAATATTGAAGGAGGGTGCAGGTCAGTTCAGTTCATTCGCTCAGTTGTCTCTGACTCTTTGCCACCCCATAGACTGCAGCACACCAGTCTTCCTGGTCCATCACCAACTCCTGGAGCTTACTCAAACTCAAGTCCATCGAGTCAGTGATGCCATCCAACCATCTTATCTTTTGTTGTCCCCCCTCTCCTCCTGCCTTCAATCTTTCCCAGCCTCAGTGTCTTTTCCAGTGAATCATTTCTTTACATCAGGTGGCCGAAGTACTGGAGCTTCAATGTCAGCATCAGTGCTTCCAAAAAATATTCAGGACTGATTTCCTTCAGGATTTACTGGTTAGACCTCCTCGAAGTTCAAGGGACTCGCAAGAGCCTTCTCCAACACCACCATTCAAAAGCATCAACTCTTCAGCGTTCAGCTTTCTTTATAGTCCAACTCTCACATTCATACATGACTACTGGAAAAGCCATAGGTTTTACTAGATGGACCTTTGTTGGCAAAGTAATGTCTCTGCTTTTGAATATGCTCTCTAGGTTTGTCATAGCTTTTCTTCCAAGGAGCAAGCGTCTTTTAATTTCTTGGCTGCAGTCACCATTTGCAGTAATTTTGGAGCCCAAGAAAATAAAGTCTGTCACTGTTTCCATTGTTTCCCCATCTATTTGCCATGAAGTGATGGGACTGGATATCATGATCTTCATTTTTTGAATGCTGAGTTTTAAGCCAGCTTTTTCACTCTCCTCTTTCATTTTTCAACAGGCTTTTTATTTCCTCTTTACTTTGTGCCATAAGGGTGGTGTCATCTGCATATCTGAAGTTATTGATATTTCTCCTGGCAATCTTGATTCCAGCTTGTACTTCAACCAGTCTGGCATTTCACATGATGTACTCTGCATATAAGTTAAATAAGCAGGGTAACAATATACAGCCTTGATGTACTCCTACTCAATTTGGAACCAGTCTGTTGTTCCATGTCCCGTTCTAACTGTTGCTTCCTGACCTGCATACAGAGTTCTCAAGAGGCAGGTCAGGTGGTCTGGTATTCCCATCTCTTTCAGAATTGTCCACAGTTTGTTGTGATCCACACAGTCAAAGGCTTTGGCATAGTCAATAAAGCAGAAGTAGACATTTTTCTGGAACTCTCTTGATTTTTTTGATAATCCAACAGATGTTGGGAATTTGATCTCTGGTTCCTCTGCTTTTTCTAAATCCAGCTTGAACATCAGGAAATTCACAGTTCATGTACTGTTGAAACCTTGCTTGGAGAATTTTGAGCATACTTTGCTAGCATGTGAGATAAGTGCATATTTGAGCGGTAGTTTGAACGTTCTTTGGCATTGTCTTTCTTTGGGACTGGAATGAAAACTGACCTTTTCTAGTTCTGTGGCCACTGCTGAGTTTTCCAAATTTGCTGGCATATAGAGTGCAGCACTTTCACAGCATCATCTTTTAGGACTCGAAATCACTCAGCTGGAATTCCATCACATCCACTAGCTTTTTTCGTAATGTTGCTTCCTAAGGCCTACTTGACTTCAGACTCCAGGATCTCTGGATTTCCAGGATGGGGAAACAGTGGAAACAGTGTCAGACTTTATTTTGGGGGTTCCAAAATCACTACAGGTGGCGACTGCAGCCATGAAATTAGAAGACGCTTACTCCTTGGAAGAAAAGTTATGACCAACCTAGATAGTATATTCAAAAGCAGAGACATTACTTTGCCGACTAAGGTCCGTTTTTCCTGTGGTCATGTATGGATGTGAGAGTTGGACTGTGAAGAAGGCTGAGTGCTGAAGAATTGATGCTTTTGAACTGTGGTGTTGGAGAAGACTCTTGAGAGTCCCTTGGACTGCAAGGAGATCAACCAGTCCATTCTGAAGGAGATCAACCCTGGGATTTCTTTGGAAGGAATGATGCTAAAGCTGAAACTCCAGTACTTTGGCCACCTCATGCGAAGAGCTGACTCATTGGAAAAGACTCTGATGCTGGGAGGGATTGGGGGCAAGAGGAGAAGAGGACGACCAAGGATGAGATGGCTGGATGGCATCACGGACTTGATGGACGTGAGTCTGAGTGAACTCTGAGGGATGGTGATGAACAGTGAGGCCTGGCGTGCTGTGATTCATGGGGTCGCAAAGAGTCGGACACGACTGAGCGACTGAAGTGAACTGAACTGTGATTCTTGCCACCTTTTCTTAATATCTTCTGCTCTGTTAGGTCCATACCGTTTCTGTCCTTTATTGAGTCCATCTTTGCATGAAATGTTCCCTTGGAAACTCTAATTTTCTTGAAGAGATCTCTAGTCATTCCCATTCTATTGTTTTCTTCTATTTTTTGGTATGATGTCTTAGAAAGGCTTTCTTATCTCTCCTTGCTATTTTTGGAACTCTGTATTCAGATGTGTTTACATAAAAATCCACATTTATGACTTGTTTCTCTTGAAAACGCAAAAGATCCATTAACTCGATCTGGCTCAGTGACAATATTTTGGCACCCAGTAGAGGCTGCCTCTTTTAAATACAGGGTTTAAATAAATCCTTTTGTTGAACACTGACTGATGCTATTTGTTGCCCATAGTGTTAGGCTTGCCTGAGTCCCTTCCATTGTGTGTTATTTCTTAATGTCAAAGGCAACTACCAATCTCCAGTTAGCATCATTCTTGAGCTTGTGGTTTTTTTATCCTCAGACACTTTAGTAATTTCTCTACCCTGCATGTTATCTGAGAGCATTTAAAGCTTTCCATCCTCAGTGCCTGGTGATTAGATTTGTCCCAAATATCTGGCTCAAGTATGCCTGAAATTCTGCCACTATTACTCATCATTTTTGGTTAGCTGGTTCCTCATGTGTTTCTGCATTAAATCACCAGGAACACTTCTGAGAAGGCAAATGTGGTATTACCTCCCTAGCATTTCATTAGTGAGGATTTAATCAGATCACTCTGCATACTAGTGTCCAAGAAGAAGCATTTCTCCCATGAGGATTAGGGTTGGATGGCAATGTACCAAGCAGGATTTCCAGAACAGCCCCACAGAGTTTTGAAGGACTATGTCTCCACATAAATGTTACAGAAGACACACCTAGAGCACACAGTGCCTGGAGTCAGTACCACTTTCAGTGCAGGAGGTGTAAAAGTGCTGGCTTTTAGGGATCCCCCAAATAGCTCTATTCCTTGCAGTATTCAGATGAGATGGGAGGTAGGTGCAGAGGTTGGACATGTAGAGATCCAAATATCAGCTTTTCAGTGATTCAAGGTGGATTAAAGAATGTGGCTTTGATGTGAGGCCAAATGGAATTGCCAACACTCTGCTGAATTGAATCTGCCCTTCTCTCCTAAAGTACAAATCTCGCCTCCAGGGACAGACCCCCTTACTCATAGCTCCAAACAAGTAGATGCATCCTTCTGCAGACAGGTGAGTTCAGAGAATGGAGATGAGAGTCCTGAGCCTTGTATGCCCACTTTTTCTTCCTGACTGACAGTCAGTCAATGTATCCTTCTTTTGGGAGTGGGGTCAGGGTGGTCAGTAGTGAGGGATGGGAGGAAGTCATAGGGGTGAGACTTTCTGGAATCCCACTCACGGATTCACTAGAGTGGGGGACAACTGCTCCCTCCTACAATAACCCGCAGGCTGACTCATGCTTGACCTATAGAAATACAGTCTTTTCCGTCTGAATGGAAGCATTTCCTCTTGGCAAGTGGAAGCCCAGGGCTCTGGCCCAAATAGGTTCTTACAGAGCAAACTGGGTTTCCCAGGTGGCGCTAGTGGTAAAGAACCTACCTGCCCAGGCAGGAGAGGTAAGAGATGTGGGTTTGGTCCCTGAGCCTGGAAGATCCCTGGAATAGGAAATGGTAACCCACTCCAGTATTCTTGCTTGGAGAATCCCATGGCCAGAGGAGCCCTGAGGGCTACAGTCCATGGGATCTCAAGAGTTGAACACAACTGAACACACATGCATACAGAGCAAATATAACCACAGGGTTTAGAAGTTCCATATAGAAAAAGTAGGCCCAGGGAGGAAAAATGAATGTCCAGTGTCTCAACGGGAACAGTAAGAAACAGGAACAGTGAGAAAGATCCAGAGAGTTCTGGAGGAAAGGGAGGAATGGGAGCCTTTCACTTGAGTTACTTGAATAAATTTCTTATTGGGAACCTGCAGGACCTCATTTGAGGAGCCGTTAAGAGGGTTTGGACAATCTTTGTTTCTAAAAAAAACCCATAATGGACACAGTACTCTATTTTATACCTAATAGGCACTCACTAAAATGTTTGGTAGATTGAATTAAAGAGAATCTTCTGAAGATTACTACAGTAATGAGAGAGGTACCAAAACATAATAATCCATATGCTTAACCCTTTAAGGAATGCTTACATTTTAAAAGAGGACTTTGTTATATCAAATTAACCTGCAAGTGATGGAATATTCATCATGGAATATTCATGTGCATGCTAAGTTGCTTCAGTTGTGTCCAACTCTTTTACAGAACTTATTTGAATCAGAAGCTCTTGTGGGGAGATTTCGTCCCCAACATGCACACATTCCCCAGAATACCAAAGTATTAGTACTGCAGTTACTCAAATCTCTACCACAGTCTGAATTTTATTATTTCTTTTATGGAATACTGGTATTTCTCTTATTTTTGACATTTGTCTGAATATAAGTATCTCTAGCTCTCATTAGCAATTAGAAATACATGTTTGTGACAGTGGTTTCTACCTGAAGGATTTATTAGAAACTATAACATTTGTTACAGTGATAAAGACGAAAAGTAAAGCCCACCGCCACCCAGAAGCCCAAATCTCCTTACATAAATTATGGAATCCATCATAGCTATCTTATATGGCAATTGTAAAGCCAATGGAATGTGATGCAGTAAGGATGGATTTCATATTTATTTTGCTTTTTGTATCAAGTAGGTAGAGAGTTGCTGATGTCAGGAAAGTCCCTAATCGAGAATCACAGTGCACGGGTTCTGATAAATGACAACTGTCTCACCAGGGCCAGTGACCACATGGGTTCCCACTTCATGACCAGGGTCACTGGGGAGACATTTCTCATTGGATCAGCTTATCATAAATATTAGGTTTCAGCCTTTGAGCATATATTGCTGGTTTTCAGTTACTTGTAGCTTTAGAACATCTGCTTTTTCATAGCAAAAAAAAAAAGTAATGAAGACGAGGAAAAGAGAAAGAAAGAAATCTCTTAAGGAAGTGTTTAAATGGTGAGCTGATAGTTTTGGCAATTCTCATTTGTGGCAGGAAAAACAGGCATCACAGGGGCAGTGTGACTTCAATATTAAAGAATAAACGCTTTAATATTGTTAAATACATCATAGCAGGTTTTATAGCAAGCTTCATAATAAAGTTAGATGTTTCAGTACCAAAAAGCACACACATTGCTTTAATGGTATCTACATGTTATGGATTGTAACGGCCTGTTATGACATCATCTGTTAGGAATTTACTATGAATGCTTGGGGAGGGGGTTCAAACAAGCTCCTTCTAATAAGATGCCATGGAGTGTAACTGTATCTAATGACAATTGGTCAATTATGAATAAAGCGTTTTCAAAGAGAACCGTTGCTTTAAGCTCTATTAAAACGTTAATGGGGCTTAGCAAGAAGTCTCCATTTCTTGCCTGCTGTTCTCTCATCTGAAAAGCCACACTCCTATGTGACTCTGCCCAGCTCTCAGGGACTGCTCAGTTCAGAAGGTGATTGGGGACCGTTTAGATGGCAGACAAGCTTTTCCACTTAACAACAGAGCCAGATTTGGGGTCGATGCTTGGAGCCTAGTGCGATTCAGATGGGCTGTAAGTTTTTAAAAATGTTTATTTATTTATTTGGCTGCATTGCGTCTTTGTTGTGGCATGTGGGATCTTTAGTTGAGATGTGGAATCTAGTTCCTAGACCAGGAATCAAACTCAGACCCCCTGCATTGAGAGCATGGAGTCTTAGCCCCTGGACCACCAGGGAAGTCCTAAAAAACAGTAACTTTTAAGCTCCCTTCTGTCTGCTCCACCCTGTTTGTCTCTGCTTTTGGATTCCATGGGAAGCATCTGATTGAAAAGGAATCTCCTAATCTGAATTTCTGAAAAGAAAAATGTCTTAGCTGGTAACAGACAAGTTGGCTACCTTCAGGAAAAATATTTTCTCTAATTCCGGAGATGGTATGGGGTCTCAAACCTGCTGTCCTTGGTTGTAAGCCAACCCACAGAATTGCTTTGTGTGACAGGTGCAGTGCTTAGAGGACATGAATTTGAGTGCCTTTAGGTGGGGCACACCCTCTCTGGTCTAGAATGAGCTTCACACTTTCCTATTACCATAGACCTGGCATATCCACATTACCTGCCACCTGCCAGGCCTCTAAAAGACTGAGAATCATGAGCCCTGGTGGCACATGGTTCATGGTTCTTTTCTGCTCCCTGCACCTTCTGTTTGACTTGAAGTCTTTCACTGACGCCTCCCACAGCTGGGCCCTGTTCCTCACAGTTTCTGGTGAAACTAGAGTCATAAAGACTGGATTAAGAGCAAAGTCTAAGGAATCCCAGAATCTAAGAGTTTGCAAGCAAATGTCAAGGTTTGGGATACTCCCACCCCAGATGAGCAATCTGAGACCCAGAGAGGGGAAATGCCTTGGGGAGGTCATTCTCAGAAAGGAGCGAGCAGAGACGGAAGCCCTGGCCTCTCCACTCCACATCCTGACTCGCTGCACCCAGCCCTCGACACAGCTGGCCTGAACGACACCTCCTTTGTAGGGCCTTTCCTCACATTCCCAGAGAGTGTGTCTTTTCCACAGCCACCATGCACACACACAGGATGGCACCAGCTGTGCAGCCAAACCCCCCTACACTACAGTAGTGTATCCGGTGAAATGAAAGTCAGGGCCCATGTGTTCACAAAAGCCGCCTAAGTCTCGAAAAGAAGTGCTTCCCCATCAGTGCCAGAGAACTTGGGGCTGGAGACAGATAAAGGTTTAAAACAAGTCCCGCGAGTCAGTTTTGCAGACAGCTCAGATCATTGGAGTCCAGGCCCTTCTGTGTGCAGAGTGCAATGCAACGTCCCTCAGAGCTGGCCTTGGGCATAGGCAGAATGATTCCTGGTGCTTTGAGCTACTTGGGGAAGGCTTCCTTCAGCCAAAGATCACTTTATAACTAAACGCTCCCATCCTGATCAAGGAATATCTGAAATTTGTAATGGGTTCATAGGAACTAAATATTGCCCCCTTTAAGCATTGCGTTTTATGAAAAAACTTCCTGGAAGAGAAGAGCTTCTATCTTGGTTGTTTTGATGAGCTTTCCTCATGAGTGGAAAGGACTAGGGGCAGGAAGAACCCTGAGTGTTAATGAGTCGGGAAAGCAGGGGAAGGAAGTGTTGAGGGAGAGACATTGGCTAATAACAGTGAAGGGATCACCGAGAGGGATATCCTAAAGAAAATGGCATCGTCTAACCCCGTCTGTGGGCAGGACTGATGGTCAGGAGTTGGCTGTGGCCTCTACCTCAATATCCTTGAAATTCTCAACCCTCAACTGCTGCAAAGGTCTTTAGCAAACACTTCCAGCAATCTGGAAGACAGAAGATAAATGTCCAAGTACTAGCTCAGTAGCTGGTCATGGACTCAGTATTTGTTGAATATATGAATCAAATGTATGCAATATGTATCTGTGCAGCCATCTCTATCAATAAAGCATTCTAGCCTGGTTGCTGGAGCCCTTGACCAAAGCTTTGGTGCCAGTGGAACAGGTTCTTAACTCCAGGAGATAAGGAGTGGAACAGACCTGAAATCAAAAGGTCTGAGATTCCGCATCTGTCAAGCAGCAGCAAAAACCATTCAGTCTCTGCCTATCTTAGAGAAGTGCTATTTGGTTGTAAAATGAGAGGTTATATGTAAGTGTTGACAACCTAAAAGTATCCACAGAGAAAAAAGTATTATCTTTTCTTGTCTGCTCTTTGTGGAGTTGTTGGTGGTTGAAGACTTTCTTTTTCTCACTTCAGGTAGAACGGGGGTTGTTCTTATCTCACCCATTTGGATGTCCCTGGTACATATCACTCAGAAGTCAAGTTCCCAAGAATAATTGAAAGTGAGAGCAGATTGTTCAGGAGAGTTGGAGTGATCTCGTAGGTGGAGGTTGGAGTGAAATGAAAATTTCTAGTTAAACGGGGAACTTGGAGGGATCACAGAGGACTGGTTGAAGCTGGGTTGCAGCTTCCATTGGTGCTACAGGGAACTGAGAAACCATGATAAAGAGACATGGCAGAAGTGATCCTTGTGGAAGGTGACAGCCATTGTTGTTTTCTCAGAGTGGAAACAAGGTTAAGAATGCCTAGGAGACTACCTGTTACAAGCTGAGCTGGAGTGAAGTAGACCCAAACCAAATTTCAGGGAAGACGGCGAGGCACAGACTCAAGAAGGGTGCGCATGTGAATATATGTGAGAGTGTGTGTATATATTGAGGGAATGGGGGCAAATTATCAGCTAATCCTTTGGCCACAATAGAAGAGAGATGAGGACTGCTAAAAAATTTGAGGGCCTGCAAAAGGTGAAAAGCTAGCTAGAAGCAAAAATAGAGAAAGTTTGAGGAGAGGATAAGCTAAAAACATCTTTGGATAATTTAGAATAAAATGAGCATATCTTGTTTTATTTTTCTTTTTCCTTAGTTCATTTGCTGTGGTGAAATATTATATACATTCAGTGGAATTTTGTGTTAGGAATCTGTTGAATGCATCAGAATTTCCACATGGGCCAATGCCTCATGCATTAGGGCATTTATGGGGTGAGGGTCAGAAATATGTATCAAAAATTGCCTATTTCTTAGTTCACAGTTTTATCATCCCTGCTATTTCTGTTAGGGAGCCAATGTTCTCTCAGACTTGGAGTGCTTTCCTCACTTATGTCCTTGTTTATATATAAAAACTTAAATTAATGAAACTCTTTCTGGACACATAATTCCAGGAATGTTTTATGCTTTTGTTATTAGTCTTTTGATAAAATTTTCTAATTAAGTCAGCGTGACACTCAGCCAAAGAACAGATTACTTTAGCATCTCCTCACATGTTCCCTTTGTGTGGAGTTTACTCTGAAAGCAACACAAAGTGATCAGTTTCAGCTGCCATTAGATGCATTTAGGTTAGATGGGGAGAAGAACTCCCCTACTGCAAGAACCTGGCTGAACTTCCACATGGGAAATTTTAAATCTCATCTTTAGAGAATGCTAGGGAAAAAAAATCAGTCACATGTAGGGTTGCCTCTTTGAAAATAATAATATCCAGGAAAATCTTCAGTGCTTGGAATATTTTAATGACCTTGTGGCTTAGTGGTTAAAGAATCCACCTGCCAATGCAAGAGACTCAGGAGATGTGGGTTCCCTGGGTCAGGAAAATCCCCTAGAGATGGGAATGGCAACTCACTCCTGTATTCTTGCCTGGAAAGTCCCATGGACAGAGGAGTCTGATGGGCCACAGTCCATTGGGTCACAAAGAGTCAGACACCTACTGAGCGACTGAGATACAGCACAATTCTGTATTGCTATACTGTCCCATGATTTGCCTCAGAGAGCATAAGCATTTTCATAGAGTCATATGAAGACTTTGTGGTATCTGTCCAAACCCCATCTCCATTCTAGGATAACTGAGTCCTTAACAGCACCAAGATGGGCCCTACAAATCACGTTGTGCCATGTGGTCCTGCTGAGGTCCATCTATCACCACCTTGGCCAGGGCTGATTGGAGTGGGGTGCCAACCTGACCCAAGTGATGCCAACCACATTCTCTCTTCTGGGAAATGGCACTGGGACTCAGGGAGCAGAACAGCCCTGATTAAGAGCTCAGGCTCTGGAGTTAGGCTGTCTTAATTTGAAACCTGTATCTACTGCTCACATGCTATGTGTATTTGGATAAGTCATTTAATTTTTCTGCCTCAAGTTTGTTAGGGGCTCCCTGGAATCTGCCTGCAATGCAGGAGATCCCGGTTTGATTCCTGGGTTGGGAAGATCTGCTGGAGAAGGGAACGGCTACCTACTCCAATATTCTGGCCTGGGGAATTCCAATGGAGTCACAAAGAGTCAGACACGACTGAGAGACTTTCACAAGTTTGTTATCTCTAAAACGGGGATAAACATAATAGGCTGGATAGGAGGGTTAAATGAGTTAATACGACACGCAGATTACTTGGAAGCACTCTCTAAGGGATAGCTCTTTCATGATCTGGGCTGGTCACTTGAGCCAAGTGACTGTGTAATGGGAGACATCACTGTGGAATGGTTCTCTTCAGCCTTGAACCTAAATAAGGAGAGAAATCCAGTCTGGGATGAGAAGAGAGAAGCAGAATGGAGGGAGAGGGTAAAGCAGGGGCCCAGAAAGGCAGACAGCCGAACAGATGGAGCAGGTGCCTTGGCTCTTCACGGCTCTCTGGCTCCTGTTCTGGCCTCTCCTATGACTGACCTCCGTTTGATCCATTTCATCCCATGAATACTCCTGTATCCTTATAAAAAATCTTGCTTTTCTGTCTTAATTTGCATTCAAGTGAGTTTCCGTTACTTGGAACTATGGATCCTTGGCTAGGAGGGTTAGCTATATCTTCTGTTCCCTTTGAACTCACATTTACAAGAAACCAGAACAAAAGTGAAACTTGGGAGAGAAAGGTATTCCATATTCTATTTTTTAGAGTCAATTCCTCTTTCTCAGAATAAAAGAGGGTCACTATTTGACTTATCCTTTTCAAAGAACAGTCATGTTCTCCTTTAACAACTTGTAAACTGAGGGACTTCTTCAACAACCAAAACTCACTTTTCTTCTATATAAAAATGACTTTAGAGCTGAGCCAAACTTGTCATCTTGTAACTGTTGCATTTGGCAGTCCAAAAATAGCGTCTTCTTCCTCCGTCTCGGATGGTAGGAGAGCCCTGGGCAGCAGTGGGATGCAAAGCTCACACATTATTTGGTATTTTCCACTGCCCCATCCAAGTCCTCAGACTCAACTTGCTAAATCCTTTGACTTCAGTCATGAAAAATGACACACATTACCATGCCTCATAACACATCTTCTAAAACCTTTCCAAATAACCAGCCGGTGGGCGGCATTGCCAGCCTCACCACAGACACCATCATTTTTTCCTTTCCCTGTCTGGCTCTGACTTTTTGAAACAGAGATGAAACTTAACCTTCCCAAACAGAGATGGTTTACTAGGCAACTTAGGGCAAGTAATTAGCTCACACACCGTAAGGTGCCACAGAGCTGTTTGAGGATCTCTTCCAAGTTCTTTACCCCACCCCCCCAGAAACTCACCCGTTTCTCTAAGAACCCACGATCATTTACCACTGAATGAAGGAGCTACACTTATTATGAAAATAAAATATTTAAAGCCTTTTCAGGGATGGTCAGACAACCTCATAAATCATGTTCTCCCCACGGGTGAGTTTGGGATGGGAAGGTCATGTGTTGACACATTTAGAAGCCATCAGGGTACTGTGGTTTCACAGCTAGGAGGGAAATTCGAGCTTGTTGAAGTTGGAGCTTACTCGTATTTTTATTTATTGAATTAATGAAACCTGGGCAACAAACTGTGCTTTTACTTTGAGCAAATGTGATTTTTTTTTCTTTGCTCCCCCCACCTACCTCCCCCGCCGTACCCCTCCCAAATACATTTTTATAAATGTTTCAAACACTAGAAAAGCTTCCTGGGCAGCCAAACCAAACCTTAATAAAATCAAGATGAACCAATCAATATGGGTAGATGTGGCTTCCATTAAAATTGACATTTGGGTGTTAGAAGAAGAAGAAAGGAACAGCATGAAAGTAAATATTTTGAATGTGTTTACAAGGCTGCTGGATCCTAAGTGTTTGCACATTTATCAATCCATACGTCAGCCTGACTGGTAGCCTGCAAAACCAAGATTAACCTCACTTTTGGTGAAGGCTCTGCCATTCTCCCTGTGAACGTGAATATGCATGCATGTGTGTGTATATACATATGAGTAATTCAACTAGTGATTCAACAACAAAAATCATCATCATGATTTAGTGCAGAAGTTTTCAATCCCTTCTATCAGCTAGAATCACCTGGGGAGTTTTGGAAGCCCCCAGGCGTCTGTATTTCTTAAAAGCTCCTTGGCATATCAATTATAGTCCCAACAGGAAATCACTGGCACGCTCAAATCGGGTAACTTGAAGAAGGTTTAATAAAAAGACTTACAAAGGTGCCAGCAGGGTGGAAGGAAACCAGAAGGGGTATTCCAGTACCCTGGTCTGGGAACAGCGGGTTGCTGTTTTAGGGGAGCAGCCGTCAGAACCCAGAGAGAGGGCAGCCTGACCTGGGAGGGATGTAGCTGACGGTAGGCAACCCCACAGGAAGTCACCCAGGGAAGGACTACCCTAACCACATTATCCTTCCTGCTTCTGCCCCCAGCTGGTGATCCTGGTTGAGTGACCCCAGCTAGAAGTCAGGAGCTAGGAGAGCCTTTTGGAGCCATCCATGAAGTTCATTCCTGCTCCACCCACGGACAAGAATGGAGAGTGGACCTGGGAGGCAAATAGGAGTAAGTCATGCAACCAGATTTAAGATCCTCTGGTTTTCAGTGAAACAGGTGTGGTGATAGAAGTCAGAAGTGTCAGGTCTAGTCTATCTCTAATTTGGGGAAACACAATCCACCTGGCTGAGTCCTTTTCTCAGCTGAAATACAGGGCATTAGGCTAGTACTTTGCTTATCTACCTTAGAGTTCTCTTAGGGTGGGAAAATGGAGAGACAAAATGATGGGTTCTAGCTTCATCCCCCCTTGCAGTCCATAGTAAGTCAGTCAGTCACATGCTAAATTTCCTTCAGTTCAGTTCAGTTGCTCAGTCATATCCGACTCTTTGTGACCCCGTGAATCGCAGCATGCCGGGCCTCCCTGTCCATCACCAACTACCGGAGTTCACTCAGACTCACGTCCATCGAGTCGGTGATGCCATCCAGTCATCTCATCCTCTGTCATCCCCTTCTCCTACTGCCCCCAATCCCTCCCAGCATCAGAGTCTTTTCCAGTGAGTCAACTCCTTGCATCAGGTGGCCAAAGTACTGGAGTTTCAGCTTCAGCATCAGTCCTTCCAATGAACACCCAGGACTGATTTCCTTTAGAATGGACCAATTGGATCTCCTTGCAGTCCAAGGAACTCTCAAGAGTCTTCTCCAACACAACAGTTCAAAAGCATCAATTCTTCAGTGCTCAGCCTTCTTCACAGTCCAACTCTCACATCCATACATGACCACAGGAAAACCAGAGCCTTGACTAGACGGACCTTTGTTGGCAAAGTAATGTCTCTGCTTTTCAATATGCTATCTAGGTTGGTCATAACTGGGGAACGTCAAAGTATTTCTCCAATATTTGGGCCACATGATGTGAAGAACCAACTCATTGGAAAAGACTCTGAGGCTGGGAAAGATTGAAAGCAGAAGGAGAAGGGAGCGGCAAAGGATGAGATGGTTAGATAGCATCACCAGCTCGGTGGTCATGAATTTGAGCAAACTCCAGGAGATTGTAGAGGACAGAGGAGCCTGGCAGGCTAGCATGCTACAATCCACGAGCTCACAAAGAGTTGGACATGACTGAATGATTAAACAACAACAAGAACAAAATTATTTCTCTTAAGACATACTGTATGCATTTTAAGACAGTGAGCATCTATAGGCTACAGTGTATGTTCACAACCAAGAGAAATTGTGTCTATGTGTATGTAAGGATCTTAGAGATGAGAGTGTAAGGTATATATAGAGTTGATAAAATTGAAACTTGAAGAGTTTAACCTTAACTTGCTTATGTTAAAGAGACAAATACATGATGATGCCATGCAAACTTATGTCTGTTTTATACCAAATATAATCCCACCAAAAGACATGAAAACTGGAAAAATAATTTAAATCGACTTCCACATAGACAGACACACACTCTTTTACATGTATGTATTTTAGTATGTCTCATTACCTTCCCCAGGTGTAAATATCTTGTCCTGCAGACTAGCCAGGGTCCCTTCACCTTCTGACCTTTCAATAGAGGACAAAAGACAGACCATGTGGCAGATGAGCAAAACTACTCTCATTGGGTTTATGCAACATTTGAAATAGAAATATCTCCATTCTTCCCAACCTCCAGAAGAGTTTTATTTTAATAATAAGTAAAGATGCCGCTTTTGAGAAATTTATTCTCCCACACTATGACTGTCAGGTTTTTCTCGACAGGAAATTGAGAGGTTCATGTGTTCACAGTTCAGAAAAAAGAGAGGTCAGTGAGGATGAATAGTCACAGGCCCTGTGGGACTTCAAGGGGTCTTACATGATATGGAAGAGAATTTTCACAACTGTTCTGTGTAAAGTTCTATAAGCCCAGTCTTTGTCCCACTAAGGGAATATCAAATATAACCCTAGAAATGTAGTGTGTAGAAGGTATTATCATACCTTTTAAATGGCTGGCCCTAAATACTTCTTTCAGCAAATATTTATACAGTAATAAATACATACCATACTATGTGATAAGTGATGGGGAATAATGATGAAAAATATATTTTGTTTAAAATAGTGGTTATTAAAATACAGTGAGATGATTGGCATACTGTGGATTTAGTATAAAGAACAACAGGAGTAGAGACCAAATTCTTTTTTTCTTCTTGACATAATAAGGTACGTTTTCATTAACGGGTATAATTTGAGCTAAGATTTGAGAGATGAATAAGATTTTACCTGATGGACAATGAGTCCATTGAAAGGGAAGGCAGAGGGAACTGCATACACAAAGGCACAGAGGTATGAAATGGGACAGTTATTTAAAGACTAGCAAATAGTTCAAATGTCTGTCATATAGGATGCAAATAGGGCAGTGGTGGGAGCAAAGCTGGCTTGGTAGGTGGCAGTCAGATGATGGATCATAACTGGCAAGTTAAGGAGTTTGTATTTCATCTTGTATTTTCCATGATTTTCAACTATTTTGCACATATGCCCATGAATACAGTGCTATAGAGTATGTATGTGATGTTATGTGAAACATAGCACATCTTCCCAAAGTACCAATTTTATTGGAAATATTAGACATTTTCTTTTAATTTGTTTTTTTCATACACTCAGATTGTTGTGATATATACCATCTGTTCATTAAAGCAGGAGAGTAGAACACATGTATAGGTGGTGGGTAATAAGAAAGTTTTATATTTCATGTCATTAAAAACTCAGTAGGATTAGTGCTATGGTTGAATCATGGTAACTGGGGTAAAAATGAAATATGTGAATGTCTATTTGTTCGAGGAGGTGGATTGGGATTTTTTTGGTAACAGTGAAGACTGGAAGAACTAGTTTGTTCAATTAGGAGCTAGAAATTTTTGATGAAGAAAAATAAGCTTTTACAAATCTGTCTGACTTCTCTCTCTGTTTATATTTCATCAAACATTTTATCAACGTTTAACTATTCTTAGTCTTATTGGAATGGAAATGACTTTTCCAATAATTCAGAGGATCCAAGAATTAAGGGAGAGGAAATTAGAAGCAATTTTAATGGCATCCTTAATATACATTTGTAAAACATAATTTCAAATATATTTTTCACCAAGAAGCATAAACTTAAGGAAATTTATGAGAGAAATTTGAAAAGTAACTGAGAAATATGAAAAACTCTGCACAGGAATTTGACAATGAAGAAGATAATAGCAATCTGAAAAGTATAATATGCACTTATATGATTCTTTTAAATGATGATGGATTTATTATTGTGAATGTAAAAATTAGCATAAACCTTGGCATTTCTTAGGATAGAAAAATATCAATTACAATATCAGGACAGAATAGCTCTTAATGAAATCTCTGAAAGAGACACTGTATACTGATAAATGAGCAATAAACAGGGAAGATATATCAACAATGAGTATATTTGTATCTAACAATATAACTTCTGTGTATACAAATGACAAGGGAGACCACTATAGGAAAATTAGATTTTTTTTTCTGTGAAATAGTAGATACTCAGTTTATTTCAAGTTGAAATAAGTTAAAGGTAGCCATATAATGTTCTCCATGCTATTTTAAAACAAGACTATTTTTTTTAAGAAAAAAAGGATGTATATTTCTCTCTCGATAGAAGACTCTAATTCATTTTAGATATAGAATTGTTGGACCAGACCTGGGAAGTATTTTACTTGGAAGGGAAATTTAAAGGGTTCCAAGATATTGGCATAAAGAGATCCTGAACTGACCTCCACCCACCAACACACCAAATCTACACCTACATTTAGAGCAATTCCTCCTGAAGATCCGAAGGCTGACCAAACAACTACTGCAAACAGAAGGACCACACCGAAACTGATAGGAAAGACAGGGAGACACAGTACCTATGGGAATCCCACTCCCAGTGCAGTGCTTTGCACTAGGGAGGGATATTGCAAAGGAGCCCAAGTGTAGACTCACCCACCCTGGGACACAGCAAAACACCAGCAGTTTAAAGGGCACCTGGACTATATGGGAAAAAAAAACAAAACCTGTTTACTAACTCTAGTGCTCCTGCCAAACAGGGAACTGCTGAGGGCCTCTTCAAGGCTGGACGTATCTGTGAGCCCCATTATTTGATTCCACGTGGGAGTCCTCCTGAGCCATGTCCACTCCAGCTCCAGCCATCCCATCAAAGTGAAACAAAGGAAAATGTTCCAAACAAAAGAATACAATAAAATCCCAAAGAAGAAAACCCTAATGACATGGAGGTAAGTAATTTACCTGATAAAAGTTCAAAGAAATGTTCATCAGAACCTTCATAAAGCTCAGGAAAAGAATGCAGGGATTCAGTGAGAACTTCACCTAAGACTTTGAAAACATAAGAAAGAACCAATAAGAATACAATAACTGAAGGAAAAAATAACCTAAAAATGGGGCTTCCCTGGTGGCTCAGTCATAAAGAATCCACCTGCCAATTCAGTTGACACGGGTTTGATCCCTGATCTGGGAATATCCCACAGGCCACAGAGCAGCTAAGCCCTTGCCCTACAACTGTTGAACCTGTGCTCCGGAGCCCAGAGCTGCAACTGCTGAGCCCATGTGCTGCAGCTGCTGAAGGCAGTGTGCCTTAGCACGCTGGAGCCTGTGCTCCACCACAAGAGAAGCCACTGCAGTGAGAAGCCCGCATACAGCAACTGGAGAGTAGCCCCACACAGCAAGTAGACAGCAGCACCCACTCACCCCAATGAGAGAAAAGCCCGTGCAGCAACGAAGACCCAGAACAGCCCAAAGTAAACAAGATTATTTTTTAAATGCCTTAAAATAATATTAAAAAATACACTAAAGGGATTCAACAGCAGTTTAGATGACACAGAAGAATCCTGAAGCACTATGAATAGACTGATTGCTATAAAGAGATTGAATTAGTAATTCCCAAAAACAAAGCCCAAGACCAGATGACTTCCCAAGTGAGTTACACTAAACATTTAAAGAAGAGTTAATACCTATCCTTCTCAAACTATTTCAAAAAATGGAAAAGGAGGGAGCACTTCCAAGCTCATTTTGGAAGACCTGAGACCAAAATCACACAAAGATGCCACCAAAAAGAAAATCACAATGTACCTGGTGAACATAGATGTGGAATTGCTCAACAAAGTATTAGCGAATGGAATTTAAAAATACATTAACACGATCATGCATTCTGATAAAGTAGGATTCATTTCAGGGATGTAAGGATGGTTTACCATCCATAAATTAATCGAAGTGATATGCCACATTAACCAAAGGAAGACTAAAAATCACTTGATCATCTCAATAGATGCAGAAAAAGTGTTTGATAAAATTCATCATCAGTTCATGATAAAACTCTCATGAAAGTTGGTATAGAGGGAATATATGTCAACATAAAAAGGCCACTTACAAACCCATAAGCTAACATCATATTCAAAGAATAAGACAAAAATACCCACTCTTGCCACTTCTACTTAATGTAATATTAATTTTAGAAGACCTGGCCACAGGGATGAAACAAGAAAAAGAAATAAACAGCACTGAAAAGATATGAACTATTTAGTCATGAATAGATATGGAGGAGATTGAAATGCATGTTGCTAACTGAAAAAAACAATTTGAAAAAGCTACATACTGTGTGATTCTAACTATATGAACCGCTAGAAAAGACAAAAAAAAGAGAGAGAGAGTAAAAAAAAAAAAATTTAATGGTTGCAGTGGGAAGGAGGGATGAATTAGTAAACTACAGAGGAGCTTTAGCCCAGTGAAACTGTGTTATGTTGTCATAATTATGGATACATGTCCATGCTATACTGGACAACACCAGGAGAAAACCTAATGTGCTAATGGACTCTGGGGGATAAACATGTATCAAGGAAGGTTCATCAGTGGTAACTAATGTGCCAGCTACTCTGGTGGGGGAGGTAAGAATGGGGGAACCTGTATATGACTGTAGTTTCCACTCAATTTTCTGTGATCCTAAAACTGATCTTAAAAATCTGTTAAGAAAGGGGGGAAAAATCTGTTAAGAAAGGAAAACCATAAGTCCCATTTTCATATTCATGAACATGGAGATTTAAGATAGTATTTCACATTAAAAGTATAATATGTGGATATTGTTATTGTTGTTCAGTCACTAAGTTGGGCCTGACTCTTTGCAGGCCTGGACTGCAGGATGCCAGGCTCCTCTGTTCTCCATTATCTCCCGGAGTTTGCTCAAATTCATGTCCATTGAATTGGTGATGCTATCTAACCAGCTCTTGCTCTGTCCCCCTTCTCCTTTTGCCTTCAATCTTTCCCAGCATCAGAGTCTTTTCTAATGAGTTGGCTCTTCGCATCAGGTGGACAAAGTATTGGAACTTCAGCTTCAGCATCAGTCCTTCCAATGAATATTCAGGGTTGATTTCCTTTAGGATTGATTGGTTTGATCTCCTTCTCCTTGCTGTCCAAAAGACTCTCAAAAGTCTTCCCCAACACCACAATTCAGAAGCATTAATTCTTCGGCACTCAGCTTTCTTTATGGTCCAATTCTCGCATCTGTACATGACTACTGGAAAAACCGTAGCCTTGACTATATGGACCTTTGTCAGCAAAGTGATGTCTCTGTTTTTTAATATGCTGTTTAAGTTTGTCATAGCTTTCCTTCCAAGGAACAAGCATATTTTAATTTCATGGCTGCAGTCACTGTCCACAGTGATTTTGGAGCTCAAGAAAATAAAGTCTGTCACTACTTCCACTTTTTCCTCTTCTGTTTGCCATGAAATGATGGGACCAGGTGCCATGATCTTAGTTTTCTTAATTTAATTGAATTTTAAGCCAGTTTTTTCCACTTTCTTCTTTCACCCTCATCCAGAGACTCTTTAGTTCCTCTTCACTTTTTGCCATTACAGTATTATCATCTGCATATCTGAGGTTGTTGATATTTCTCCCAGAAGTCTTGATTCCAGGTTGTGATTCATCCAGCCTAGCATTTCACATGTAACTGCATACAAGTTAAAAAAGCAGGGTGACAATATACAGCCCTGATGTACTCCTTCCCCAGTTTTGAACCAATCCATTGTGTTCCATATCTGGTTCTAATGGTTGCTTCCTGACCCACACACAGGTTTCTCAGTAGACAAGTAAAGCGGTCTGGTATTCCCATCTCTAAGAATTTCCACAGTTTGTTGTGATCCACACAGCCAAAGACTTTCGCATAATCACTGAAACAGAAGTAGGTGTTTCTCTGGAATTCATTTTATCTTTCTATGATCCAATGGATGTTGACAATTTCATCTTTTGCTTCCTCTGCCTTTTCTAAATCCGGCTTGAGCACCTGGAAATTCTTGGTTCACATACTCTTGAAGCTTAGCATGAAGGATTTCCAGCATTACTTTGCTAGCATGTGAAATGAGGAGTTGTGTGGCAGTTTGAATATTCTTTGGCATTGCCTTTCTTTGGGATTGGAATGAAAACTGGCCTTTTCCAGTCCTGTGGCAACTGCTGAATTTTTCAAATTTGCTGGCCTATTGAGTGCAGCACTTTCACAGCATCATCTTTTAGGATTTTAAATAGCTCAGTTGGAATCCACTAGCTTTGTTCATAGTAATATGTCCTAAGGCCCATTTGACTTCATGCTCCAGGATGTCTGGCTCTAGGTGAGTGCTCACACCATCATGGTTATCCAGGTCATTGAGATCTCCTTTGTACAGTTCTTCTGCGTATTCTTGCCACCTCTTCTTAATCTGTTCTAGCTTCTCTTAGGTCCTTACCATTTCTGTCCTTTATTGTACCCATCAGTTCAGTTCAGTCGCTCAGTCGTGTCTGACTCTTTGCGACCTCATGAATTGCAGCACACCAGGCCTCCTTGTCCATCACCATCTCTCGGAGTTCACTCAGACTCACGTCCATCAAGTCCTTGATGCCATCCAGCCATCTCATCCTTGGTCGTCCCCTTTCCTCCTGCCCCCAGTCCCTCCCAGCATCAGAGTCTTTTCCAATGAGTCAACTCTTCACATGAGGTGGCCAAAGTACTGGAGTTTCAGCTTTAGCATCATTCCTTCCAAAGAAATCCCAGGGCTGATCTCCTTCAGAATGGACTGGTTGGATCTTCTTGCAGTCCAAGGGACTCTCAAGAGTCTTCTCCAACACCACAGTTCAAAAGCATCAATTCTTGGGCACTCAGCCTTCTTCACAGTCCAACTCTCACATCCATACATGACCACAGGAAAAATCATAGCCTTGACTAGATGGAACTTAGTCGGCAAAGTAATGTCTCTGCATTTAAATATACTATCTAGATTGGTCATGACTTTTCTTCCAAGGAGTACGCGTCTTCTAATTTCATGGCTGCAGTCACCATCTGCAGTGATTTTGGAACCCCTCAAAAAATAAAGTCTGACACTGTTTCCACTGTTTCCCCATCTATTTCCCATGAAGTGATGGGACCGGAGACCATGATCTTCGCTTTCTGAATGTTGAGCTTTAAGCCAACTTTTTTCACTCTCCTCTTTCACTTTCATCAAGAGGCTTTTAGCTCCTCTTCACTTTCTGCCATAAGGGTGGTGTCATCTGCATATCTGAGGTTATTGATATTTCTCCTGGCATTCTTGATTCCAGCTTCTGTTTCTTCCAGTCCAGCTTTTCTCATGATGTACTCTGCATAGAAGTTAAATAAGCAGAGTAGCAATATACAGCCTTGACGTACTCCTTTTACTATTTGGAACCAGTCTGTTGTTCCATGTCCAGTTCTAACTGTTGCTTCCTGACCTGCATACAGATTTCTCAAGAGGCAGGTTAGGTGGTTTGGTGTTCCTATCTCTTGAAGAATTTTCCACAGTTTATTGTGATCCACACAGTCAAAGGCTTTGGCATAGTCAATAAAGCAGAAATAGATGTTTTTCTGGAACTCTCCTGCTTTTTTGATGATCCAGCAGATGTTGGCAATTTGATTTCTGGTTCCTCTGCCTTTTCTAAAACCAGCTTGAACATCAAGGAGTTCACGGTTCATGTATTGCTGAAGCCTGGTTTGCAAAATTTTGAGCATGACTTTACTAGCATGTGAGATGAGTGCAATTGTGTGGTAGTTTGAGCATTCTTTGGCATTGCCTTTCTTTGGAACTGGAATGAAAATTGACCTTTTCCAGTCCTGCGGCCACTGCTGAGTTTTCCAAATTTGCTGGCATATTGAGTGAAGCACTTTCACTGCATCATCTTTCAGGATTTGAAACAGCTCCACTGGAATTCCATCACCTCTACTAGCTTTGTTCGTAGTGCTGCTTTCTAAGGCCCTCTTGACTTCACATTCCAAGATGTCTGGCTCTAGATTAGTGATCACATCATCATGATTATCTGCATTGTGAAGATCTTTTTGTACAGTTCTGTGTATTCTTGCCACCTCTTCTTAATATCTTCTGCTTCTGTTAGGTCCATACCATTTCTGTCCTTTATTGAGCCCATCTTTGCATGAAATGTTCCCTTGATATCTCTAATTTTCTTGAAGAGATCTCTAGTCTTTCCCATTCTGTTCTTTTCCTCTATTTCTTTGCATTGATCGCTGAAGAAGGCTTTCTTATCTCTTTTGCTATTCTTTGGAGCTCTGCATTCAGATGCTTGTATCTTTCCTTTTCTCCTTTGCTTTTCGCCTCTCTTCTTTTCACAGCTATTTGTAAGGCCTCCCCAGACAGCCATTTTGCTTTTTTGCATTTCTTTTCCATGGGGATGGTCTTGATCCCTGTCTCCCGTACAATGTCACAAACCTCATTCCATAGTTCATCAGGCACTCTGTCTATCAGATCTAGGCCCTTAAATCTATTTCTCACTTCCACTGTATAATCATAAAGGATTTGATTTAGGTCATACCTGAATGGTCTAGCGGTTTTCCCTACTTTCTTCAATTTAAGTCTGAATTTGGCAATAAGGAGTTCATGATCTGAGCCACAGTCAGCTCCTGGTCTTATTTTTGTTGATTGTATAGAGCTTCTCCATCTTTGGCTGCATAAAATATAATCAATCTGATTTCGGTGTTGACCATCTGGTGATGTCCATGTGTAGAGTCTTCTCTTGCGTTGTTGGAAGAGGGTGTTTGCTATGACCAGTGCATTTTCTTGGCAAAATTCTATTAGTGTTTGCCCTGCTTCATTCCATATTCCAAGGCCAAATTTGCCTGTTACTCCAGGTGTTTCTTGACTTCCTACTTTAGCATTCCAGTCCCCTATAATGAAAGGGACATCTTTTTTGGGTGTTAGTTCTAAAAGGTCTTGTACCCATCCTTGCCTAAAATATTCCTTTGATATCTCCATTTTCTTGAAGAAATCTCTAGTCTTTCTAATTTCTCTGTTTCTTTGCATTGTTCATTCAAGAAGACCTGCTTATCTCTCCTTGCTATTCTCTGGAACTCTGCATTCAGTTGAGTCTATCTTTCCTTTTCTCCCTTGCCTTTTGTGTCCCTTCTTTCCTTGGCTATTTGTAAAGCCTCCTCAGACAACCACTTTGAGCTTCCCTGATAGCTCAGTTGGTAAAGAATCTGCCTGCAGTGCAGGAGACTTCAGTTTGATTCCTGGGTTGGGAAGATCCCCTGGAGACGGGAACAGCTACCCATTCTAGTATTCTGGCCTGGAGAATTCCACTGGACTATTACAGTCCATGGGTTCACAAAGAGTAAGACGTGACTGAGAGACTTTCACTTTCACTTCTCATATTTCCTTTTCTTTGAAATGGTTTTGGTCACTAAGGGATTTTATTTAGGTCATACCTGAATGGCCTAGTGGTTTTCCATCTTTTCTTCAGTTTAAGCCTGAATTTTGAAATAAGGAGCTCATGATCTGAGCCACAGTCAGATCCAGGTCTTGTTTTTAATAACTGTTTAGAGTTTCTCTATCTTTGGCTGCAAAGAACATAATCAGTCTGACTTTGGTGTTGACCATCTGGTGATGTTCATGTGTAGAGTCATCTCTTAGGTTGTTATAAAAGGGTGTTTGCTATGATGAGCGTGTTCTCTTGACAAATCTGTTAGCCTTTGCGCTGCTTCATTTTGTACTCCAAGGCCAAACATGCTTATTTTTCCAGGTATCTCTTGACTTCTACTTTTACATTCCAATCCCCTATGATGAAAAGGACATCTTTTCAGTGTTAGTTCCTGAAGGTATTACAATTTTTCATAGAACCTGTCAACTTCAGCTTCTTTGGCATTAATTCTTGGGGCATATACTTGGATTACTGTGATGTTGAACCATTCGCCTTGCAAATGAACTGAGATCATTCTGTTGTCTTTGACATTTCATAAGCTTTTGACTTTTCATACTGTCGTTGGGGTTTTCCAGGCAAGATTACTGAAGTGGACTGCCATTTCCTTCTCCAATAGACCACATTTTTTCAGAACTCTTCACTATAACCCATTCATCTCGGATGGCCCTACATAGTATGACTCATAGCTTCACTGAGCTATGCAAGCCCCTTCGCCACGACAAGGCTTCGATCCATTAAGGAGCTGTGAATATTATGAACCACTTTATGCCAATGAATCTTGAATTTAGGTGAAAAGACATATTACTTGAAAAGAGAAACACAGTGTACCAAAACTTATACAAGAAGATGTAAAAGATCACATTTTATCTGTGTCTATTTTGTAAAGTTGATTCCTTATTAAAATCTACCTTAAAGAAAACTTAAAATTTGGATGACTTCACTGGTGAATTTTAGCAAACATTCAAGGAGGAAATAATACCAAATATATACAAACTGTTTCTGAAAGTAGACTATGAGGTAACTCTTCTCAATTTCCTTAATACTCAGATTTGATGGAAACATTAACATCAGAGAAATTCACTGACAAATATCTCACAACCAAGGACACAAAAATCTTTAACAAAGCATTAATAAATTTAATCAGTCAAGATTCAAAAGGATAATGTGTAGGTGCTAAGTCACATCAGTTATGTCTGACTCATTGCAACCCTATAGGCTATACCCTGCCAGGCTCCTCTGTGCATGGGATTCTCCAGGCAAGAATGCTGGAGTGGGTTGCCATGCCCTCCTCCAGGGGATCTTCCCAACCCAGGGACTGAATGTGCCTCTCTTATGTCTCCTGCATTGGCACAGCATGTTCTTTCCTTCTAGCACCACCTGGGAAGCCCCTAAAGGTTAATACATCACATCCAAATGTATTTTATCTGAAGAAGACACGGTTATTTTGACATTCAAAGGTCAACCAATGTAATTAATAACATTAAAAAGCTAAAGGAGGAAAGAAAACATACATCACAATAAATGCAGGGAAAAAATTTACAAATTTGTTTTTTACAAAATTCATTATATAAACTCTCAGCAAACTAGAAAAGAACTTCCTAAAATGTTATCTTATTTAAATTTGTGCACTGATTTGTTATACTGAGGTTAAACATGCCTTTATGTGTTCCTTAGAATTTTAGATTTTCTCCTCTACTTAGGATTTCTTAGGGGCTTATTGTTTATCTTATCAATTTATATGATTTAATAATATGTCATAAAAACTGCTAATGTTCACCAATACCTACTTCTACTGTTTCCCAGGCTGGCAGCTAAGCTATATTTCTCGATTCCTTCCCTATCATCCTTGCATCTAGATGAGACCATGGACCTGAGTGCTGGTGAAAGGAAAGTGAACAAAAATATGTATGTCATTTTCAAACTGATTCTACGCAGTATCTCTTCCAAGCTCTCATTCAATAACTCCATTTGTCTCACTTTCCCGTTTGGTATAAGTCAAGGATTCTGAGGGTGTAGAGAGTGACTGGTGAAAATAACCTGGATCTCTTGAGTTACTGTCTGTCAGACAGCCATTCAGGAGACCCACCCAGTTGGTACCCACCCACAATGAACTTTGTACAAATGAAAAAGAAACTTTTACATAAAGGCATTGAGATTCAGAGATGTCACAGACATCAATCGTACTTACAAACTGCATTGCACAGCACAGTTTATCATAAATATATTTCTTTCCCAAATATTTAATCTTGTACAAACAAAAAATATGTAAATCTTTTTTCTTTCCTTTATTCATTCATTCAACAAACTTTGTTTTTGTTTGTTTGTTTGTCTCTTATGTTCCAGGCACTTAACGTATAGCAGTGGAAAATTGAGACAAAAATCTCTACATTTATTGTTTTTATATTTTGATGCAGAGAAACTGATGGTAAATAATTAAAGTTGTAACATCACATAGAATAGGGACTATGGATGAAAATAAAGTCAGAAAATAAGTAAGGAATATCAGGATGAGGTTTTACAATTTTACATAGTATGGTCTGTGAAGGACTCACTGAGAAGGTGTCATTTAGGCAAAGACTTAAGGGAAATGAGAGAGTTGTGAAGGTATCTGGAGGATGACCCAGGCAAACAAGAAAACAAATTTTTAAAAATTCCCAAGGCAGAAGCATGCCTGGTATGTCCAAACATACATTCAAGGAGCCCAGAATAGCTTAAGCAGAGTGAGAAAAATAGAGGTGACTTCAAGATCATGTGAAAGAAGTAAGATGTGGGTGGCGGACTAGTTAGGCCTTCTGGCTGTTGTGAGGATCTGAGCTTTTCCTCCGAGTCAGGTGAAGCCTTTGTTAAAGGTCTGACTTGACAGGCTCTGGCTGCTATGATGAGCCTAAACTGCAGCTGTCAAAAGGAAAATAGATCAGTTAGAAACCACTGCAGTCACTCAGGTGACTGATGATGGGGGCTTGGGCCAGTGGAATTGCCTGTAAGTGGTGAGAAGTGGTCAGATTCTGGATATATTTTGAAGATAATGGTCAACAGGATTTCCCACTGAGTCGGAGGTGAGGATGAGAAAAAGAAAGAACTGAGCACCTGGAAGAAGGAGATTATCATTTTCTGAGATGAGGAAGGGGTACATGCCTGAGAAGATCAGGAGTTTTATGTGGAAGGTGACAGCCTGTGATGTTTATTAGACTTCCAAGTGGAGATGTCAAGTGGGCAGTTAGATATATGAGTCTAGAGTTCAGGAGAGAAGTCTGGGCTGGAGACATATATTTCCAAGTAGTCAACGCTTTCTGGTATTTAGAATCATAATTCAGGATGAGATCACCAAGGGAGTGAGCCGAGATAGAGAAGAAGATGAAGGACTGAGCTTCCTTTGGCTCAGAGCTAACAGTCCATATGTTAACTTTGTTCCATATTCCAGGGCTCCACTATGCTCTTAGCCAATGGAAACTGGTATGGTGGAATATACCATCTGGGATATGTACTCTGGGAACCATACTGGGAGCTCCCTCAATCAACTCCTGCTCCAGAGTACTCATTATATCAAGAGTGTGGCTTTATCTGTTGTGTCTTCTTGATGATTTATTGTATTCTGTAGACCCTTTGATTTGTAATGACTAATAAAAGGGATGCAAGAATTGGCACCAGGCCTGCAGCAGAGAAACAAAGAATGTCATTCTGGGTGTTAAATGCAAATTATGAGGTCACTACAAGTGCCTTCACTAAAGGGACAGGAAATGATAAAAGTTAGCAGGCAAAAGAGGAAACTCTTTGATATTATGAAATGTGCTGTAAGCACAACTGCATCCTGTAGGGATCGTCTCATAACTATAATCAGCAGTGGCTCAGAGGATCTGTGGGAAGACACATTTGTGACCTCAAGAGATATAAAGAGCAGAGAACAGTGATGGCCAAGAACACACCTTTCAAGGATGCTGTTGGGCTGATGCGGTGAGCGCTGCCTATTCTCAGACCCCGAGGTACCTTTCCTCCTACCTCAAACAGAGTGTGGAAACATGTGCCGATCACAGTGAGGCCAACCCACTTTACCAGGTTGCCTTTGACTCTGTTCCATTCTCTAATGTACAAATCTTTTATATTTTATATCATCAAATCCATAGATAGTTTCATTTCTTCATTGTACTTATGCTTAAAATATTTCTAAATCCAATTTATTTCTAGTATTTTTAAGAATCACCATTATTTTTAGTAAATATTCCATATTTCATCAAGCAGATGCATCAAGAAGCAGAAAGTTGAGTTGTGTTGTTGTTGCTTTTTAATCCTGAATTCCCCCTTTGGCTGTAAGGACAGTCCTTGGGTATATGAAGGGCCAGCTGCAGTCCCCATTCTGAGCTCAGTCTCCCCCACCCTGTACACACCTGGACCTCTCTTTATTAGCATCCTTCTAGAGACAGAATGACCGCTGCTGTGTTGGCACTGTGGAAGGGGGCGAGTTGGCACACCCATGAGAGGGCTATGACTCTAGAAGGTACTGAGTTAGTCGCCTTACACCCAGATTCCTGTTCTCTCCAGGACACTCCCAGTTGCCCTGATGACTTTCCATCTCTTGTTATTCTCAGTGCTGTCCATGTGTCTCTGAGTTTCAGGGTCCTGCATGACCTACTTTTTCAAAGTGATAAATTCACATGCTATGGCCAGGACTCTTGAATGGGGCCTGCTGTCTCCTCTGCTGAGGGGCCCTAGTTGATGGCAGAGCACAGGGATGTGGTTGAACAAACTGAAGTCTCTGAAGACCAGAACAATAATCCTGTTGTCTTGGTTTAGTGTGTCACACAGGGCAACTAGGGCCATCCCTCTGGGCCTTACTGTCCTCAGGTCCTTTAATGCACCATCTCGAAGATCCTTCCCGGATTAAAGAGTCCATCATTTGTTGATGCAGTATCACATGGCACTTTGCATTCTCTTTCAGGGAAGGTGGAATAAGGAAAAGTGTTGCCAGAAAAGAATGGATTATCCTAAAAATATTGCCGGAGTGTCATCGTGCTCTGGTTCTAGGAGAGAATTGCATGCTAATGCTGGAAGGTATTCACTGTGTGTAATGAATTAACTCCTCTCCTGGGCACCTAGAACGGCACTGATTACCTACCAGCCTTGAGAGGATCAGAGAATAGACACTGAAAACCTTTTGTGTTTGTGTGTGTGTTCAGTGGCTAGGTAAGGAAATTAAGCTGCAAAACTGTGTTAGACTTTGATGGGCATTATGTGGCTGGGGCTGTGTGTGTGTCTGTATGTGTGCCTGTGTGTATATGTTGTGCATGTAAGAGCTGAGATGGGAGGAAATTGCCCTTGAAATAATCCAAAGAAATCCACACAGCCAGTGAAGTTGGCCTCTGCTCTCTCTAGCGCCATAAACTGTGACCCTAAAGTCCTGTGTCCTCCTGTCCATAGGCAAAGTCTGCTCTTGCCATTTCCCCCACCCCTGGACTGCAGAGGTGTGACCCAAATTTCTTCTCTTGGATACTGGATGTAAAGGAGCACTCCATTACAAAAGGGTGTGGAGGGAGCATTTGACTTATTTCAGATCAGTCTGGAAAATGCTGGGTTCAATGAATGTCTTTACTGCAGAACATTTCAGTGCCTTAGCATACTATATTCATTTTGTTACTAATGAAGGGGCTACAGCACATTTGTTACACTGATAGTCTTTGCAAATCTTTTGTCAAGAGAACCCTCATTACACTACAGCTTCTGGGACAAAAGGTGGAAACCGATGAAGTTCCATATGAAGTGTCCCTGGCTATTCCATATCTTTATTAGAATCTTGAACTCAATCTTGGAGAGCAAGTTTAGAAAAAATTCTCTTGGCCAGTAGAGGTTTGCTGACTGAAATCCCATCTATATTAGGGGGATTGCCTTCTTTACCTGTAGGTAAGGTTGGCCCTGCTTTCACCACTGGAGGAACACCCAGTCTGCTTTTCAAGGCACGCTTTACTCCTACTCACCTCCACCAACCAGAAGCCATTTTTTAGGTCTGCTTTGGGAGAAAACTCTAGTGGACCATGCTAAGTGTTTACTTGCTCTTTTCCATAAGAGCCCTTAATTCTGTCTTCCCTTAAAGCACAGACAGAATACTTTCTACCAACATCCCAAGAAGTTATCGCTACCCAAAGACCAAAACATTCTCTTGAAGAATGCCTCCATTAACCTCAGACTTTAATGCATTACCTTCAAATCTAATAAAACAATTAAAAAAAACAAACAAAAAAGAATAAAGTGGGTAAATATATAAGCATTTCTATAAGCAAATCAAAGTAAAATCTTTAAATGATTTGAAAAGACCCTGATGCTGGGAAAGATTGAGGGCAGGAGGAGAAGGGGACGACAGAGGATGAGATGGTTGGATGGCATCACCAACTCGATGGACATGAGCTTGGGTAAACTAAGGGAGCTGGTGATAGGGTGTGCTGGGGTTCATGGGGTCGCAAAAAGTCAGGCACAACTGAGCGACTGAACTGATGATGATATAAATTCAAAAGCTGAATTTTCATAACTGTTCCCTAGACACTTCCCTGGTTTTTAGGAAAGTTATACTTCAAGGCCAAAATGAATAGAAGAGTTTGTCCCCCTATCTCGAGTAAGACTACAAAACCTTAATGGTTTTAACATTTTATTCATAAGGAGTTGTTCATATTTGCTTGATCTGTTGACTCCAGCTTCATATTTGAAATGATTTATGAAAAATTATTAGATTTGTATAGACTTACAAGAGCTAAGGTTCAAGAAGCAAAGGGTACCAGTAAACAGACATACTTAAAAAATCTAAATTCCCTTCCCTGACCAACTCTAACAGAAACATTAAAGGGGCCTTTGATGAACAATTGGGGAGCCGACCAAAAGACCCAATTTCAGTTTCAACAAGTCATCAAATATTATATGAGTCAATTACATAAACATTGGAATTTCCCGACATCTGATTCCAATAGCAGGAGAGCAGCCCAGGTTCACAATGGAGATTTCTCAATAGGCAATGCCGTTTTCCAGGTAATTAAAACTGTTTGTATAGGAGAGCAGATTTATCTTCTGAAACCATTTTAGCGCTAGTGCTCTCCTGAGTGGTATCAGTTGACACACTGCATAATCTAGAACAGACTAATTGCTGCATGATTTCTAATTTTTCTGCAGCCATGTAAATGAGCCGAAGTCTGCACAGGTGGAGCCCATTAGAGTGAGTGATTTCCCTCTCATGTTGTTATCTTCATTTGCCGTTGTCTTATCAACTCCAGGTAGGAAATCGGCTGTCATGAAAAGCAGGCGAGGGAACAATGTCTGGCTGAAAAGTCTTGTTTCATTATTTTTTAATTCGTACAGTCCTACCTGCTTAATGCAGCTTTCTGATTAGCATGCTAGGCAGCCAGTAATGCAGTTTTATTTAAATAAGGAGGCAGGGCTTTCATTTAAACTAAGAAATCATCTCCATTTCTTATCAGGGAACAAGGATTCATGATTCAATAATACATGAATTTAATAATGCATAATGGTAGACTTCACAGGTACTAAATAGCAATACCAGAGTGGGTTAGTATGCTCCATGGGTCATCGTCTCCAAGTCCCAATCTGGTCTGTCCATACCTCCTCCCTCATCCCTTCCATTATTTCCTGTCAGTCAAAGAGCTATGCAGTTCGCCATATTCCTCTGATGCTGCCAAGAGCCCAACTCGAGGGCTGCATCTTCACTTTAAGACCATTTTAATAGCTGTTAAACTGCTGGACTTTGGCCTCTGCAAGAATTCCCAAACTGGACCCATGGGAGACTTGAAAAGATTGGGAGGGAGAGGATGGGGAAAGAAAGGTAAGGAACTTCATTCCCTATCACTAATTGCTCTTTCCAAGGAGGCATCACTCCATTACTTTATTTTAGTGAGGGGAAACAGTCTATAGTGCATTTATGACATCCAGGGCCACATAATCTTTTCATAATTCCACATGTGTTTCACAGCTTATGGGTACCTGAGTCTGGCAGATCAATGACAGTTCAGCTTAACATTCTTTCCCTTTTGGTTTGTGTGGCTTTCTTTGCTGTGGGCTACCCAGTAGATACCAAGGGAACATTTAGAGATACCAAGGGGACATTTTGTGCAAAGATGGGCACAATTAAGAACAGAAATGGTATGGACCTAACAGAAGAAGATATTAAGAAGAGGTCATAAAAATACACAGAAGAAATATACAAAAAGATCTTCATGACCCAGATAATCATGATGGTGTGATCACTCATCTAGAGCCAGACATCCCGGAGCGCAAAGTTAAGTGGGCCTTAGGAAGCATCACTACGAACAAATCTAGGGGAGGTGATGGAACTCCATCTGAACTATTTCAAGTCCTAAAAGATGATGCTGTTAAGTGCTTCATTCAATATGCCAGCAAATTTGGAAAACTCAGCAGTGGCCACAGGACTGGAAAAGGTCAGTTTTCATCTAAATCCCAAAGAAAAGCAGTGCCTAAGAATGTTCAAACTATCACACAATTGCACTCATCTTACATGCTAGCAAAGTAATAACTCAAAATTGTCCAAACCAGGCTTCAGCAGTATGTGAACCATGAACTTCCAGATGTTCAAGCTGGATTTAGAAAAGGCAGAGGAACCAGAAATCAAATTGCCAACATCTGTTGAATCATCGAAAAAGAGAGTTTCAGAAAAACATCTACTGTTGCTTTATTGACTATGCCAAAGCCTTTGACTATGTGGACCACAATAAACTGTGGAAAACTGTGAAAGAGCAGTTAGAAATGGACATGGAACAACAGACTGGTTCCAAATTGGGAAAGCAGTACGTCAAGGCTGTATACTGTCACCCCGCCTATTTAACTTATATGCGGAGTACATCATGTGAAATGCCGGGCTGGATGAAGCACAAGCTGGAATCAAGATTGCCGGGAGAAATATCAATAACCTCAGATATGCAGATGACACCACCCTTATGGCAGAAAGTGAAGAAGAACTAAAGATCCTCTTGATGAAAGTGAAAGAGGAGAGTGAAAAAGTGACTTAATACTCAACATTCAGAAAAAAAAAAGATCATGGCATCCTGTCCCATCACTTCAAGGCAAATAGATGGAAAAATAATGGAAACAGTGGCTGACTTTATTTTCTTGGGCTCCAAAATCACTTCAGGTGGTGACTGCAGCCATGAAATTAAAAGATGCTTGCTTCTTTAAAGAAAAGCTATGACCAACCTATGCAGCATATTAAAATGTAGAGACATTACTTTGCCAACAAAAGTCCATCTAGTCAAAGCAATGGTTTTTCCAGCAGTCATGTAAGGATGTGAGAGTTGGACTATAAAGAAAGCTGAGTGCCAAAGAACTGATGCTTTTGAACTGTGGTGTTGGAGAAGACTCTTGAGAATCCCTGGACAGCAAGGAGATCCAACCAGTCAGTCCTAAAGAAAATCAGTACTGAATATTCATTGGAAGGACTGATGCTGAAGCTGAAACTCCAATACCTTGGCCACCTGATGCAAAGAACTGACTCATTTGAAAAGACCTTGATGCTAGTGAAGATTGAAGGCAGGAGGAGAAGGGGACAACAGAGGATGAGATGGTTGGATGGCATCACCAACTCGATGGGCATGAGTCTGAGTAAGCTCCAGGAGTTAGTGATGGACAGGGAAGCCTGGTGTGCCTCAGTCCATGAGATTGCAACATGAGGTCGGACACAACTGAGAGACTGAACTGAACTGAACTGTTCACAGTGGACAGTGTGCTATCCTGCTTGATATTTAAAGTCAAATGTTCAAGGAATTTCAGCCTGCCCAACTGAATTCCCTGAGTGGTTTGACCAATAGGAAAGTCAGATAAGCCAGACATACATTGCTTTTGTCATCCATTTGTTTGTTTTTCATTGTCTTCAATTTGGAAGATTAGATAAAGCCAGCCCACTCCATGCTTTACTGCTTTCATCTGAATATAAGGGGTTAAGCTTTCTTTTTTTAAAGAATATGGAATTTTTTATTTAGGAGAAAATAAAAATGCACATGTGGAATCTTGTTGGCACAAGTACATGAGCACAAAATGTGCTAAATTTGTAAGACTGATTAATTAAGCATTTAGAACTTTTTCATGTGCTACAGAGTGTTTCTCCATAAGCACAAATGTGTGTTACTGTGTGACCTAAATAAAACTACCTTATTGGCTTCAGTGAGTTTATGAAACCAAATGTGTAATGTGGTCAGTAATACTATGGAAGAATTCCATTCTGCTTGTTTCAGGACAATGAGTATTAAAACCACAAAAATATGATAACCTGTTTGCAGTCAGGATGGTGTCTCAGACCTTTTTGCATATCTCTCAGAATTATTTGTACATAAAAATCTGTGCCCGACTACTTGCCTATTGTATGTCAGCCACTGTTGGAAACTGGGTACAAAAGCAATAAGTAAGAGACAAGTCTCCCCTCAGGAAGCTCCCAGTCAGGACAAATGGGAAGAGAGAAAATACACACAGCTCGACATAGTGATGTAAGAGAGCTGTATGTACAGTGCTGCAAGAGCGCAGAGAGGAAATACTCCAAGAACTAGGCACTGAGTAATTCCTCAAAAAAGACTTGCGAAATTATAATTTCAAGGGTTTGTTCCCTGAGGCATAATTGAATTGGTGGTGCTCTGTGTGAGTCAATAATTTTTACTCTCTAGCCGGTTGTGTAGCCAGCAGTGGATCTGGTTTTGACGTATTTTATATGATTCCTTTGGCCAAAATCATTTGAACAAACTAGGCAAAGAAAAACCCAGTAAAAGCAATTCTCAAAATGTTTTTAAAATCCAGTTCACTCTTCCTTAGAGTTTACGGGTTTGTAAATATACGCATGAAAGGAGATTATTCTATGTTTACTTTTATGTCTTTATAATTTATATTCCTCAAGAAGCCTTTAAGGTGAATCATAATAAACACATACACACATAAGCACCCAAGTGCTAGGGTGGTTAAAATAGAAATTAAAAAAGAAAATAGAACCAATAGAAGGGCAGTTGTACCAGGATCAACGCGTGAGATAATTACGATAACTAAGCTTAAAGCTTCCTGGAAGTTGAATACATTTCTGTGTAAATACTTGAGGGAATACGGTTCACACTATAGTTCTTTTCACTGGTCTTTTGCCCATTTCTCCTCCCTGGGTGAGATGGGGAGGGGGTGGTAATAGCACAGAACATTCATAAATCAACTCTAATCTCTAATGGCTTTTTCCATGCACAGTCTTATAGAAGGTCATAGAATGAATTTTTCACCCTCAACAGAATTTTGCTTTCTGTAATACCCCCACTTAAGAAGATTGTAACCTGGGAATTTTTCCCAGGGAGTCAAAATGGGATGTCAAATTCATTATCCTGCACCCTGCTTAGAGCACTAATCCAGACTCCTCAGTGACAGAAACTTGCTTCACAGGTGGTTGCTGAAGTTACAATATTTTTCTTTATATTTAAAGTTAATCCAGTTCAGTATCAATAGCAAATCCTCTTAAAACATGTACACAGGAGGCCAAGCCAGTATTTTGACATTCCTGGCTGGGAATGATGCCATTAACACCTTCAATTAATCTCCATGCAAAGTCATTAGGTGGCCCAGATTCAAGACCACATGTTAAGATGTTATTAGTTTCCCTGCAAAGGGAGTGTTTGGTCAGTTACAACTAGAAACAGATGCCCACCAGTAGGATCAGAAGGGAATAGTTGCTTTAGTTATGACACCTCTCATCTCACCCGTCACCAGGATGGGGCAGGGAGCTTCTTAACTAATTACTGAAGTTAGGATTCAACAATTTCAGGTCCTTTATGACATTTACTAGGATCAATTATAAGCAACAGAAGAGAGAGGAATATAATATCCTTAGAGGAAACTGATCTGGTTGAATATCTACAACTTGGAAAATTGTCCAGTATACCTCCAGAGAGGACTGTCAGAGAAAATAGTAAACTGAGTATCAAAAAGGCTTCCCTGGTAGTTCAGATGGTAAAGAATCTGCCTGCAATGCAGGAGACCCATGTTTGATCCTTGGTTTGGGAAGATTCCCTGGAGAAGAGAATGGCTACCCACTCCAATATTCTTGCTTGGAGAATTCCACGGACAGTGGAGCCTGGCAGTCTATAGTCCATGGGGTCACAAAGAGTTGGACACAGCTGAGTGAATTTCACTCACTCTCACTCAAGTATCAGGAGAACATGATTTAAATATTTATTGTACCACTATGGAGGTATGTGGCCTAGGCAAGCTTGACTAACATTGCTGTTTTTCATTTTTTCACTCCTAAAATGAGAAGGGGGAAGATGTGGGGAGATGGCATTATTAAATCTTAGTGCATGGGAAACATATCTTAAAAGTCACTCTTAAGGTGTGTTCAGTCTTTATAACTGACAAATTATATTTTCTGTAGAATAGTATGTATTTGGGTGTAAACCCTTGCAACAATTTGGGCTATTGGTCAAATCCATTTAAATTAGTCTGTGGTGGGGATCTACATCTCTCGATTGTAAGCCATTTGTCAAAGAGAATCACTGAATAGTTTCCAAAGTACAATAGACACACAGTTCTGTTTGATGTTCCTAAAATGTACCCAGATGATGCCACTCTAACGGCAGAAAGTAAAGAGTAACTTTCACCCTCTTGATGAGGGTAAAAGAGGAGAATGAAAAAGTTGGCTTGAAACTCAACATTTATAAAACTAAGATCATGGCATCTAGTCCCATCACTTCATAGCTAATAGGTGGGGGAAAATGGAAACAGTGGTAGATTTTATTTTCTTGGTTTCCAAAATCACTGTAGATGATGAAAAAATTGTCCAGCCACAAAATTAAGACACTTACTCCTTGGAAGAAAAGCTACGACAAACCTAGACAATGTACTAAAAAGCAGAGACATCACTTTGCTGACAAAGGTCTGTATAGTCAAAGCTATGGTTTTTTCAGTAGTCATGTATGAATGTGAGAGTTGAGCACTATAAAAATAGCTAAGCACTGAAGATTCAATGCTTTCACATTGTAATGCTGGAGAAGACTCTAGAGAGTCCCTTGGACAGTATGGAGATCAAATTTGTCAATCCTAAAGGAAATCAACCCTGAATATTCATTGGAAGTACTGATGCTGAAGCTGAATCTCCAATAATTTGGCCATCTGATGAGAAAAATGGACTCTTTGGAAAAGACCCTGATGTTGGGAAATATTGAGGACAGGAGAAGAAGGGGGCAACAAAGGATGAGATGGCTGGATGGCATGACCAATTCAATGAACATGAATTTGAGAAAGCTCTGGGAGATGGTGAAGGACAAGGAAGCCTGGCATGCTGCAGTCCATGGGGTTGCAAAGAGTTGTACATGACTTAGTGACTGAACAACAGCAAAGTGTATGGAATGGAAGAGAACCATTCACAAGATAGCATGTACACCCTGGAATCTGAGTGAGATTTGTAGATGCCTTGCCACTTACCAAAGTGAATCTCATTCAGTGAGCTTGCAGTATTCACTTAAAGCCTCTTATTTCTTAAACTTGAGGAACATGCATTGGAATCATCTCAATGAATTGTAAAGGAACAAATGCCCGGACTCCACCACCAGTAGGTCTAGGATGAACCTGAGAATCTGAATTACTAACAAATTCCCAGGTGAGGTTGGTGCCATGATCAGGAAAACATGCTTTCAGATAGCTTCTCTTTATAGTCGTCTTCTATTAAGTGAAAATAAAATTAGATAGATGTGGTTTTCAAAGGTGTTTCCCATTCCTGAGTTGCCCAGAGGGGAATTTTCTTTCCTCCTCCCATGAGAGTAACTGCATTTCTACCAATTGCATTGATTGGTTACTTGCATGGGAATTTATTTGATAAAACATGTTCCATACTCATCCAAAATATGTTTGAAAGCCAAGACACTATAACTGGAAGGTTTCTAAGCTCTCTTCAGACCCTAACCTTCTACAAATATCTGTGACTTGTTAATAAAGGAGAACTTAGAACATCTTCTCATTGTGATGTCCTCGTATCATGCAAACCCAATAGAATGTCATGAATAATCCCCAAATTACTAGTTTGCCTCAACTTTAAGAGTGGCTAAGAAAAGCCAAGAAAAGTAAAGCTGAAGCTTCAATACTTTGGCCACCTGATGTGAAGAGCTGACTCACTGGAAATGATCCTGATGCTGGGAAAGACTGAAGTCAAGGAGGAGACGGGGATGACAGAGGATGGGATGGTTGGATGGCATCACCGACTCAATGAACATGAGTCTGAGCAAAATCAAGGTGAAGGACAGGGAAGCATGGCATGCTGCAGTCCATGGGGTCACAAAGATATAAAGGAGCGACTGGACTAAGATATAAAGGAGGTTTCATACGCCTAAATCTCCCAAGCTCAGCATCATTTGTCATCTCAATAACTTGAATGTCAACACTGCTCTGAGGAAGGAGAGGACTCACTTCCAGCACAGGAGCTGATGTTTTTCGAAATTTAAGTAGCCAGCCAGCCTTTCCCCTGGTGCTTTGATGTCAATTAAACATTTGCTGCTTCAGGGTCTCCATTTGTTTCCTCATTTTACTCCTGTGGACTAGGTGTTGAACCTGCATTTAATAAACACCAGCAGAATAATCCCTTTGGGATTGTCAATATCAGTAGGTCCCGGGACACAGAGAAAATTTTGAGGTTAGTGAACCTGAAGATCATGGCAGTGGATGATGAGCAGGTAGTGACCTGGTGAACTTCAGAAGTCCACCAGAGCATTGTTTAGGTTTCTGAAGTCACTGAGAGAACTGCTAGTGGCCTAAATGTTAAGACCTTGTTGAAGACCTTGGAGAAGGAAATGGCAACCCATTCCAGTGTTCTTGCCTGGAGAATCCCAGGGACGGGGGAGCCTGGTGGGCTGCCGTCTATGGGGTCGCATGGAGTCGGACATGACTGAAGTGACTTAATAGCAGAATAGTAATACATATTACTATTAATGATGTTATTGTCTATCAGGTATTGGTTTCAAACACTCCACTAGAATCACATGTCATTTTCCTAATGTACATTTCCTCACACACATTCTCCTAGTTCTCTCCATAACACTCAAGGTAGGTGTTTTTCCCAAAAAGAAGAAACTGAGGCCCAGAGTGGTTCAATGTCATTTCTGAAGTCTCTTAGAAGAAGCACATGTAGTTGGAAGTTGCACCCATACACGTGCTAAGTTGCGTCAGTCGTGTCCGACTCCTTGCGACCCCAAGGACTGTAGCCTGCCAGGCTCCTCTGTCCATGGGATTCTCCAGGGAAGAATACTGGAGTGGGTTGCCATTCATTTCTCCAGGGGATCTTCCCGACCCAGGAATAGAACCAGAGTCTCCTGTGAGCTTGCACTGCAGGTGGATTCTTTTGACACTGAGCCACAGGGAAGCCCAAGTGAGCCTTGCTCAAGACTCAGCCCACCGTAACAGTTACCAGCTTTCAAATGGCCTGCCCATCCCCTTGTTTCCTGAGATTCTGAATATTTACACTCTGAAGACTGGCAGCCATGTTTCACATTGGAGATCACTCCCTCAGGCTACTTCTAACCCCTTGCTGATTTCTTTCTGACTTCAGGCCAAGGGTCCTCAGGCCAGGCTGAGCTGTGGCCGCAGCAGCCTTTGTAAGTGAGTCAAGCTGGACCTCATCTAGTTGACTGCTGCCCAGGGAAGACGTAGCTCTTCATCGTCCATGGCACTCGGAAGCAGGAATCAATTAACTTTTAGGACAGGAAAAATAGATCACTTGGATTGCTGAAGTAGGAATAGCTTCTGTAGCAATTAAGAGAAACCAGTCCAGAGAGGAGATAGCTGTGTCCATGCTCAGGAGCCAGGTGGAGCTTCAGAGAGTGCACTTAGCAGCATAGGCCTGGGAAGTATATCAGCCGGCCCAGCCCACGCAGAACACCCTTCAGAACTTGGGGCGTTGCTCAGAAGGACGGAAAAGACGAGCTGGGAAACGTCAAAAGATACCTATTTGATTCTCAGGGCAATTCCCTGATGGCATTAAAAATGCAAAAGAATGCCCCTGTGAGCTGTCCCTGTGTATTCTAATGATACCTCTAATACTGTTTAGGAATCAAGAAAAACTGATACAGGACAATTAGTGTTGTTCCATGAAGGAGCCAAAGAAAGCAGCCTGGGACTTCATTTTAAATTAACTCTGAGTGACATTAGATCCGTGGTCCTCAACGTTTTTGGCACTGGGCACCAATTTCGTGGAAGACAATTTTTCGTGGACTTGGTGTGAAGGGGTGGTTTTGGTTTCACCTGCTGCTCACCTCCTGCCTGGTTCCTAACAGATCATGGACCAGTACCCATCTGTGGCCCAGGGATTGGGGAACTCTGTTAGATTCATGAAGTATATAGTATAAGCCACATTTACCAACATGTTACTGAACATGCTTAAAAGCCTGGTCTAAACCTGGCATTAGGAATAGGAGTCAGAGCCATCTTCACCCATCAAGATGCCAGGCTGATGTACTGACCCATTCTACCAGAAGCCCTGAAGACAAATGGCACATTCCAGACAATAGAGAAATCAAGGGCCATTTACAAGTTTTGCTGTAAAATGTGGGATGCAGGTGTGTTTTGGTCTTGCTGTAAATCCCCACAAGGTGCTACTTCATTCTAAATTGCAGCCCCAAGTCCAAAGCAGGAATATTGCGATGATATCAAAGTATCAGCCTTATTATATAGCACTTCCAGGCCAGGCAGCACTTTAAACAATTAAAAATGACCATAGATACACATGGAAGATGATCAGGTAGCTCTCCAGGCACAAAACCAGAAAACATCTCTGAGATACAGTATTAAATGAAAAGCATAGGTATGTGAGGTCTACATTTTCACATGAGCAAATTTATATAGATATACTAGGCATATATTTTTATGTGAGTATATTTAAGCAGGTATACTAGGCTTACATTTTCTAGAAAGCTACTCTATAAGCTATGACAGTGACTACTTTTGGGAGGACAGAAGATAGAACAAAGAAGAGGAATTTCTATTTTTCACTTCACACATTTTCATAGGCTTTGAATATTTTGCCCTCCTGCATATATTATTTTTACTTTTGAATTTTTAAAATCAAAACTGCTCTCATCTACTATCATCAATAATTCATATGAGAAAAGATATTTGAAAACAAAGTAGTGGGAAGGGTGTAGTCTTATAATAAAGGGTTGTCCATCCAATTAAGTTTTTTTTTCTTTCAGATTTTATTTTTTTTTCTTACATGATAGTATACATGTTTCAATGCCTGAAACAAAACAGAAAGCAAACATAAATGAGTAGGCATCCCCCAAAAGTTATCTTAGTGATTATTTGCATAGTCCCAAATGTTCACTCCAAAACGGCCATGGTTTTGCAGCCTGTCTGAGTGTTGATAAGGGTGACAGGTGTGGCTAGGAGAGTGACGGTGGGATGTGATTTCCATTTGCTGGCCTTCCCCTGGAAGAGGGAGGTGGTCCCTCATCCCTACCAGAGGCGACGTCCCCCAGGGGGGCTCCTGAGTAGGGCAGTTACCCTCCTGCCTGTTTTAGTCAGATTCTGCGCCTGCCTTCACATGGAACTGCTGGGGTGGGGTGTCGTGTGTGTGCATGTGGTGCATACCAACTCATTCAGCCGAATCCTGCCTGGGAAAGGAGCATCAAAGGATGACAAGGGGTACAGAGATGCAGAATAAGAGATAAAAGGGACCAAATTTTACTAGCAATCACAGCAAATATCTCACTTGCATAAGTGAAGCCAATTACTGTATTATTGCCTCCTTTTGCACTGTGCACAGTAGGGATGTCACTGGGTAATGGTTTGCATGTAGAGTTAATCACTTTGATGCATTTCTGACTGATCCCAGCAAATTATGTTTTGGTTCCACTATATTAAACACAAGAGCCGGGGGATTATCATTAATAAATCTAAGGCACAGCATGCATAAATCTTGAATAAATCAAATATCAATTACATAGGCAGTATCTGCTGACATCTGCTTTCATCAAATAATATATTTGAAATAGGTGTTATTCCAATTTGTGGAAGTCACAGGGATCTTCGTTCAGGGAACACAGACCCCAGACCCCAAAGAGGGAAGCAGCTAAGCCGTTGCTAGGAACGCTCCTGAGTGGCACTCAATCTGTGAAGACTCCGTTTAGATGGCTGCACAGAGATCCAGAGAGAGAGCTGTCCTGCTGAGGAAAGTGCTTCCAGCTCTGTGCCATTTTCATCTAGCTACCTTTTAAGTGAATCAGGAGAGATGGAAGGGAGATGGAAGAAAATGTCCCGAGTGTCTGGCTGTCAGGCAGAGAAACAGGCATTTGAGGGGATATGGTGAGTATTAAGGTCCCAGGAGGCAGAAATCCCTTCTGATGTGAAGACAGAGGGATGTTTTATGAATGTGAAGCCGTCTGAAAAGTGAAAGGTCATAAGGGGAGCCTCTAGGACTCACTGGGGCAGCAAGTCCTTCCCACTGCTGTTTACCTTTATGGAGCTCCAGGCACTGGGCAGGATTCCAGGGGGAAATGTCATCCTTACCAATTCCAGCAACCTCCCAGATGAGGGAGCTGTCAGTATTTCTTCTTGCCATCTAAGGAAACTGAGGCATGGGAGGTCAAATAACACTTCTGGGGCCATCAGCTCTCACATGGGCACAGCAGAATTCCAGTTTGGACCTGATTACATGACATATGATTATACTGGAGCCATGGTAGTGGTGTATAAAACAGAGAAAAAAAAAAAAGAAGATTATGTGTGTCCCTGGGACCGGGGATAGGAAAGGAGGCATCAAAAATGTATGTTTATTTTAAAAAGGCATCTGTTTGTCATCCATCAAGATAAAGGAGTGTTTCAATCCATCCGTTCCTTCCCTGTGGTCTCCCATCAACAGGCCGGAATCTGTTCCCGTCAGCAAGCCAGAGTCCCTTCCATGTGAGTGGTTTTCCAGGACTCCTCTGGGGCCTCTTCACAGAACTTTGTAGGTTAAACTCATTCTTGGGGAGGGTGGAGCTGGGTTAGGGAAATGTTCTCAGGGCACTGGCTCATCATGACAGGAGCAGCGATTGCCACATCTGTCCTCTCCAGGCAAAGGAGTCAAGACCAGCGGTGAAATTAGCTAAAGTTGCGCACCTGAAGCGACCCGAGGCCTCTGCTGAGGGCGGAGACGGTGCCTCCGAGGGGCGGGCAGAGTATTTCACAAACTGCTTGTCCTGACCTGAATATGCTAGCCTATCAAACAATGCTGTGTCCTTTTACCATTTATTTTATCGCACTTGGCGTCAAAAGAAAGTAAGGAAACCCAGAAGCAGGCCCCCAGAGCTGAGCCATTTGGGACCCCTTAGGTTTACATTTTCAAAGCAGAGGTAGGTAGGAGTCAAGGCCATCTCTTTTTGGTTCACGGATCCTGTGAGATGGTTCAGAGGAAGCTCTTCAAGGAAGCCGAGTAGGAAGAGCTCAGATTTCATCAGGCCTCGGCTCCCCTGCATGCCGAGCTGTACCACATCAGACCTGCTGGGCCCCTGACCACATATTTCTCCCGTTCTGCACTCTGCTTTCTATATCAGAACCTGCACCGGGATATTGAGAATGCTCGCTTGTCGACAGATAAGTGAAAACTGATGTGATATCACCACAGAGATGAGCATAGATTTTCCAGAGCTGCAGACCCACTTGTAATCATACAGTACATGACATATGGTTATAGAGACCAAGACGATTAACTTAAAATATTTGTAATGTTTCAAATCTAGCTCTTGGGTTATTTTTCTTGGAATCCATAGGGACTGCAGGTTTTGTTTTGTTTTCCTATTGGTTTTTCTGATCAGCCTCATGCAGGATTTACAATCACATCCTCAGATAGTGCATCTGACTCAGATTAGATAAAAGGCATCATCCTGGTAAAGGAGGCTTTCAGGCCACAAAATCACTTTCCACCAATCAGGCAATTCTGGTCAAAACAGCATTAACAAATGGGATTCCCTGGTAACTCATACGATAAAGAATTCGACTGCGATACAGGAGTCTGGGGTCCCATCCTGGATCAGGAAGATCCCCTGGAGAAGGGAATGACTACTCACTCTAATGGTTTTGCCTGGAGAATTCCATGAAGAAAGGAGTTTGGCAGGCTACAGACCACGGGGTCATAAAGAGTCAGACACAACTGAGCGACTAAGCACATATACCTCCCTTTTGCTTCAATGCTTCCCTCCGACACACACACACTGTTAACGCAGGGCAGCACTTTGGCTGGGAGGAGGGGGAACCAGATGTCTTCCTCCCCAGGGGCCCACTCTTCATACAGTCTTATCCACAGTATTGTTGTGCTCATTTGGGGACAGCACTCCCAATGCCCTGGACCAAAAGCAATCAAAAGAGGCAGCTGAAGACTTTCCAGTTCAATGCAGAATTGGCTTCTCTGAGCTCAGAGGAATAAAAACTGCCTGCCTTCGCTTTCCATCTTAAATCTGTGCCTTTGCACACCTATCCACGAGTGAGGGAAATCCAGAAAGGCCCTGGATGATAGAGTAGCCAGCACTGGCACCTAACAACCAGGAGCACCAGACAGGCATCTGAAAAAGCAGCAGGAGACAGTCTTGTGTTGTTCAGACAATACATATGTCTTAAGAAGAAGAGAAACAGAAGGAATAGAAAGCACATAGGCATGTTTTGTGCTGTGTATGCATGTGTGATTGTATGTGTGCGCACAGCATGAGAAAGATAAAAGATTTCACATCATTTGTGATTGATTGTAGCCACAGCCATAAGTAATAATCCAATCAGAAAGACTACCTTCGGAGAAAATGGATTTTAAGGTCTCTATATAAATATTTATATATTTACTTGCCATTTGTAATTGGCCCTCCTGAGAAGCAGACACTTGGCATGGAAAACTGGATGTGAGTGCCTTTGAATGTAGACTTTGCTGTTGTTAAGGATGAGTTACTGTGATGGTGCCATAGAAGATGCTTTTGCTGACTGCAGTGTGTGTAAAAAACAGAAATGTAAATGACAGTTTATATATATATATTTTAAATCACAGTTTAGATTAAAAAAGAATACACTGATACAAAAATACACTAAAAATGGTAAAGATCATTGGTATATGACTCATTCATTCATTCATTGCATTCAGCGAATATTGTAAGATGTGTTTTCTGACTACTTTCTTCCAGATCAGAGGAGGTAGGTGATGCAAGTTAGAAAAATCATCATCCAAATAATGTGTCAAGGTTAAATAATCAGGAGGAGACATCCTGCCTATTTCTGTTCTTAGATGGTAGGGCAGGGCAGGAGCCAGCTATAGAAGGACCTAGAGCCTTAATGCTCAGCTTCCGGGGTTGGCAGTCATCCACCTGAATGTGAATTTTGAATAGGCCACCTAGCTATCTTAACTGTGAAGGTTAGACTGGTGGTTTAATCACTAAGTCATGTCTGACTCTTGTGACCCCATGGACTGTAGCCCACCAGGCCCCTGTCCATGGGATTTCCCAGGCAAGAACACAAGAGTGGTTGCTATTTCCTTTATGGTGCCCAAATGTCAATGATAAGGAAGATCTTTCTTAGGAAGCCTACTGATTCTTATAAGACCTAGAATATCAATTCATTTGGAGGAAAAACAAGGATGAAGCCACCACTAATCAAGGGGCAAGGTTGGGCACAGTTTTGGTTGTTTACATCTGTGTCTGGTTGCAAAAGTCTCCATGTCACCATATGTTGTTATGTCTCTGCAACTCTGAGTGTTTGTCTACTTTGCAAAGGTCAGAGGATGGCCATCCCCCAAACTCCTTTAATCCCCTATCACCGTATCCCATCAGCCTGCCTCATTGGTGAGGACTTGGGAGTGAAAAGAATAAAAACTCTGCTGATGTGTGGATGTACATATCATTTATCAAAGATTCCTGCTTGCACATCTGCATTTTGCAATAATCCCCTAGCAATATTATATCTCAGATATTACTGGCAAGTTGCCAGTCATCCTGATAGCAAAAGTCATGTTGTTCCAACACACAGTCAGCACAAAAAATGTATGCATACACACCATCCACATTTAAAATTTGTGTTTCCTTAGTGTTTTCCCCCTAGGCAGCACAGATTTCATTTCATCATCTCACCAGAACCTTAACCAATCTTTCAACACAATGGGGTCATTTAAGAATGATTATACGAGCATGTGGGAATGGGCCAAGAACACTGGTGATATACACACATGGTAGAAGAACAAAAAGGTCACATTCCACTCACCTGCTTTCCTTGGTATTGATACATTGGAGCTCAGTGACATTTTGCCTATTTGAGCAGAAACAAATTGGATTCTTGGTTTTCTAAGAAATATTTATGGCAAAATTCTACCCACCTGCCAGCATCTCAGGAAATCAACCTGCAAGTTTCCTTATGCAGAGACCACATACCTTGCCAATCCTCCCTGCCCCTGACAGGTAACCCCTGGATGGTTTATTTCCAGGGCTTAGTGGAGAATGCTGACCTCTCTGACATGCTCCTTGCACATCCTCTGGGAAGAAGACAGATTGGAAAAGCAGAGCTGTGAGTCTGTGGGCTTAGGTATAATATTTTCAAATGTAGCTAATTTTCTTCTGGGCCCTGTGGGAGATGGATGATTTTCTAACCATCCACATTAAAAAACCAGAATGCTACTCATTTGGCAGAAGCTTTGGAACACCATTTCATTTTATGAAGATGCCATTTGTGAAGGGGTAGAACTCAGATCGATGGCACCTTGGCTTAGATAATTTGATCATTAGTGGTGTTCATATGTGCACCACATCATTTGCCCTCCAAATATTATTATCTATTGCAGCTTTCGTATAATAGGAGCATATGGACTGGATTCTCTAGTCATGGAGGCTTTCTTGGGTCATGTCCTTGTGGCTGTGACAGAATAGTTTGACCAACCTGTGTGGCTCTGAGCCTTTATTACCAGCCCCTACAAAATATGCTCACCATTTAGTTGACATCTTTGACTGTGATGATTAAGAATGATAAGCGATGTAGAAAAACACTGTTTCCATTTACCTTATTCATTCCAGGCAGTGTTTCCCTAAAGCCTGGGGCAAAGGCCATCTGCATCAAAATCAGATATTGGAGACACACTTGCTTTAAAACATTCAAGAAATGTATTAATCCCCAAATTAATTTTCTGTTAAACTAAGATTTGAGAACAAGACTTGGTCTCTTGTATCTCGAGGACTGATAAAAATTCATCTTAAGCATTGGTAGGTGGCATTTGTTTCAGGTTCCTTCCCCGTCTGTTCATTCATTCATGAGAAAATTGTCGAATGCCTACCATTTGCTCTGGCAGTAGAAAAAGGATAGAGTCAAAATGCTTGAGTTTGTCTGCCAGCAGTCCCCACACTCAGAGGCTGCGTGTCCCTGTTCCCTTATCTTTAGAGTGCTATGTAACCATCTGAGGTTTTGGTTTTGTCATTTATAAAATGAGTGGTATAAAAGAAGCTGCCTCATAAGAGTGTTATAAAAGTTAATGAGTGAAAGTATTTGAACAGCTTAGAACAATGGCTGGCACATAGTGCTATACTGAGTGTTAGCTTTCATCATTGTCACCAGCACAATTGTGATTCCAGGTTTGGGGAACATACAACAAAATAGGCCAAGACCGCTTCCCTTCAGGATGCAGAGTCTGCCTAGAGAAAGCATAAAGTAAGCAGTGCAAGAGAAAGAGGGAGTGGCTGTAATGGGAAAAGGTGTCACCAACTCTGACCGGGAGAGTCTGGAAAGGGAAGATGAGAAGTAGGATTCTGAGCTGAGTTTTGGCAACTCAGGGGTCATTTTCCAGGTCGAGAAGGGATAGAGTGGCTCCAGACTGAAAGATGCATTCTCTCTGGTTTGTAATCCAGACTGTCTTCCTAACGTCGGCTTCACTCCCTTCTGTTCAGCTGAAGCTTGCTCTTTCCGCTCTGCCCTGACTCTTGGTTACATGCTATGAACTCTTCCAGTCAACTGGACAGTCCTGGAGAGCTCTCCTGGGGGCATCCTGGAGCACTGCAGAGCTGAGAGTAGAGCCTCATTCCCAGCAAGGGGAGTCTGCCAGAGAGGAGGAGAGGCAGCAGTGCTTCTCCAAGAAAGAGGTGAAACCGATTGCATTAGACAGTGGGTGAGCTTCCTCCAGGAAAGCAAATGGAAAAAAAGAGAACAAAACTTTTTTTTTCTCTTATGTCTCAAAGTTAAAGTCAAAGTGAAGTCACTCAGTTGTGTCCGACTCTTTGCGACCCCATGGACACCAGCCTCCTCCATCCATGGGATTTTCTAGGCAAGAGTACTGGAGTGGGTTGCCATTTCCTTCTCCAGGGAATCTTCCCAACTCAGGAATTGAACACAGGTCTTCTGCATTGTAGACAGATGCTTTACGGTCTGAGCCACCAGGAAGTCACCCAATTCTGCTACCCCTGAGCAGAATTGGTGTAGTCTGGTCCTGCTGCAAGTCTTCATACCAAATAGTCAGATCCCTTTGAAAGTAATACCAGATGGTCACTTTTCCTTGTCATTTGTGGGTCATGCTCTTTTAACATGGTATATTGCCTGTTCATAACATCTCTGTGTCTGTTACCCTTTTCATCATGTGCTGTTTTGGAAAGCAAAAGCCAAGACTTATCACTGGTTAAAACTGGTTACTTGAAGAAGTTTGGCAATTGCTGGGTGTTTTCATTGCTATTTTTAAAATTAATTAATTTATTTTATATCAGTGCATAATTGCTTTGCAATGTTGTGATTCTGCTGTACAATAAAGGGGATCAGCTATATGTATACCAATATCCCCTCCCTCTTGGACCTCCCCTTCCCCTATCCCTCCCATCTAGGTCATCACAGAACACCAAGCTGAGCTCCTGCATTATACAGCAGGTTCCCAATTTGTCCCACCCTCCCCTCCCCCAACTGTCCACATGTCCACTCTCTACGTCTGTGTCTCTATTCCTGCCCTGCAAATAGGTTCATCTATATTATTTGTCTAGGTTCCACATATATGTGTTATTATATGATATTTGTTTTTCTCCTTCTGACTTAATTCATTCTGTATGACAAACTCTAAGTCCATCTGCATCTGTTTTTCACATGGCAAATTGCAGCTCCAGTCTGACTCATCCAGGTGAGCTTGGAAAATGAAATGTTTGGACCAGAGGAGAAGTGGAAGCAAGGGGACAAATGATGGCAACAAGAACATCCTTGGCTGCCAGGATGATTCCACCAAAACCCGCACTGGAGCGCAGAGGCACTATGTTCTCTGACCTCCTCATCCATACTCTCAGTTCTTGCTAGGGACACAGATGGTGAGAAGCAGCAGGTTATTTCCCATGAAATCCACATCTACAAGAGGTTTCCTTCACTGGCTTCTTTCTAGTAGAGTGTTTCTATACATTTTTGTGTTCACTTTAGCCCCGATGAAGCGAGTGGCTGGTTGAACAAGAATCAGAAAGTGAGACACACGTGCAAGAGGGGTGTGGTTCCTAATAAAAATGGATAACACCACAGCTATGGCCTAGTTCCCACCCTATATGAAACCACAGTCTAATGCTTGCCCAGGTTTTATGTTTAGGCCATTGGAATCCAGGCTACTGAATCACTTTTCAGAGCAGATTCAAATTCCTGGAGCAGATTCCCTTTGGCATGTTCTTCTGGCAAAACTATGGAGTAAGATCTTTAAAAATCTAGAGACTTTAAAAAAAATCACTAGAGTCACTTTTACAGCAAAGCGTCTACTTCCTATCATTTACAAGAATAATGTCAAGTTATCATTATTTGTTAAATATTTGCTGGAGTCACTTCTCACTCCTCCCCTAAGGGTTAGCTTGGGTTTTGTGGACATTCTCAGCTCTTTCTTTGTGCTGGAGCACTTGTTTCATAGAAGATGTTATATGGATGAGAGACTCACCATTAACCTTGCTCTCAAGGAAGTTCCAAAGTAACACATTAAAACTATGATGAGTTTGGGCAAAAGCCCATCCATAGATATCTGAATACAATATCTGCGCATATGAGACACCTGATTTTCAGCCCAAGGAAACACCATCTGAGAAGCTTACAGTATTAAAGTCTGGCTATATTTTATGCTCCTTTTCCATCAGTCTGGGATAAATTGTGTGTGTCAAGTTTGGCAAGCGTGGGTGAGCTAAATGGAGCTGTTAGATGTCTTTTCAACATATTTATCTGTTTCATTGCCTGCTCTAGGATGTCTTTGTGATCATTATATAGGGATCATAGATAATAGACCATTGAAATCTTACTTCAATTAGAACTTAATCCTCAGATGTCAATAACAGTGTTTCATACAGAAGGTTACAATGGAAGCAGTGTCTTTTGTGCAAATCATTTAAACAAAACAACAGAGCAAGAATAAGAAACGGCCTAAACATTTTCCAAAACTAGATACTTGACACTGTCTCATGAACCTTTGTCACTAGGATAAAATGAGGACTATATTTCATTATCTTCTGCAAATCAACAGTCACATAAGATTTATAAGAAAAAAATCACATAAAATTTATCATCATCCCACTTTAAATTCACTCACTATGTTTTTTATTTCACATAAGAGAATTAACTGCAAAAGATGCTTTTCTTTTATACAATTAAGAATACAATCCAAATTCTGCACAGGCTACAATATAGATGAACCTTAGAAACATTATGCTAAGTGAGTTAAGCCATACACAAAAGGACAAATATTCATGATTCCATTTCTATGAGATAGCTACAATAGGTATTCATACAGACACAATTCATAGAGACATAAAGTAAAATATAGGTTACCAGGGACTGAGGGCAAGGTGGGAGATGGAGTTATTACTTAGCTGATACAGAGGAATTGTTTGGGATGATGAAAAATTCTAGTAATGGATAGTGCTCGTCTTTGTACAACACTGTGAATGTACTTAATACTATTAAATTGTACATTTAAAATGGTTAAAATGGTAATATATATGTGTGTGTGTATATATATATCTTGCAATAAAAAATGAAAAAATACAAACCAGGATTATAAGGGATTAAGGTTTCTCGTTCATATCGTGCACTAAGACATTCAAAAGAGTTCAGAAAATATAAAATAACAGAATGTATCTTTATGGTAGAGGGACTGTTGACTAGGGAGAAATTGGAGTGAAAAAAAATTTAGCAACCCATGAGTTTGAAGAACACTGTCTATTACAGTGTATTGGTAAACTATTTCTCGAAAATAAATGTTCTGTGAAAGTTATGGTGATGGTGATGAAATTTCTTCTCCTTCCTGTTTTATAGTACCAATGGGATTGAAGAAGTTCTCTATGGTTTATTCATCAAGAAAATATGTTAGCTGTTTTGGGCATCCATTTTCCCTTTTTTTAAATTAATAGTGCCCCAATTTTGATTGGGTTTCAGTACAAGTTGACCCCATCTCCAATTCAAGAAGTTACACATGATTAGCTTGTGCCAATCAATATATCCAATTCCAGAGGTCCCAGTGATTGGGTCAAGATGAGCATGCAATGCAGTTTTCCCAAGGAGACGTCAGGAGGAGACTCTCAGAGATATTGCTTGTAGGCAGGAACTTCCCCAACCTTCCACACTTATCTAAAGAGACCCTCTCTGTCTTTTAGTAGTGTACTGTTTTGGTAAAAGTCAAAAATTATTGCAATACCTTCCAGCCATGAAGAAAAACATCTCCAAAGAAAGAAGGGTAGAATAGAGTGGATTGCAGAAAAATATGAGCAACCTTTATCAATACATGCTTGAATCACATTTTGCCTCTGAAGCAATTTTGAGCCAGTAAATGTCCTTTATCGTTGTCAACGAAGTCAACTTGAACTGAGTTTTCTGTTGTTTGTAATCACGTTCAACTTACAATACATAGCACGTATTGTGTGCTTACTATGAGCAAGTCACTATTGCCAGACTTTTAGATATATTATTTTATTTCATCTTTGCCACAATCCTTTGAGAGCCCTTAAAGGGCATTGTTATAACCCCCATTCTAAAAAGGCAAAATTGAGTCACAGATTAAGTAAGTTGCAAAAAATTTTGAGCAGATGGTAAGAGTTGAAACCAGATTCAAGTCTAGGCAGTCTGAATCTAGAATCTGTGCTCTTAAACAGTATGGCACAATGTCTCATCCACCTCCTAATATCATAACAAAACATCCTAGACATCTTAGTCCTAAAGATTCCTGTAGAAGGCACATTATATTGATAATCAGCAATACTGTCTCCTCAGTGTTGCAAACTCTCCTTGCATATGGCTAATTTATCCATTCAACATTTATTGAAAAATTTTATAATTATTGCCTGAAAGCTACATGCCAGCAAAATTGTAATCCTGCTCCCATGAAACTTATATCTCATGGTAGGAATGGATAATAAATATAAAGTTTAGTGTCAGGTAGTTGTAAATGTTACCAAGAAAATTAAAGCAGGGTAAAGAGACTTCCCAAAGAAAGCTGTAAAAGTGATGATTACTACAGGAACATGTAATGTAAATTCATCAGTATAATTAAGTTAAATTTTCCAAGGGCAAAGATGAGAGGTGGGCAGGTGGGGAATCAGTAACATCACATCACTTGATATATTTTCTATCTCTGTCACACCCAGTGTAGATATCCAGAAAACGAATTTTCAGATGGGCATAAGGGAAATTGGAAAAGAGTACAATTCATCAAAGAGGTAAGTACCCAGATAATCATGAAAAGAGTCCCTCAAACAGTCAGTTACTTCTCTGCAGGGTAGGTTAGGGGCCCAGACACCAGATTAACAACCAAAGCCAAATGTTGGCAGATGACCCTTGTCAGGAACTGTCACACAAACAGGACGTACCTGGGGACAGGAGTAAGGGGAAGTAGCCAAGTATGGTTTATTTAGGGAAAGTCAGAGAAGCAAGGCAACAGCCAACACTAAACTCAGGATGATTCTGAGCAATATGATATACAGACTTTGGATTCCTTTTATATTACCAGAATCAGGAACCAGTGTCTGAACCTATAGGAAGCTATTGCCATCAATTGAAGTTTAAGAGAAATACCTCTGGAAAAGATTTTGATTTTACTTGGATATGAATGATGGGCTGAAAAACATGCTCCATACTGGCATATATAAAATAACAACATTATCAAACAATGAATAAACAATTGGCAAATACATTACTGATCAGTAGAACTTAACTATATCTTTTTTTTTTCCAAGTAAAAGTGAGTTTACTCAGGAATATCAGAGGAACTGTAATTTGGGAGAAGCAAGCTATAGAAAAATCCATGGGCAAGACCAACAAAGAAAGAAAAACATTATTTTACAGAGAAAAAAAAGGAGTTGGGAAAGATTATTTTGAAAGCAAGTCCATTGGAGAAAAGTAAGAGATCAGGGTGATGACTCTTTCTCATTAACTGAGTTGTTGGGGGTAGTCAATTCTTTTAAGAGATGCAACGTACACCTTTTCCTGTTGGGGACTGTCACTGATGACTCCCTTGTTGAAAAAATTTTTCCTTGGGGCCTGTAATTGACAATTCTTCTTGTAATGGACCTCCAGTTTTACTGCATGAGAGCTCTTCTTTCTAGCCTGCTAACACCATATGAATTGCTTCACTTTATTAATTTTCACATAACACAGCAGTAAAAGGTCATTTTACTCTCCCATCCCTGCTCCCAATCCACTTTTAGAAACATACAAATCATAGAGAATTGATATAGGAGCTCCACAAGCAGAAGGCTGATGTGCACCATGAGAAATGACGTCCAGATCTTCTGTTCTGCTGAGTTGTTCCTCTGGGTTACAGCTTCCCATGGCATCTGGATCCACCATAATGGACTCCATCTGTCTGGTGAGAAACCAGAGCAGTAAGTTGACAGTGAATGCAAAAGCACTGAAGATTCTTGACCAGATATCTCAGCCTGAGGTGGCGGTGGCCACTGCAGGGCTGTACTGGACAGGAAAGTCCTACTTGATGAGCTGCCTGCTGGTGTTGGAGAGTCTCCCGTGGAGATGTGGGACACTGGTGGCTTGCTTTGGGGATGGGGGCACTGGCAGCAGCAGTCCTGGAAGGTGCCCCTTGGTGCAAGCCCAAAACTTAACTATGTTTTTGAATCTGAATATACTTTAAAATAGATTAATAATTATAATTACTAATAAGTTAATAGATTAATAATTGTAGTTACATAAGTTAGACTCTTAAAAATGAAGCATGGTCAGTTCTCTTCCAATGAACCATGTATTTGTTATACTTGACTGTTAAGACCACAAGCTTCTCCCCGTTACAAAGTACCCAAAGGGACAATGAATTTCTGGCAAAATTGGCACTCCTAAGAAGTCTGAGTGATCTCAAGGATTTCTTTTACACCAAAGAGGAATGAGTTTCAGATGCTACCCCAATATCTGTGTCTTTTTCTCAATCAAAAGTTGGCTGGAACCACAAGAAAGCATGTTGAACCATCCACTTTAATTGGATGCCTCACACATCATAAAAGTTAACCATTTTATGCCCAAGGTTATTGACACTGACCTACGTTAAGTCATGGTAAGTTTCAGGGTGCTCACAACCCTGCTCTTACCTGCCACTGTGTATTCACACTTGCTTACCAAGTCAGTTTGTGGTTTCCTTTCTTTCAGTTCAGTTCAGTCGCTCAGTCGTGTCCAACTCTTTGCGACCCCATGAACCACAGCACACCAGGCCTCCCTGCCCATCACCAACTCCCAGAGTCCACCCAAACCCATGTCCATTGTGTTGGTGATGCCATCCAACCATCTTGTCCTCTGTCATCCCCTTCTTCTCCTGTCCTCAATCTTTCCCAGCATCAGGGTCTTTTCAAATGAGTCAGCTCTTCGCATCAGGTGGCAGCTTCAGCGTCAGTCCTTCCAATGAACACCTACGGCTGATCTCCTTTAGGATGGACTGGTTGGATCCCCTTGCAGTCCAAGGGACTCTCAACAGTCTTCTCCAACACCACAGTTCAAAAGCATCAATTCTTTGGTGCTCAGCTTTCTTTACAGTCCAACACTCATATCCACACATGACTACTGGAAAAACCAGAGCTTTAACTAGACAGAGCTTTGTTGGCAAAGTAATGTCTCTGCTTTTTAATATGCTGTCCACATTGGTCATAACTTTACTTCCAAGGAGTAAGTGTCTTTTAAGTTCATGGCTGCAATCACCATCTGCAGTGATTTTGGAGCCCAGAAAAATAAAGTCAGCCACTGTTTCCACTGTTTCCCCATCTACTTCCCATGAAGTGATGGGACTGGATGCCATGATCTTTGTTTTCTGAATGTTGAGCTTTAAGCCAACTTTTTCACTCTCCTCTTTCACTTTCATCAAGAGGCTTTTAGTTCCTCTTCACTTTCTGCCATAAGGGTGGTGTCATCTGCATATCTGAGGTGACTGATATTTCTCCCGGCAATCTTGATTCCAGCTTGTGCTTCTTCCAGCCCAGCGTTTCTCATGATGTACTCTGCATAGAAGTTAAATAAGCAGGGTGACAATATACAGCCAATGTGGAGGTTAATCCTAGTGAGCTGAGGAAAGGTGCTCTGAGGAAGCAGAGCTTGGGGACACAGATGGTCGGGCTTTCTGAGCCCTTTGGTGAACTGGAAGTGGTGTGTATAGTCAGCAGCAGCGTTGGCTCCAAGAGCAAGTCCTGTGGTGTACCACACACACACACACACACACACACACACACACAGAGCAAGGGAGGAGGCTGGAGAGTAGAATTATTGTCCATGCACCCTCAGATCACCCAGAGTCACTTCTTTCTTCAGAAGGAGGCTGCAGCAGCAAGCTCAGGAACCTCCGCTGACCCACCATCATGCATGAGCAGGAGGGATGGTCACTCTCTGCGTCCTCATCCCTGAACCACCCAGCCAGGTGCTACTTCAAAACTACAAGGAATAGCTGGAAAACCACCAGGGATGTGGGCTTAGGATCACATGGCACTAGAGAAAAGGGGCCCATGGGTTGTGATGTCTGATTGTCCCTGTTCCAATCCCTTCTGGAGGAGAGCATGGCAACCCACTCCAGTGTTCTTGCCTGGAGAATCCCATGGACCCAGGAGCCAGGAGGGCTACAGTCCATGGGGTCGCACAGAGTTGGACACAATTAAGCACACACAGAGAGGTTTCTATAGATGGTGCAGATGCCTTGGTAGAAGGTATAGGTGGCTTGCTTTGGCTTGGATCCCTACACCTATCTCACCTTGACTGGCATGAATGGAAGGGCTCTTTCTTACATATTTGACTGTCCAAATGGAGAGAGGTCACCGGCCCTGAAACTTGGCTAGGCTGGGGGACAAGGAGTGTCACTGTCCAAGGCCGTTTTCATACCAAGAGATTTATTCTAGGCCACGCAAAGTGGGAGAACCCATTGATCCTCAGGGACAGGGTAACTTTTTCTGTTTTGGGGTGTGTGCTCAGTTGCTTCAGTCACATCTGACTTTTTACAACCCTGTGGACTTCAGTTCACCAGGCTCCTCTGTCCATGGGGTTTTCCAGGCAAGAATACTGGAGTGAGTTGCCATGCTCTCCTCCAGAGGATCTTCCCAACCCAGGGATCAAACCCACATCTCCTGTGTCTCCCTTATTGCAACAAATTCTTTACCCACTGAGCCAACTCGGAAGTCATTTTTTGGGTAATTACTGTGGTAAAAGTCTTCTTCTCCTTCTGTCCAACTTAGTAAACTGTCATGCATTGGTTTATCTTCCCAAAGCAGATGGAACATCCTCAGTCATTTCTTCCTACTATTATAAAATATATGTCCAGTCCCACAGTTTGAATGCAGTACTTGGATGCAATCTCAAAAATGACAGAATGATCTCTGTTTGTTTCCAAGCCAAACCATTCAATATCAGAGTAATCCAACTTTATGCCCTGACCAGTAATGCTGAAGAAGCTGAATGTTTCTATGAAGACCCACAAGACCTCCTAGAATTAACACCCACAAAAGATATCCTTTTCATTATAGGGGACTAGAATGCAAAAGTAGGAAGTCAAGAAATACCTGGAGTAACAGGCATATTTACACATTAACAGTCTATTAGGCACAGACTAATAGAATTTTGCCAAGAGAACACTTTGGTCATAGCAAACACCCTCTTCCAACAACACAAGAAAAGACTGTACACATGGACATCCCTAGATGGTCAATACCAAAATCAAATTGATTATATTCTTCGCAGCCAAAGATGGAGAAGCTCTATACAGTCAGCAAAAACAAGACCGGGAGCTGACTATGGCTCAGATCATGAGCTCCTTGTTGCCAAATTCAGACTTAAATTGAAGAAAGGAGGGAAAACCACTAGACCATTCAGGTCTGACCTAAATCCAATCCCTTATGATTATACATTGGAAGTGACAAATGGATTCAGGGGATTAGATCTGATACACAGAGTTCCTAAAGAACTATGGACGGAGGTTCATGACACTGTGCAGGAGGCAGTGATCAAGACCATCCCCAAGAAAAGGAAATGCAAAAAGGCAAAATGGTGGTCTGAGGAGGCCTTACAAATAGCTGTGAAAAGAAGAGAAGCAAAAGGCAAGGAGAAAAGAAAACATATATCCATTTGAATCCTGAGTTTAATGGCAAGGAAAAATAAGAAAGCCTTCCTCAGTGATCAGTGCAAAGAAATAGAGGAAAACACTAGAATGGGAAAGACTAGAGATCTCTTCAAGAAAATTAGAGATACCAAGGGAACATTTCACACAAAGACAGGCACAATAAAGGACAGAAATGGTATCGACTTAACAGAAGCAGAAGATTAAGAAGAGATTGCAGGAATACACAGAAGAACTATACAGAAAAGATCCTCATGTCCCAGATAATCATGATGGTGTGATCACTCACCTAGAGCCAGACATCCTGGAATGTGAAGTCAAATGGGCCTTAGGAAGCATCACTATGAATAAAGCTAGTAGAGGTGATGGAATTCCAGTTGAGCTATTTCAGATCCTAAAAGATGAAATATGCCAGCAAATTTGGAAAACTCAGCAGTGGCCACAGGACTGGAAAAGGTCAGTTTTCATTCCAATCCCAAAGAAAGGCAATGCCAAAGAATGCTCAAAATACTGCACAATTGCCCTCATCTCACATGCTAGCAGTGGACTTCCCTGGTGGCTCAGACGGTAAAGTGTATGTCTACAATGCGGGAGACCCAGGTTTGATCCCTGGGTCGGGAAGATCTGCTGGAGAAGGAAATGGCAATCCACTCCAGTACTGTTGCCTGGAAAATCCCATGAACAGAAGAGCCTGGTAGGCTGCAGTTCATGGGGTCACAAAGAGTCGGACACGACTGAGTGAATTCACTTCACTTCACTTCATTTCACACCACACGCTAGCAAAGTAATGCTCAAAATTCTCCAAGCCAGGCTTCAACAGTATGTGAACCGTGAAATTCCAGATGTTCAAGTTGAATTTAGAAAAGGCAGAGGAACCAGAGATCAAATTGCCAACATCCGTTGGATCATCAAAAAAGCAAGAGAGTTCCAGAAAAACATCTACTTCTGCTTTATTGACTATGCCAAAGCCTTTGACTGTGGGGACCACCACAAACTGTGGAAAATTCTGAAAAAGATGGGAATACAAGACTACCTGACCTGCCTCCTGAGAAATCTGTATGCAAGTCAAGAAGCTACAGTTGGAAGTGGACATGGAACAACAGACTTGTTCCAAATAAGAAAAGGAGTATGTCAAGGCTGTATTTTGTTACCCTGCTCATTTAACTTATATGCATAGTATATCATGAGAAACGCTGGGCTGGATGAAGCACAAGCTGGAATCAATATTACTGGGAGAAATATCAATAACCTCAGATATGCAGATGACACCACCCTTATGGCAGAAAGTGAAGAAGAACTAAAGAGCCTCTTGATGAAAGTGAAAGAGGAAAATGAAAAAGTTGGCTTAAAACTCAGCATTGAGAAAACGAAGATCATGGCATCTGGTCCCATCACTTCATGCAAATAGTTGGGGAAACAATGGAAATAGTGGCTGACTTTATTTTGGGGGCCTCCAAAATCACTGTAGATGGTGATTGCAGCCATGAAATTAAAAGACACTTACTCCTTGGAAGAAAAGTTATGACCAACCTAGACAACGTGTTAAAAAGCAGAGACATTACGTTGCCACCAAAGGTCCATCTAGTCAAAGCTATGGTTTTTCCAGTGGTCATGTATGGATGTGAGATTTGAACTATAAAGAGAGCTGAGCACCAAAGAGCTGATGTTTTTGAGCTGTAGTGTTGAAGAAGACTCTTGAAAGTCCCTGGGACAGCAAGGAGATCCAACCAGTCCATTCTAAAAGAGATCAGTCTTGATTATTCATTGGAAAGACTGATGCTGAAGCTGGAACTCCAATACTTTGGCCACCTGATGCGAAGAACTGATTCATTTGAAAAGACTTTGATGCTGGACAAGATTAAAAGCGGGAGGAAAAAGGACGACAGAGGATGAGATGGTTGGTTGGCATCACTGACTCAATGGACATGAGTTTGAATAGGCTCTGGGAGTAGGTGATGGACAGGGAAGCGTGGTATGCTGCAGTCCATGGGGTCACAAAGAATCAGAGACAACTGAGCGACTGAACGGAACTGAACAGTTTGAAATGGAATCAAGTCATCCTTCAAAATGGTACCAATGTTCTTTCCTTTAGCATCATCATGAGTCTTCCTAAGGATGATATTACAAGTGAAGTCACTATCCAACCTACTGTTCATTTCCCCACCGTCAAAAGAATAAGCAAATAAAGTCCTGTATTCTCACCACTTGCCATTGGCTAGCACAACTCTAGTTACACTCAGTGTTTATGATAGGTTGCCCCAGGCTTGTATACTGGGAGTATCTTTGCTCATTTAAGCCTTCTGCTCCCTCTCCTCAGCATCAGTAGAGCCTCCTCTTGACTTGGTAACATTTCTGAGTCTTCTCTGCTTATCTTTTGAACCAAATTCTGGGGCATGCATCTCTCTCTCCCCTGATCTTACCAGCAGTGAATACATTTTAAAGTGCATTTACTTCACACATATTTACAAATCTATCTAGTGGGGAAACCAAAGGGCCATTTGACAGAACTTGCATTCACTTGGGGCATCAAATCTTTACTTCTGACATTAAATTCAAATGACTCAATGCTGTCATTTGTCCATATAGTGTCACAGAGATGAGTAGATAGGATTGAAAAGCATTATACAGATTTAAACTGTATTCCTATTAGTGTCACAGAATAAATAGACAAGATTGAAAAGCATTATACAGATTTAAACTGTATTCCTATTACTGGGCCACATTGCCTTTAGGATACCACATATTCATACAGTTCTTGTTAATAAATCCTATAATCATCTTCTGAATAATACAATTACATTACATTTTTGGTGGAAGTGTTAATTTGTTCAATGTAAACATTTAAAGCAGGCTTCTCAGGTGGTACAGTGGTAAAGAATCCACGTGCCACATAAATGGTTCCAAAAGCATACCATAAGCCCAACTTTCTGGCCGCCACCATTCCCGGTAGGATTTTTGGTGGCTGTCCTCAGTGACTTTTCTTTCTATTCTCTTTCAGCAACATGGGAAGTAACATTAGCAAGTCTGATGAGCCTGCCCTCAAGGCGCTGAGATAATGCTCACACGCAGGGGACTTGAGATTTCTGATGCTCAGGCTAGTAAGGTCTGGGGGACCATTGTACGGTTGGCCCCCTGGGTTGCTTCAGCTAATCTGTTCTCTTGGGACACTTGGGATCGAGTGCAAACCCTTGCTAGGCAGAGAGAGGCTCGATACGGTGAGGAGCCCCGCTTAGGGTTCTGTCTGATCATTTCGGCCCTCAAGCTCTGCTTTTCACGGAGCGAGGAGCATGTCACTGATACGGGTGCCCCCAATTCAAAATCAGAAAAACAATGGGAAAAATTTGATGAGGAACGAGTCATGTCGGACCAAGATATAGCAAAGGACACTGCAGGGAATAAAGACCCTAGAGCAAATAGTGGGCCATGGGAGCCTTTTGGGGATGATAAAGGGGCAGAAAAGAATAGAGACTCCTCTGATGCCTCTGGACCGGGAGCCCAGGGGAGAGATCTGTGCCCCTCCCTGCCTCTCCCATTTGAGGAAGTTTCGGGAGCACCTTGGGTGGGAGAGACAATGAGGTCACCTTGGAAAGAGAGAACCTACCCGGGGACCCTTGGGGATCCCCACTGCCCTTTACTGGCCCTACTCAAGCCTTTCCTGTGAATGTTAACCCAGGGGGGAATAGGCCGGCAGCCTGGTACCCCTGGGAGGCCAATGATTTAAAAGAACTCAAAAGGCAGTGGCAGAAAATGGCCCAAACTCCCTGTGGGCAGAAACTATTCTCCAGGGCCTGGCTTATTAACCACAAGAGGGACACTTTAAGAAAAAGTGCCCGCAAGGTGGGGAAAGACCTACAGGTCAGAGACCTCCCACTATTCCATTTATGTACAAAATCTTAAGGGTCATCAAGAGTTACCTGGATTGCTTTCAATGGGAAATTCCTGGCCGATACAGCGGCCTCCCTTACAATCCAAGCTTGTAACTTACAAGATGCCTATGATCTTCACAATCTTACTCATATAAATTGGAGAGGGCTACATAAAATGTTCCCATAGATCCATATTAGAGAATTAAAGAAAATTATACATACTTGTAAATCCTGTCTTCCTTATTTACAAGTACCGCCTTTACAGCCCCCAGGAGTAAACCCTCAAGGGCTAAAACCCAATGTGCTGTGGCAAACTGATGTAACCCATTATTCTCCTTTTGAAAAACTTAAGTGCCACCATCAAAATTTAAAGGCTCAATTACAAAAACAAAAAGGGGGAATAAGCCCTCACCAGCAACTTGGAATGGCATTCTTTACTCTAAACATTTTAAATTTTTCAAAAAATGAACCGATACCATGTTTTCAAAAACATTGGTCTAATCAAGAAATAAAACCTGAAATACAAGTGAGATGGAAAGACCCCATCACTGGTCAGTGGAAGGGGCCCGATCCACTCCTTACAATGGGGAGAGGATTCGGATGCATATTCCCCACTGGGGACCCCAGCCCTATATGGGTGCCAGCAAGGAATCTTAAATTTACACCACAAGAGAGAGGTCAAATCTCAAAACCTGACACAGATTAAAGAGACATTCACATATTGAGCCCAAGAACAAAAAGTTTTTGAGGCAATCTTTTCTTCCCTTTCAGATCATCGATGCAACGACCCTGCTGGACACTGCTCCTGGTGATCGTTGGATTACCTAGCCTCTCCGTGCTGATCTTCCTCACTGCCATGGCTATGCAACAGTTTTTAAAATCTTTGAAGCCTGTGTTTAACGACACAAGGCCATCAACCGTGAGGGTACAACAGTGTCAGCATCCGTGCTGGGAGTTCAACAAGCTCAGACCATCGAGGTTATAAACAACACATCCACTGCCTCTGCTCAGGGATTTCAAACTAGCTCGAACACCTGAGATCCGCCATGACAGGACTCCAACAATAGCTTGATCTCCATGCTCTCCACGCCAGAGCGATCGAGACGTGTTCTGGCGCCCATAGACTGCGACGTGAGATACCCCAGCTTTTGTCTGACAGCTTTTCCAATGTTAAATGAGACTCTAACAGGTGAAAAAGGGAGCAATGGATCTATGGGACTGGATACACAGTCCATTTACCTGGTTTAAAAATGCCTTCTATTTGCTTGTTTTTGTTATTCTGCTTGTTGTAGTGTTAAAAAAGGTTATGCTTGCCCAGGTCATGAAAGAGGAGCCCCACGTTGGGGACCCACAAAACCCCTGGATTAATTTAGCCCTTCAAGAGATTAACCGAGACAGATAAATAAAAATAAGAGTTCTAGATGCTCATCATCTAGAGAGATTCCGCCTAGCCCCAAGAGGTGGCTGGACAGCCAATGACGGGTAAGACCCTCAGAGGAGGGCAACCTAAGACAGGCACAGCCGCGAGAGGGGCTGGCGAGGCTGGAGGTTGGCCGCCTGCAGCTTTATGCCTTGCTCTACAGAACAGCAATACAAATGTCTCGAGGGCTTACATAAAAAAAAAAAAAAAGGGGGATATGTGGGGCCCTAAATGGGAAACCTTAAAAACAAAGGGGCTAGCTTTGCGGTCGAAAACCTAAGATGGCACCTGGCGGAAGAGATGGGGGCAGGGTCTATGTTGTCGGTCAAAGTTTTTAATTGGCTCTCTTGATTTCTGTGCACATAGACTGTGTGATCTCTATAGACTCCTGTTATAATGAAGGTGACAATATGACCTTTAATGTGATTGGTGCAACTATGGAAAGTCCCTCCTAGAACCCTCCTGTTTGTCTATATAAGCTGGGAGTTTGCAACAATAAACCGGAACCGCTTCGATGGAAAAAAAAAAAAAAGAATCCACGTGCCAGTGCAGGAGATACAGGTTGGATCCCTGGGTCGGGAAATCCCCTGGAGAAGGGCATGGCAACCCACTCCAGTATTCTTGCCTGGGAAATGCGCGGACGGAGGAGCCTGGCAGGCTACAGTCCAAGAGGTAGCAAAGAGTCAGACAGGACAGAAACTGAGCACAGATACCAACATTTAAAAACTTGCTACAGTTCTTTGTAACCCTCTTGTGACATATTTTCATTACTTATGAAAGCTCAAAGGAGTAAGAAAAAGAAAGGGAGCAAGACAGCCCCATCTTCTCTCACACTGAGAGGCAGCCTCCTGTGTGGTGAAGACTCCAGGCCCTCAGGTTGGCACAGGCCTTTGGAGGGGTCCTGTGCTTTCTGAAAGAGACCGCCTGCCAACATGGCCGAAAAGCGTGTCCTGAGTAAGGAAGAGACCCCAGAAGGCCTGACACCTGGTTCTGTTTTTTCCCCTCCTATTTACCCCATTCCTGTGCCTCCATTCAGAATTCACAGAAAGCAGAAACCTAAACATTTTAAATAAGTAACTTGAATTATGTGATGTCGAACCATCCTACGTAAAAAAAAAAAGATAGTTCTGTGGATTCTAAAAGCAAATGGTGGACTATAATATTAGGCACTAAATTTCTACTAATTCATAAAAACTAAAATAGAATCCATTAAGAATAGTGGGGTACTGGTGCAAAAGGAGATATAAATTATCCATGATCATGCTTGAAATGCAAAACCTGATCGTGTTTGGCATCGGGCCAGCTACCATTAAAGTAATTATTTTTAATCATCAGCACTTGGTGACATGAATACTCATATTTGTTGATTTACTGAGAAAAGCACTTTATATTGTAAATAAAAAGGATGGAAAATATACATTTGGATTTTATAACAAATAATAAAGATTATTCTTGCTTTTTGAGAGTCTTTCATTTTACACAGCCATTAAAAAAAAAAAAAGCCTATTTCTGTGTGGCTCAGACATGGGCCTGGTATAAGTGTCATTTGGGGAAAGCATGAGCTTATTTTTATGTCCTATTTTTAATGGAATAGTTGGTTCTGTTCTTAAATGAGGATTGGGAGAGGATTTCTGGGGATACCATTAATGGTAACCAAAGGAGACATAGAAAATGGCTACTGAAATGTACCCTAAGAATTGCCATGAGCACCCTCAGAAACCTTGGTAAATCTTCAGTTTACCAGCTCTTGCTGGAAATTGAAAGGTGAATCATGCTCACCAAGGAAATGGGTAACAGAGGGGGCATTCCAGACAGGGCAGAGATGCTTGCAAAGGAGTCTGGGAGATGGCACTCTGCGGAGGAGACAGAGGACTGCCTGAGATGAGATGAGGCTTCCAAGTGGACCACAGAAGAGCACAGATGACCTTTCATTTCTTTTTTATGACTGAGTAGTGGCACTGGCACCCCCACTCCAGTACTCTTGCCTGGAAAATCCCATGGATGGAGGAGCCTGATAGGTTACAGTCCATGGCGTCGCAAAGAGTCGGACACGACTGAGCGACTTCACTAGTACTTCATTATATATATGTACTACATTTTCTTTACCCATTTTCTTTATAATGCAAATTTCTAGGTCTTATCAGATTCCCTTCCTTCAAAACTTCAGATTGCTGGTCCCAGGGCAGGGCCCAGGAGCTGGCATTTTATCCAGCACTCTCTTGCAAGCACCTCCCTCCACCCCTGCACTTATTCTGAGGCATGCAATCTCCCTTTGAGCAGCCCTGAAGGATTTTGAACAGAGCAATGATTGCTTTGTTGGCTGTCTGGAAAATGGACTGCAACAGGAAGTTGGCTGGCGGGGAGAGCAGTTATTGTAACAACTGAATTCTTGCTGCGGTGCTGGGAGTGGGACAGAAGGAACAAAGCCGAGAAGCAGTGGGTAGGGACATTTGAGAGGATGTGAGGGCTGGTCACAAATGGGCTCCGGGGTGAAGAACCCTTAGTATTCGGCCCAAGTGACTAGGGAGTGAGAGGGATGCTCTTATTAAAAGGAGGGCTTCTTTTCTTTTTGTTTTCTGGAGGTGTGTGGGATTGGAAAGGAAATCTTAGGAAAGTGATTGTACGTGTTGGACAAATATCACTTACTTAATATGTGGGACAGCTTGATGGGAGTCATGAGATATACGTGAAGGTGTCTCCATAGATGAAAAATGGGTCACCAGGGGGAAGTGTGTAGGAAGGGTGGAAAGGGACATTGTTTCTCCCAAAGAGAAAGGAGACTGCAAAACATCCAGTCTTCTCTTGCCTTAGGAAAAGCACTGCTCTTCAGTTTTTTCTTCCTATCAACTTCACACCCCAAATGAAGCCTAATATTAACAAATTGCAACACCAAGGATAATAAAATCTGTTCATCTTGATAAGAATGTAATCTAATTAAAAAAAACAAACAAACACATAAATTTTTCAAGCCTTCGAAGTGCCTGGAAATCCCCCTCAAAATCTTCCTATAACTCAAGGCAAAAACTTTTCTCCAGTTCACTCACTTTTTCTTGACTTACCCATATTTGAGATAAATGACTTTTCAATTTTTTGTTATGTTTTAACAGAAGTATAATTGACAATCAATAGTTTAGTTTAGTTTCAGGTGTACAGCACAGTGATTCAACATGTGTATGCATTGTGAAGCGGTCATCACAACAAATTTAGCTACCATCTGTCACCTTACAAAGTTAAGGCAGTAGTATCCACTGTACTTCCCGTGGCTATATATTACATCTCTGGGACTTACTTATTTTATAACTGAAAGTTTGTACTTCTTAATCCCCTTCACCCATTTTGCCCAACCCCCTCCTCTCTGATAACCATCAATCTGTTCTCTGTAACTATGATTTTTGTTTGTTTTCATGTGTTTAATTATTGGGTTTTTTTTGGTAATCTTTTTGGGCTTTGTTTTCTTGCACTGTCATTTTATCTTAATAATTTCCAAAGCTTTTGGTTTTATTTTTCTTTGACTATTATAACTATTACAACAGTATTACAAACTTTTTTTTCCCCATTTAATTAGGCACAATTGTAAGGGCTAGCCTGGAAACGTATTACATGTAGTAAATTCTGTGGGAAAACATGTTCCAAAGATATGTTTGGGGAACACAAATAAATTGTAGTTGGCGATACAATTGTAGTTGGCAGTTTATTATTGCCAGTATTTGGCAGTATCATCGCAGACTGTTTTTTAAAATAATGTATTGTTATTGTCCACACACTAATAGGGTTTTGGAAGTTTTTTTAAACAAAATATTCTTTTGGAGGGAAAACAGCTTGATTTTATAGGAATATAATGCCTCATTAGGAAAACATATTTGAACAGAAGTGGCTGAGAAATGCAAGCATATGGTTTAACCGGAGGATGTTAAGACTGGAAAGAAAACTCCACCTGATTTTCCCATATGTGAAAACAGCATGGCCAAAGTCTGGGAAACAGACCCCAGGGACCAAAGGGGGCCCCTATCCTTTGGCTCCCACTAAATCCATATGATGCTGCCCTCAAATCATTCTACTAAAAATACTGGATTCTTACTCTTTAATCCCCAGTGGAGATCCGGGCCTGTGTTGGAGAAGAAAGGGGACTTACTTATGCCTAACAGAGAACATCAAGCTCACTTTTTATCCTTTCATTTTCAAGTTCTCGGGCAAGAAGCCAGAACACTAATGTGAGTGTTCAAAAGATAGGCTTGGGGTTTCCCAGAGTAGGGGCAGGGGAGATGGGATTGAGCAGGGATGGATTTTACACAGTTAGACTTGGCCTTCCAGAAGTCACTTTTCCCATAATTTAGCCAGCCTCCTTCTGTGAGCTACATTACCGTTATTTGCCTCAAGACCAGGATTTTCCACGCTGTCTTTGGTCTCACACATACAACCTGGCCCAAATATTTTGCAAGTGGGCTCTCCATTCTGATTGGAAAATAAATCTCATGCCAAATGTAGATTTCAATGTAATCCTGTGTATTAATTTTACTCACACTCTCTAGATGGCAAAAACACAAGTCACTCCCTCTATTTCATTGACCATGACCTGAACTGGATAATGGCTGTGTCTCTGAAGACGGTGGTGCTGGAAACAGTTACCCACTGCTGACTTCTTGGCTTTCAGGTTATGACTGGCAAGGGAGGAGGTCTGAGTATACCAGTTTTTATCCTAAGATAGCTATACAGCAAAGCACAAGCCTTCTGGTCTGGAAGGAATTCAGAATAGGGTTGTCATTAAGTGGAGAGAGGCATCGATGTTTTGTTTTGTTTTATAACAATATAATTTTTATTTTAAATATAATTTATTTACTCTTATTTTAGGGACCCTCTCAAATTTTATGAGAGACCTTTTATTCTGCTGATATGTTCTTGACACATAGCTGACAACTTTAGGCAATTAAGCACCATATTTCTCTTATGGTCAACTAGGAATTATATTGCTTTACCAAAGAATCTGAACAAGAAAACTCCCTTCCTTTTCCATCTTAATAGTCTCTTTTCTTCTCCCCTTCTCTCGTGTCTTCTCTTGCTTTCTGTGAATGTGTGTATGTGTGTATGTATTGTGGGGTGTGTGTGTTTGTAGAAAATTGAAAACCAATCTTCCAGAAGTTTTCAGTTTATTCAGGTTAATTGCCATACAGTAAAATGCATCCTTTCTTGATATATAGGTTACTGAATTTTGAAAAACATGTACATGTACCGATAGAGATATAGAGTATTTAAGTCACCCTTAGAATTTTCTTTATGTTCCTGTCTAGCCAATCCCCTCTCCCCAGCCCCAGAACCAACTAACCTGTTTTGCAGTTCCTTATTTTTTGCCTTTTGCAACATCATATAGGTGGAATCATACGGTATTCAACCCCTTGAATCTGACTTCTTTCATTCAGCGTAATACTTTCCAGATACATCCATGTTGCTCCACATACCAATTCTTTCATATCCACACATACAGTTCTATGTTATGGACACACATACACTGATGTATTTGTAGTACTTATTTACCCATTTGCGAACATGTGGGTTGTTTCATTTGGAGGAATTTGTGAATAAGACTCCTATAAACATTTGCATTCAAATACTTGTGTGCGTAGCTTTTTTGAAAAGACAGTTGATGGTTTAGTCTAGGAGGATGTAGGAAAGCAAAGGAATATTAAAAGAAGAAAATCTAGTGTGTGCTTGTTAAAGACAAGCTGAGACTGCAAAGGGGAAGAAAGAGAGAATTTATGCATGAGTATGTGGAAGAAAATGACTATGGGAAAGTGTGTCTATATGTACAGCCTTTTTTGCTGGGGGATGGTGGGAATGCAGACAGACAGGTAGTAGTCGGTGGAACCAGTTGTCACACTGTCTAACGCTGACACAATCCTAGTTGTATCTGCACCTCCCAATAATGTGAATATAAATGGTTTAAAATAATTTATTTATGAAGTCTTTGGATATAGTTTAAAATGTTTTCCAGTTTTACTGAGATATAATTGACATATAGCACCAAGTTTAAGGCGTACAGCATAATGAAGTGATTATCACAATAAATTTAGTGAACATCCATCATTTCATATAGATACAAAATTAAAGAAATAAAGTTTTCCTTGCAATGAGAACTCTTAAGATTTACTTTCTTAACAACTTTCATATATAATATGCTCAGTCACTTAGTCATGTCAGACTCTTTGAGACCCCATAGACTATAGCCCACCAGGGTCTTCTGTCCGTGGGATTCTCCAGGCAAGAATATTGCACAGTGGGTAGCCATTCTCTTCTCCAGGGGATCTTCCCAACCAAGGGATCAAACCCAGGTCTCCTGCATTGCTGGCAGATTCTTTACCATCTAAGCCACCAGGCAAGCCCTAGGACTGACATCCTATCACTGGAAGTTTGTACCTTTTGACTGCCCCATCCAGTTCTCTCTTCCCCCACCCCTCACTTCCGGTAACCACAAATCTGATCTCTTTTTCTGAGTATAGTTTTAATTTGGGGAGAAAAATGTTTTAGAAATGGGAATTTATGATTCAAAAAGCTTATGCTTTCTATATGTTTTTAAAAGACTTTTGACATGTTCTAAGTTATGACCAACCTAGACAGTATATTCAAAGGCGGAGACATTACTTTGCCGACTAAGGTCCATCTAGTCAAGGCTATGGTTTTTCCTGTGGTCATGTATGGATGTGAGAGTTGGACTGTGAAGAAGGCTGAGCACTGAAGAATTGATGCTTTTGAACTGTGGTGTTGGAGAAGACTCTTGAGAGTCCCTTGGACTGCAAGGAGATCCAACCAGTCCATTCTGAAGGAGATCAACCCTGGGATTTCTTTGGAAGGAATGATACTAAAGCTGAAACTCCAGTACCTTGGCCACCTCATGCGAAGAGTTGACTCATTGGAAAAGACTCTGATGCTGGGAGGGATTGGGGTCAGAAGGAGAAGGGGACAACCGAGGATGAGATGGCTGGATGGCATCACGGACTCGATGGACGTGAGTCTGAGTGAACTCTGGGAGTTGGTGATGGACAGAGGGTCGCAGAGTCAGACACGACTGAGCGACTGAACTGAACGACTGAACTGAACTGAACTGAAGAAAGTTTTGGCTGTTTACCTCACCCCCAGTAGTATGGATATTAATGGATGGTAATTTATCATTTAATGTTAATTTTGTCAGGTAGCTGGGTGAAAATGACACCTTGTTATTGATATCATTTGCATTTCTTTAATGACTAGAGAAATTAAACTTTTTCCTATGCTGTAAGGCATCTGTATTTTTTGTTTGTGTGTATATAGTAGCTGCCTCTTCCTATTATCCATTTTTGAGAAACTTGACCATTTAAATTGTTAATATTGTCTTCTAACAAAGAAATTTTTAATGTTTATGTATTTAAATGTTAGTTTTTTCCTGTAAAGTTTCTGCCTTTAATGTTGTTATGAAAGATACTTTCCACCAAAAGATTAAATAGATGATTTCTCATAATATCTTAATGGCTTAATAAATACATATAATATATAGCATATGTGATATACTATATTTTTTAAATATTTTAAAAAATAATTTTTGGTATGGGTAGAGGTTTCAATTTTCCCACTGCTTTTACAGTGTATTAAAATCATTTACTGAATAATTTATTATTGTCTCAATGATTTAAAGTATCTTGGTTCTCACCTTAACAGCTTTTATAAGTAGTTAGATATATTTTTGGATTTTCCACTTGATTCAATAGTTTCTTTGGCTATTCTTGCATCCTATACTGTTTTAATTATTATAGCTTAAAATTGTCGTTAATAGTGTTTTTGCTATTCTCATTTATTCATTCTGATGAACTTCAAAGTCATCTTTATCAAATGTTATAAAACTCCAGTAAGTACTTTGAAAAGAATTGTTGTTATTGTTGTTGTTTCCTTACATTTATATTTACAGGTGTAATTCACCTTTAATAAGGTTGAGGATTCTCATAAAAGAGTTTGGTAATTTGAAGCTTTATTGAAGTTTTCTATGTAATTTCACAATATGTCATTGCTATGTTTCTTATTTAGTTTATTGGTAATTAAAAACATTTTTGCTTGCTATCTTCCATTACATCTTTTAAAACTAGTTGTTATTGGTGTGTAAGAAAGCTATGATTTTAGTACACATATTTTTGAAAGTGGCCAACCTCTTTACCTTTCTTATTCATTCTTAGAGGGTTTTCTCTGAGATTTTTGGTGGAATGGAACCTGAAAACAGTGGTAATTTTACCTCTTCCTTCCCATCGGTATTTCATCACAGTTGTTCAGAAATGCATTGCCTCACATAGACACAAGGGTTTCCTAATGCTTCTCCCTACTCCTGTGACTCCTCACTCCAGTCTATCCTATATACTGCTGATAGATATAATCACCTCTCTGTTCAAAAATAACCAGAATATACCCTTTTTCAATGAGTGTTTATTTCGAAAACCCTTATGGGGCACCCCATTTGTGCCAGACAATACCAGTAGTGAATAAAACCAATAGGACTTCTGCCTTTGGAGCTTTCCATCTACATGGAATGGTGACAGATGTCAAGCACACCACTCGAGAAACAGACACACTATTATAAATTATAAACAGGCACATTATTATAAATAGCAGTGCTTTAATGGAAAAGACTAGGCATTATGAACAGAAACTAGATTGGAGAAGCCACTCAGAGGACGTGACTTCAGGACTATGAAAGGCAGAGTGAACAGGATTGGGTCAGGGAAAGAGGAAAGGAGTCTTTCTAGAAGATAGAAAGCATGTGCAGAACCCCAAGGCAGAAAAGGGTGATGCATTTGAGGAATTGGAGAAGAAAGGTCAGTGTTCCCAGAATGTAGTGAACCAAGAGAGAGGTGGTAAGAGGCTGGACTGCTGAATCAAAGATTTTGAGCTTTATTCTTAGTGGGAAGCCATGGAAGGTTTTTGGTTTTGGTTTTTTTTTTTTATGGAAAGATTTTAAGGGTGAAAACATGCATGATTTGCATTTCAAAACAACCTCCCTGCATCTGAATTAACCCATCATTTAATCAATCATAAACCTGTATTTACAATTTATGTCCAAATTTGGTGGTCCTCCAGCAAATGTCCTATGTTTCAACAAGGGATTAGACCTTGTTTATTAAAGACTTGGTGACTTATAATAAGCTTCAGGAATTCACTGAACATTCGTGGCGCATCTAATCTTTGGCAAGCTTTATTATAGCTACTCGGGATATAAATATATAACATAGGATTTCTCAGGGAGTTCACACCTAAAGTAGAGAGGGAGAGAACAAAATATAACTAGAAATAAATGTAATTTGAGATATGCTCTAACAAGTTATACAAAATATACTACAGAATCAGAAGAAAGGATCCTAACTCTGGTGGACTGGGGGTGCAGAGCAAAGGGACGAAAGATCAGGGGTGGGACAGTGATGCTCAGGTTGAATTTTGACAATTAAGTTTCTTAATTTGAAACCAAGAGTTACAAGGAGAACAGTATGTACATCTCTCAGAGACATGAAGCAGAGGATAATTCATTTAAATCAATGATAAATATTAAGACATTAGCAAGATAGACTTAGGAGAACAAGTGAGAGAATGGAAGACAGGATGTTAAATATGTAAGAAGGGATGTGAATGAGCAAATGTATTGCATCATTGTCTTACTGGGAACAAGTGTTTCATTCAGGAGGAAATGGGTGTCATTGAAGGATTTTGCTGCTGCTGCTGCTGCGTCGCTTCAGTCGTGTCCGACTCTGTGCGACCCCATAGACGGCAGCCCACCAGGCTCCCCCGTCCCTGGGATTCTCCAGGCAAGAACACTGGAGTGGGTTGCCATTTCCTTCTCCAATGCATGAAAGTGAAAAGTGAAAGAGAAGTCGTTCAGTCGTGTCCAACTCTTAGGGACTCCATGGACTGCAGCCCACCAGGCTCTTCCATGCATGGAATTTTCCAGGCAAGAGTACTGGAGTGGGGTGCCACTGCCTTCTCCGTTGAAGGATTCTAGGTAGGAAGTAACATGACCAGATTTGTTTTTACAAAAATATAACAGGTGTTCAGGTAGAGATGCCTGATCTAAGATGGGTGAGACTAGGAAGGGCTGGATCAGGGCTGTGGTTGGAGAAATGTTGAGGGGGCAGAAGTATGAGCAATGTCAGGTCTCGGGGCATCTTAAATGAGGGAGGTGAGGTAGAGGAAGGAATGAGAGGGACTCCAGAGTAAATGGATGGTGGGTTTGGGGGAGAAAAGGATGAGTTCATTTGGGAGCATGTTGGTTTAAAGCGGAGTTTGGGAAACTTTTGCTAAAGATGGTCAAATAGTAAATATTTTAGGTTTTGCTGGCCATGTGCTTTCTGTCACTATTGTTCAACTCTGCCTCTGTAGCATCAAGGCAGCCATGCTGCTGCTGCTGCTGCTGAGTCGCTTCAGTCGTGTCCGACTCTGTGCGACCCCACAGACGGCAGCCTACCAGGCTCCCCCGTCCCTGGGATTCTCCAGGCAAGAACACTGGAGTGGATTGCCATTTCCTTCTCCAATGCGTGAAAGTGAAAATCATAGATAATACATAAAAGAGTGTGGCTGTGTTTCAGTGGAACAGGGTGGGAGTGTGGGTTGGGTTTGGTCCACAGAGGTCAACCCTTGGTTTAAGATATTCCATGCACAGGGACTTCCATGTGGGTGACCATAAGATACTCAGAACAACAAAACTGAAACTCAGGAAAAAGCTCAGGTTTAGCAAAGCTTAGAAGTCAGTAGATGGATCATAGCCCATCCACTGGCAAACCAAATTCCCACTAATAGAAGTAATTTATTGAGAAAAAAACAACATATATAGTGGTGGTTTAGTTGCTAAGTTGTGTCCGGTTCTTTGCGACCCCATGTACTATAATCTGCCAGGCTCCTCTGTCCATGGGAATTCTCCAGGCAAGAATACTGTTGAGGAGCTAGTGGTAAAGAACCCACCTGCCAGTGCGGGATACATAGGGACATGGGTTCATTCCCGGGGTTGGGAAAATCCCCTGGAGGAGGGCATGGCAACCCACTCCAATATTCTTGCCTGGAGAGTCCCATGGACAGAAAGGAGCCTTACAGGCTACAGTCCATGGGGTCACAAAGTGTCGGACCTGACTGAAGCAGGCATGCATGCTTATATAAGATTATATAAGCTCTTCATTTCTCACAAGTTTCGTAATCTTTATTATACCCTATACAACACTCACATTTTTGTGTGTTACCCATTCATTTCCTGTTCTTATTCAAGTTTTCAACTCATTATATTGATAGTGTTTGGTTTTCTGAGTAGAAACGCATTTTGGCCAAATGGTGGCTCAGATGGTAAAGCGTCTGTCTACAATGCAGGAGACCTGGAATCGAGCCCTGGGTTGGGAAGATCCCCTGGAGAAGGAAATGGCAATCCACTCCAGTACTGTTGCCTGGAAAATCCCATGGACAGAGGAGCCTGGTACACTACAGTCTATGGGGTCGCAAAGAGTTGGACACGACTGAGCAACTTCAATTCACTTACTTCACTTCACTTCACTTCAAGGGGTAAATAGTAGAAGAATCTGCAAAGAAAGAGTGAGAAATAACAATATTGATCTGAAATGGAAATAGCTTGAAGTGGGTTACCCATCTGAAATTTGTGAGCAGTAAAACCCTTCAAGACCTAGATCAAACAGCACCTCCCTGTAAAGCCTTAGGCAATTATCCCAAAGTCTCTATTAATAAGACCCCTGGCCTTCACTGGTGGACCTTTCCCGCAAAACTTAGCATTTTGCCCTTCATTATACTGCTTGATTGTATTCCTTCTTCGAGTCTCCTACTGTATCTAACCCTTGACTCCCCTAATGAGTTATAAACTCCTTGAGGTCTGGGACTCTATCTCTTACCCTTTAGTTTTTCTCACAAATCCTAACATAGTAATAAATATGTAGCAGACACCCAACAAATATTAATAATTGTTCACTGGATATGTCTTGCTTCCAAGATAGAAAAAGCTAATGCTTTAAGGAAATATCATGTTTGGTTTTATATTTAAGTTTCTGGAGCTTCAGTTGTTTAGCCAGTTTCTCATCAATAGCCTGCCTATCCTTCTCCATCATACAGCCTTGGCCACAAATCTCTTTTCCTTTGGCAATCCCATGTAACCCTAGAACCAATCCATCCTACTACACGTGGAGTTCCTGTCAAGAGTTCCACTTTCTGTTCAAGGACTTCTCTTATTTCCTACTTATTTATCCTAATGCATTGTCCTTTTGACCCAAAGAATTATCTAATGGCTTTTACAGAAGGTGTGCATAAAAGTAGCCTTCCTCAAGTTCATCTTAATAGAACCTAGTATATCTTCAATCTGCTTTTCAAGCAATAACTAGTTCACTGTTTTTTAAAGAACACCTGCTAAATAGTTAAGCAACTGAGTCTCCACCAGAAACTTGGAGCCTGAATCTGTGAGTTAAGTTTTGAGCAACATCCCTGAGGAAGGCAGTGTCCCAGATTCTGTGATGCCTCAGATGCAAGCCCCTCCTGTCAGGCTTGCATCATCTCTCAGCACCTGTGGTCATTTTGACTTGACTCTATATTAGAGATAAGACACAATGCAAGAGTACGTGATGCCCAGAGGCTTCTATTAGGAAACTCTGAATGGAGTAATTCCCTCCACTTTCAGTGGTGAATTTATCCTTTCCAGAGTATAAAGGTGTGGCCCTTGCCTAATGAGCTCTCTTAGAAGTAGAATTTCTTGTCTCATGGCATGAAAATTAACGCACATGTTGAGGAGTTTACTCCTCTTCCTAGAGTTGTTTAATGATCTTCAGACATCCAATTTTTAAAATTTAGTTATTTTTAATTGAAGGATAATTGCTTTACAATATTGGTTTGACTTCTGCCATGCATCAACATGTATTAGTTATAGGTGTGCATATGTCCTCTCCCTCGTAACCTCCTTCCCACCTCCCACCCTTTCCCACCCCTCAGTGGGTTACAGAGCCCCTGTTTGAGTCCCCTGAGTCATAGAGCAAATTTCCATTGGCTACCTATCTTACATATGGTAGTGTATATGCTTCCACGCTATCTCTCCATTCTCACCCTCTCCTTCCCGGCTCCCACCTTTGTCCATTAGTTTATTCTCTATGTCTGCATTCAGACATCCAAATTTGAGAATAGAAGAAGGGAAAAACACCTATTTCATGAAATTAACGTGCTAACAAATTACTACTCCAAATTCTCCACCATTCAGAGCAGAAGCATCTTCCATGATAAGCTACAGCTCACATGAAACACAAAGATGTCTTTTTGAACACAGCAATCCACTCAAGATTTAGCCAACATGATGGTTCTCCCTCTGAATAATTTGTAAATTTAAAGTGTAATAGAAAGAGAGACATGTGTTAACAGACACAAGCATAACCTTTCAAATAAATTCCACTTTACTCTATCCCAACAGCAGCTGGTAACCTTCTGACTTTCTTATCTCCTAAATTTTTTGTTTTCTATCCATCTGTTAAGTATTAAACAATGTCAATTCTTCCCTCCCCACTTTAGATCTACCCTCATAAAACTAGACTAAATAGAACTAAATTCAATTACTACATTAAGATATATTCTGCTTTAGTGAAAAACAAAATATCTCCTTTTACCTTAAATCAAAAGGCATGCTTGAGCTATGTCCCTCCTGATAACTGAAGATTTTGAGATGGAGGAGGGAAAGCAGGAGCTGTATGCATTTCCCCTTACGTGCTTCCTATAAAATTTGCTGTTAAGGAATTTAAGTCCCTCCACCCAAGGGTTCATCAACAGTAGCTTAAGAATTCTCTAGTTTTGACCACATTTGCACCATGTGAAATCTAAGAGATGTGGTGGGACACAGTTTGAAGGTTCTCAAGTGGACACCTTGGGAGTAAAAGCTTTGTTATAGAAGAATGCCACTCTTCTGGCTAATAAAATATGAGAGCTGATGAATGTTCCAGGGGAGAGTGGGCAGAGTCTGTAGAGAGAGGATGAGCAGGATGGACATCAGCTCTGCTGAGTGTCCATCAGGCACAAGAAAGATATGGTCCAAGATGAGCCAAGGAGAGCTAAGGAAGTGCCCTGACCCCAAAGACCCCTATTATTCCACACAACCTGTCAGTGAGCCATCAGAGTCATTTCTCCAAGACAAGGCATTACTACACCTACCTATGAGAAATCTTTACCAGGAATACACTACAATTTCCCATTAACAATAGTAATCCACCACACCCAATGTGTACTATTCAAAGGCCACCAAGCTGTCCCACCATAATCATGACAGACGCTATACTGGGACCAGCAAGGGAAAGAAGAGTATTCACCTGTGGGCTAACTGGTGGGGCTAGGGTCCCATGGAGAGAGCAGGAGGGGGAATAAATGACATTTTTAAAGGACATTGCTGAAAGGAAGACAAGAAATACTTGCTTTCTATTCAAAGAATAAATAGTTCCTTTGAAATAATTATTTAAAATAAAAGAAGATTTTATTTTTAAAATCTTGTGCATGGCAAAAAATCATGAAAGTAGTACATAAATGCTTGAAGTTTGGGGAAATAAACTTAACTGGCATTAAAGAGAATGATACACGAAAAGATGCATAGGTTGACCTTTAATTTCTTGCCAAATGACCCCCTTCACACCTTTCTGTAGGGTCAGCCCCAGGCATTTGAGCTGGAGGCTGGAGCTCCTACTCGGTTATATGGAAACCCAAGAGATGCCTGCCTCTGCCCACCTCACTGCCAGGTCAGGCAGCTTCCTGGGTGGAGGCAAAAGAGAATGGAATTCTGCTGAGCCCTGGGCTCTGCTGCTGTGGGTCTGGGCTCCCCTGGTAGGGTCCCCTAGCTCATGACAGAGGAAGTACATTACCACGGGGACTGTCTTCTGTATAAACGCCCATGGGTGAGTATACTCGGCAAGGACTCCCTTTCATGAGGAGGCTGTGTCTCTGAGTCACGGGCTGTTTTTCAGCTCACTGGGGTCGCCCTCAACTTGGAACCGCCAGCAGGACTTGGGAATCCAGGCCAGCTGGGGCAGCACGAGCAGTGGGCACCCCCTGGTTTTCCGAATCACCAGCCTCCTGATGGTGATCAGAGCACCAAGAAGGGACTAATTTAAAAACCAAACAATGTGGTAATTGCCCCTGGTCACCCGGTTGCCTGGCTTTTGGAAAGCCGCTGTTTCCGATTAGAGGGGCCTGGATCTGATGAGGACTAACAAAGTGTAACGAATGATCAAAGCGACAGTTACAACAGTGCGAGTGGCCAGTGATTGATCTGGGTGACATAATAATGATAACCAATGAGGTGAGGCGGGAGGTGGCCCCTCCAGGTAAGCATGGGGGGTGGGCCCTGGACAGGTCAGGACTTCTCTCTGTTTAGGGGAAAGAAGGTCATAGGGTGGAAGCGGAGGCACGTGGAAAGGACAGAATGAAGTGCTCATGCTTAAAACTTCTGCACAGAGGAAAAAAAAAAGACAAGTCAAGTCATGGCTAAGAATGAGATCCTTGTTCAGAGACGGAGCTCAAGATTGACAGTCCTGGAATATCCACAACCCACCTATTGGGCGCCTACACAAAAGCATTTGTTCTACAGAAAACTTAGATTTCTGTAAATATATTAAATAAAAGTTAAATAAAACAAATAAAAAGAGGTTCATTTTAAAGTTATTTTTGATAGTCATGTTTTCTGACTAGGAGAAGAATTACCTCTTTAAGAAACAATAAAAGTAGAGTCTCAAAGAGACACTTGCACACCCACGTTCATAGCACCACTATCCACAACAGCCAAGAGGTGGAAGAAACCCAAGTGTCCATCAGGGGATAAATGGATAAACAAAATGTGGTTTATATACACGATGGACTATTCTTCATCCTTAAAAATGAAGGTGGGCTTTCCATGTGGCTCAGTGGCAAAGAATCTGCCTACCAATTCAGGAGACTCAGATTTGATCCCTGGGTCAGGAAGATCCACTGGAAAAGGAAATGGCAACTCACTCTAGTAATTTTGCCTGGGAAATCCTATGAATAGAGGAGCCTGGCGGGCTACAGTCCATGGGGTATCAAGAGAGTCGGACACAACTGATCATCCACGCACAGAATAGGAAGGCAATCCTGTTCTATGCCATAGCATGGATGAACCTTGAGGACACTCTGCTAAGTGAAATGTTAGTCCCAAAAGACAAACATAGTATGATTCTGCTTACATGAGATACTGAGAGCAGTCCAATTCATAGAAATAGAAAGTAGAATGGTAGTTGCCAGAAGCTGGAGAGAGGGGAAGCTGAGGAGTTGTGGGCCATAAAAGCTTCATTTGTGCAAAAGGAAAGAGTTCTGACATTTGTGGCACAATAATGTGAACATACTTGAATGGCATCACCACCTCAATGGACATGAGTTTGAGCAAGCTCCAGGAGATGGCGAAGGACAAGGAAGCCTGGTGTGCTGCAGTCTTTGGGGAACTGAACTGTATACTTAAGAATGGTTATGATGGTAAATTTTATGTTATCTATTTTTCACAATGAAAAAACAAGAGAGTCTGACACATTTATTGTCATTTAGATAAAAATAATTTTTCAGTAATATTAAACATTTCCTATTTCCCCAAGAAGTGTGTGCCAAATCTAATTTGACTGACTCCTTTGGAAGTTCAACTATTACAAAGGGTAACAAAACGTGGTGTTGACTTCAAAGCCTCTTTCTACTTGCCACTAGACAAATGGCTCAGGAATGATGAATATCTGTGGTTCCCATGCCCATGTCTTGTGGGTTTTACGCTGCTTTTGTTGTCAATCTCTGAACTCTCCTTTCTTTTCTGTGGGCCAATCCCAAATTTGTCAAGGAAATGAGAAAATGTGTTAGAAATGTTAATTCAGTTCTACATAAAATGAGCATAAAAATGCGCAGAATCAAGGATCAGGAAAAAATTGTGTTAATCACCTGAGCTTCAACAGTTTCTTTTCTTTTCTTTTTGGGCATGCCATGTGACTTGGGGGATCTTAGTTTCCCAACAAGAGATCGAACCTGTGCCTGCTGCAGTGAAAGGGCAGAATCCTAACCACTGGACTGCCAGGGAATCCCCTCACTTCAGCTTCAGAATCTGGTCTTGGGCACTCCTGCATTTCTCTTCTCAGAAGCCTGCTCTGCTTGCCATCATCCAGATATCCACGGGGCCAACATGGGCAGCGTTGCCAGTTCCAGAATTGTGGATAACAGAGACCTGGGTCTATTGTCAACCTGACCCTAAATCACAGGCACAAATATTATGAACTTCAAGCTTCATCTCTAGTCAAAGTGGAAGAGATTCTGTGACTAGATATAAATCCATCTTCTAAGAAAAAGACTGACTAGCTTTCTTCGACATAGAATCAATGTCATTACTAAGTTGACTCTTTATTGCTACTTTGCTTATTGCACAAGACAAATATTCATTCTATCCTTGAAAACAAGAAGCTGGTATTTTTAAAGAAGAGGGTATATTCTCAAGGATTCTTAAGGTCTTAAGTAATTGTCTTAATTCATTGTCTCAGTGGAGACAATGAGATGCCTTCTTACTGATGGATCTGCAGAGATTTTCTGTTGAATTTCATACTTCAGAAAGGTAATTCTGAAGCCCAGTTGAAACATGCTGCCTTACCCAGGACTAGCCTTAGGATCCCAGGCATCTCACATCAGCGTGTATATATTCTGCTTCTGCCCCAGGGCTGAAGGCCTGTCCTTGCTCTGTTCCACCTGGAGGCTGCAGGCACATGCAGAGCAGGAAAGGGAAGGGGAGGAAAGGCAGGAAAATAAATAGACGGCTGTGTGCTAACAGGATACTGTTCCACCTCCGCCTGTCCCCGCCTCCATGAGCTCACTGCATATCCCAAGCTCTGGGCTGCAGGCAGCCCAGCAGACACACCTGGCGTGGGGATGGCGGGGGACTGAGTGCAACTGGAGTACCAGGTGTGAATGCTCACCCCACCGCTCGCTAGCTCTGTGATATTGTATGAGATCCTCCCCTCTCCCAGCCCCCAGGTTCCCATCTTTGAAATGGCGACACCCTCCTGCGTCCCATCGAGTTTGCCATAAGGATCCACTAAACCAGAGCTGTGAAAACACGCTACAGAGTGTGAGATCTCTACACAAATGTGAGGCCTCTTTGCTGATTACCATTTGGCAGATGCAAAGCCTTGTGCTGTTGACACAACTGTCCTCCACAGCGCTTGGCAATTTGGACCTTGCTGACAAACAGGGGAAAGGTGGCAACATTTGCCTCTAGCTTCAGTTTTAAAATAAGATTTAAAAGGTGCTTCACAAAACTGGCTGGCTGAGGCAGCCCCAGGTTCTAACGGATCTCTTATCCACACTGACCCCGTCCCCCAGCCCCTCTCCAACTGCCCTGACCCCTCCCTGAACTCTTTCCACTCCAGCCTTCTTTCAAAACAAACCAATAGGTAAACCAGCATAATTTCTCTTTCTAATAATCCAAATACAGTCTCAAGGAGACTGGCACATCTGGACAAAAGACCTATCACTCTGCCGCTTCCTTCTCTGGCATCCCCCTGTCCAGCCTGGTCAGGGGGCACTGCTCTGCTGTCATACCTTAAACCAGACTATGCCAGGCTCACCTGCAGTCACTCAGGCCCCCAGGCAGCCTCAAATGTAAGTTCATGTGTTCTCTTGAATGGCCTTTTATTGTCACACTATTTTCCTGAAAGTTCTTGGAAAATCATTATCAGTGACAAAATATTTTCCAGAGCTCCAGGATTTTTCTTCCTGGTGACTTTTAAACCTTTCTGAGGCTCCCTGTTCCATCAGCGGCCACCCTTTCAGGCTCCAAGCATATGCAACTTAATTAGTTTTAATACTTTAACTGTTTAAATAGTTAATAGTAGAACTTGGACTTCAAACCACCGCCACCCCCACCCCACCCCCCAATTGCCTATGTGTCTGAGGTTGTCAGATCAAGATGGAAAAATACCTCTAATTGTTTCCAGACAATACACAACGCTCTCACTCTGAGTGAGAATGAGTATAACTTACATTTTCACAAAGGATCCTGGGGAGGCCCGTGGGAGATTCCTGCAAGCCAGGATTCTTTGTGCATTCCAGTCCACTGGAAAATAAAACCCAGTTTCAAAACTGAACCGGGAGCTTTTTCCCTTAGATTATTTCTAGATGAGTAGCTATAGCTGGTTTCATTTTTCTTTTTTTCACAACAAACATTTCTTTTCAGATTTTGATAGATTTTTATCTTGGCCTGGTATGTCAGAAAGCAAACACCGTGGCCCAGAGGAATTGACAACTCTTCACTGGAATATGGCAAATATATTGTCAAATATGTACCCCATTCAGGCCCGAATAATTTGCATGGTATTCTTTTCCTACCTATAAGTATCTCCCTCCTTGAGAATTTCATCTCTGGGACTGCAGTTTTATCACTAAGAGATCCATTTCTTTATGTGTAGAAGATTCGAGAGTTCCAAGAATGTGCACAGTCTGAAAGCAGATGCAATTGTTGACAGGTAACACCTTAGTCAGACTCTGGTGAACAGAAGTTTTAAACTCTGTCAGAATGAGACTCCAGATTAGGACCTAGAGATGGGAATCTTAGGGATGATAGAGAAGAAAATGAAAAAAGGGAAACCAAGTCTCATTTACTCACATCCTGTATGTGCCAGACATTTCCGAAGGCCTACAGAAAGGTAGGTGTTACTGAATCCATTTGAAAGGTGAGGAGACTGGGATTCAAAAACGCTGAGGAGATTACCAGAGAACTTACTTTAACACTGTTGATTTATTTTTCTATCAATACATGCAGATCCAATTTCAAATATTTTTCTTTCAATCAACCCATGTGTCTTGCTATATATATATTATAGTGAAAGTGAAAAGTCACTCAGTCATGTCTGACTCTTTGTGACCCCATGGACTGTGAAGAAAGTTTATCTGTTTGCCGCCTCCTAAGTTCATCTGCCAGACTCCTAGGAACACCAACCACAATTTAGGAAGATGCCTCACACTTAGAAGTCAATAGTTCTTGAGAGCAAGAAGAGATCAGAACTCGTTGGCATGAACAAGCCCTCCTCAGTCACACATGAAGACCAGTCCATAATTCATTCTCCCAATGGGTGTCTTCTCCAGGAATGGGAGGTGGGCCCAGCAAGCGACTCCGCAGACAAGGGAAATCAGTCACCATACCCTGACATTCCCAGCTGTCGTCGTTCCTTGTTTTCTTTGGAAGAGTTGCTCGATGGAAGAAGACTCATTTGTTTTTAAGGTTAGACTCAACCAGAAGTCCTCCAGATCATACTCTGGCACTAGGCTCATCCCTGATCTAGACTGAGAACATGTTAAGGTTCCTTTTGTCTTTTCTTAGAGATTTTCATTTTTTTAACCTGTAATTTTACTTAAAGTGTGTGATTGCTCTTTTATAATTTAAGAAGTAATTGGAAGAGTAAATGGAAATTTGCTTTCTATTGAAACCTTTACTTAGGAAAACATGGTAAGCTGCCAACATATCTTTGTGCATATGTGAAACTGAAATAGTCTAGTATGCCTACACAGGGGCAAAAGAGGCACAGATAAGGAATGTCCATTCCCATTACAAAATTAGGTACAACAGTTAAAAAAAAAAAGAAAAGAAAGAGTGCTGCACTGAGACAGAAAAATCACCAAAGTTAAAACAAGAAAGCTGAAAGAAAATAAATGTACGTATAACACCATCTACCTAAATAAAGCATCCAAAATATGTACTTTATGTAGACCTATTTATATATGTAATGTATAGAGAAAGATTTAGAAGAATCTGCTTCCCTGGTGGCTCAGAGGGTAAAACGTCTGCCTGCAATGCAGGAGACCTGGGTTCGATCCCTGGGTCAGGAAGATCCCCTGGAGAAGGAAATGGCAATACACTCCAGTACTCTTGCCTGGGAAAATCCCATGGACAGAGAAGCCTGGTAGACTACAGTCCATGAGATCGGAAAGAGTCAGACACGACTGAGTGACTTCACTTGACAACAGTGGTTGCCTTTGTGGAAGACACTGAGATTTAGCTGGACATCACAAGAGACATTTGCTTTATCTATATTGTTTGACTTTTAAAAACTGAAGTAAACATGTATACTATCTTGTAAGAAATGAAGCGCCAGTCTATGTTCAATGCAGGATGCAGGATACATGGGGCTGGTGCACAGGATGATTCAGGTAGATGATGTGGGGTGGGAGGTGGGAGGGGGCTTTGGCATTGGGAGATTGTGTTCACCTGTGGCTGATTCATGTCAATGTATGGCAAAACAAATACAGTATTGTAATTTAAATAAATAAATAAATAAATAAAAATGAAAAAAAAATTGAAGTATAGTTGATTTACAATAACTGAATCACTTTGCTGTACACTTGAAATTAACCTATTATTAGGCAATTTTTAATGAGAAGAATGTGTTTAGCTACTCCTTATGCAATTAGAAAATAAATTAAAAGTTTTAAAGTTCCAAATCTGATGTCAGTCCCCTTTTATTATTACTACATTTACCATGGGCTTTGCTGGTGGCTCAGTGGTAAGGAATCTGCCTGCAATGCAGGGGATTCAACCCATGGATTGGGAAGATCCCCTGGGGGAGGGTATGGCAACCCACTCCAGTACTCCTACCTGGAGAATTCCATGGACAGAGGAGCCTGGTGGGCTACAGTCCATAGGGTCACAAAGAGTTGCACACACCTGAAGTGACTAAGCAGCCGCATATTTACCATACTGTTGTTTTTGGCTCTGTTGTTGTTGTTATCCATATTTAATTTTGCCAGCTTGTGAAAGTAAAACTCTGGGCATCACTGAGCTAAGGCTGAATCAAGGCAGATAGTCAGTGAACATCAATAAGTGCACAAAAATGGTCATTTTTAATAAGTATCACCAAAATAATCGTACATTTTTAAAAGATAGTGTAAAGACTCTTTTCAGTATTTTAAGTGCAACACATGACTTTTGCTTACATTATTTAAATGAATTGAATTTTCATTCTTTGAAATTCAGTGTTACAATAAACCATGTATAGTGAGAGTCTGAAATTTTATTTGTTACCACTGGCCTTCTAAGTTTCACCATAGCACCTAAGATTATTTTTTAATTTGTTTATCTTTAATTGGAGGATAATTGCTTTAAAATATCATGTTGGTTTCTGCCATACATCAACATGAATCAGCCATAGGTATATATGTACCCCCTCCCCGTTGAATCTCCCTTCCACCTCCCACCCCATCCCACCCCACTAAGTTGTCACAGAGCACCAGGTTTGGGCTCCCTGTGTCACACAGCAAATTCCCGCTAGCTAACTAGTTTACATATGCTAAGGTATATGTTTCAATGCTACTCTCCCAATTTGTCTCACCCTCTCCTTCCTCAGCTGTGTCCATATATCTGTTCACTGCATCTCTGTAAGCACCCATGACTGTTATCCCACATTTTGCATTTGAGGAAACCACATTTTGCATTAAGAGGCGATCTTGAAAAGCAACCAACACATGCTTTCAGGTCTGCAGGAACACATCCCAGAGACTTTTCCCTTCACCATCCACTCAGCCCCCTAGACCTCTGCCACAGCCTCCCAAAGGATTCAAGTCCAGCTTGCAAGCATTTGTCTTTTACATCATCAACAGTCCCGTACTCTAGACTTGGAATCAACATCAAGGTAAGCCTTGGGGAGAGATCAGATTTGTAGAACTGAAAACTTCAGGCCCATTTGACAAAGTTCCCTGGACATACAATCCGAAAACTCCAGGTCATGGGGGAGGTGGGGTGAGCTGGCAGATCAGTGGCAGAGACCAGCCTGCTTCTGGAGCTCTTCCAGCCCATGATGCCACCAACAGCCATGGCTTTGGTAAAGGACAAACATGTCTGCTGTTCTGCCTGCATCCATCACTTTCTTCTGCCAGACCAGGAACAGTGTTCTGAATCCTTACACAGATGAACCAATCATTTCCTTCTCTTTCACTCTTTGGATTGCAGACACTTTGGGGGATCCTTTTGTTCCCTTGGATCTCAAACTCAGGGCCCCTAGAACTCTGTTATATTGCTTCTTAGAAATCAATCAAATTTCACTCTTTTCTTTCTCCTTATTAATAAGTGTAGAACTGATGTTAGCTGGGTCTCTGATCCCATAGGGTCCACAGGAAATCAGCTCAAATCTACATTCTAAAACCCATTGAAGTTAAAGCCCTTACTAACAGTATAGGGCCAAATAAAATAATTATTCTACAAGAGTCGGCTATTCTTATTGGTGTCTTGAGAGGTTTTTGTTGACAATATAGCTGTAACAAAGCAGTGGCATCAAAATGTCCATCTTGGTTTCAAGACTTTTTCTGGTCAAAAGTCCAGAAAAGATAAATGGAATTAACAGATATTAAAACCTTGAGTCCTACTGATGGAATTTTTAATATCAATCAGTTGGTAGGGAGCCTGGGTGGTAACCCACCAAACCATTTCTGGTTTTATTTCAGCTTTGACAGACTCTTACAAGGCTGGATGACAATATTTGCTGAGAGATACTACAACTCTCCTTTAAAAGTCATCTGCTTGTATCCAGTGGCTCTCATACAGGATTTCCTCTAGTCCTGGGTGGGTTTGTCCTTGATGCTCCTCCTTAGACCCACAATTCACCATGGTCACCCACTCAAAACCAGGGTTGTGAATTTGCCACACGGCTTCCATGGGAGACTTTGTGAGTCATGCCATGGCCTCTCCTGTTCCAAGTTAGGCCTTATTTTTATAGTAAGCATCCAGATACCATGCAAGTAGGCAAGGGACTGATATTACTAAGGCAAAGCATCTAAAATATCAATTCGAAATGACCTTTTTTCATATTCAAAGTTGTGACGTCTAGTTTAAAACCAGCCTTCCAACTTTTGCTAACTGTGGTGTTAATTTCCTGTGTAATAGTCAAAGATTCACTTGTATCAGATCAATACTTTCTTATATTAATATCTTCCTGTACCTTTGGATCTTAAACCATCACACTGTAAGAGGAAGCCACTTAAATATTTGATAAGGGAATAAGTAGTCTCCAGGTATATTTAAAATTGCATCCCCCAAACCTTGTGTGTATTCTCAGGGCACTTTACTAACTCAACATAATAACTGATAGCAACAGTACTATTACTCACACATGAGTGGATAGTATTTTGCATTGAGACTATAAGAGGTCTCAGTTGTATTACTCAACAACAGCTTGTTTAAAATAGAAACAAAAACTAGGAAAAGAAAGAAAGGGTAAGAGAATATAAACTTGTTTGGGGAATTCCAGAAGTATGAAAAAATAAAATCACAAAGACAAAATTCATTCTTCAGCCATTAAATGTTTTTGGTATATGATCATCTGTGCTAGGAAAATGCTATAATGATTTCAATAAATTGACTTCTTGGGACTCAGAGCAATGGCCTTTACATTTTGACAAATTTAGATCATGATCAAAGGGAAGGGAAGCAGGGGAGATGGGAGAAGAGAAGGGGTGGGCTGTAGAAAGGGAAGGGGAAGGGACAGAAATAAAGAAAAGAAGAGGCCCCATGGCTCATCACAGGCGTGATACACAGAAAGTTAGAATGTGAAAGTTAAGTCACTCAGTCATGTCTGATTCTTTGCAACCCCGTGGACTGTAGCCCACCAGGCTTCTCCGTCCATGGGATTCTCCAGGCAAGAGTACTGGAGTGGGTTTCCTCACAGAACCACTGCTAATCCCTTCTTCTGAGCCTTAGCACACCTCTAAGCCATGGAGTTAGCCAAGAAGCAGCTGCTTGGAGGGGAAGTTAAGGGCTTTGAACCAGTGAACTAAGATACCGACACAAACTCTTTTGCTGTAGGGTAACAGTGGGGTGGAAAGAAAAAGGTAGGGAATGTGGGAAGGGGTCAAGAAGTCCAAGGAATCCAAAAATTCTCAGTGTAAACCATGCTTCTCTAATGTATATGAAAGCAGAAAGATGGAACTTTTTACTTACCAGTTTCTATGACTTTCAAACATGTAGACATGTAGAGTATGGCCTCTAGTAGTGCTTTTGCCTCAGAGGCCATTCAGTTTAGGGTCACGCCTTCCCTTGACTTAGCATTTTACAATTTCTAAAGCCCTACCATACATGACATCATCAAATCCTGTCAATCACCTTAACTCTCAGAAACAAGCAAACACTAAGTCCCCAGGGTTTCAAGGACACATCCAAAATCATATGAGAAATAGGTAGTGTTGATTTCTCTCTTCTGGGCAGAAGGAACTCTGGTTGTGGGTCAAGTAAATCAAAATCACAATGAGATTATGATTGTAGTGAGCTTTGATTGTAGTGAGATTATGATTGTAGAGCTTTGGTCTCCCATGCAACTGATGCTGTACAAAGTCTGGGAGGACTTCTTGTTTTCAAGATGCCCCGGTTGTGGGCATCTCAGAGAAGAATAAGGGAGTGTAGAGGGACTACAGAGGACTGGAAAGGCAAAGGCCCAGGAACTTTGAAGGAAATAAAACTCTGAATATAAAATCCATCACTTAGCATCATCATCCTTGGTTTACTAATCTGCTACCACTTAAATGAGTGGTCAATAAAGGTCTTAGTTGTTTGTATTCAGTATTTATATATTAGGCTTAGCATCATGCTAGAAGCCAGATAATAGGTAAGGTAGCCTCTTACCTTCTCTCTTGCCTGGAAAAGTACAAAAGGTAGAGGTTACTCTAAAGGGCCCAAGCAAGTGCCCACTCGCTCCTTGGAGCAATGCCACTCTCCTTCTTAACAGGGCTTTGGGAGCACCTGAAAGATTTAGGCCATCAAAGGTAATTATAGAAGAAGAGAGACTGATGATATTTCTTATTAGTCCAGTGAGTTTGGAGACCTTCAAGAACTAAATTAAAACCAAGATGGCTTACAGGGTACAAGAAGGAATGATATTTCTCTTTAAAATAAATCAATCAAACCTTTAGAGAGAAGAGTTTTTCTTTGGAGACACGAGCAAAAATTGACCTTGCTGAGCCATGAAATGTCATAGACCTTAAAAGATTTTCCTAAATCAATGATATATTTTTAAATCACTTTCCTTAAGCCAATCAGTCTTGTCTTACAATATGGCAGAAAGAAACCTATGGAAGTCATTCCAAAAAGTGCCACTGTGGGTCAAGGATGAGATCATAGTGTACTATCAGGGAAACTCTTTTTCATCAAATTAAAGTTTGAGGGTCCAGAGAGCATGGGCCTAAATTGGATGTCTGTGATGTCATTTCCAAGTCCCACAACTTCTCATCTATGTGCTCTTGTGTAGCTTTAAATTCTACTGCTAAGAATCACACTTGGGACAAGATGCTTTCAAGATGTTCATTGTGCTTTGCTGTTGATTGAAGCTGCATAATCTCAGACACCAGAGCATACCTTCTTATGCAGTCTGTGTGTACCCTTCTTCACTACCTTAAAAGGCACCTTCATTTTCTTGTTTCTTTCCCCTCCCTTCTGTCCTCTTACTCCTCTGCTTTCCATTTCATCTTCTCCACTTTGTCCTCTTTCTCCAGGGCTCTCTGCCCTTTCTCTAATGGACACTTATAGCTCCCATGAAATTACCAAACTCTTCCAACCCCATCTCCTATTCTTCCTTATCTAGAGTTCAGTACTGAAAGCTGCCTGGGAGCTCATGTTTGAAGATTCCTCTGAGGCTTCCCTGATAGCTCAGTTGATAAAGAAGTGAAGAGAAGTCGCTCAGTTGTGTCTGACTCTTTGCAACCCCATGGACTGTAGCCCACCAAGCTCCTCAGTCCCTGGGATTTTCCAGGCATGACTGTTGGAGTGGGTTGCCATCTGCTTCTCCAGGGAATCTTCTCGACCCAGGGATCAAACCCAGGTTTCCCACATTGTAGGCAGATTCTTTACCATCCAAGCTAAAGAATCTGTCTGCAATGTAAGAGACCTGAGTTTGATTCCTGGGTCGGGAAAATCCACTGGAGAAGGAATAGGCTACCCACTCCAGCATCCTGGCCTAGAGATTCTATGGACTGTATAGTCCATGGAGTCACAAAGAGTCAGACATGACTAAGCAACTTTCACTTTCTCTTTCGCTAATCAATATGACCATCCCAGGCATCTCCATTTTATGGTTGGAAAATTCCAACCAAGAATGACTCCTCTGAGGTCATGGATGATGAAATTCAAAGCCTGGATTGTTACACTGGTGCCCACCTTACACAGAATCAAAGCTCTTTCTCTACACAAAGATTTATTATTTGCACTGTTCTTGTGAAAATGGCTTCCGTCGTTGGTTTTTAAAAGTATCTCTACAGTGCTTGATCTCAACATCCTTTCTTGGACTTCAAAGGTGTCAAGCAGACTTCTAGTTTCCTAGCTGTGTGAAAGACCCCAGGCTATTTGGAAGAAATGATGCTGAGTTCTTTGAGTATTTCACTAGATGCCAAGATTAACAGTCTTATACTTGCACAAGGATTTAAAAAATGTAGCAAAGCCTTGGTTTGAAAGGAAGTGATCCCAGAAAGAGGAAAGCAGCTTTCCAAAATGAGGAGCTGAATTGAAGGTTTTATGTCCCATCCTGGGATACAGAGAGTCTGGGAGGAAGATCAGGTGAGAGAGGACCATGGGCCTCGGCTTTGGAGAAATATGACAAAGAAAGATGAATGTAGCACACATTTCACATCCCAAAACTGTCATCATTAGATAAATAATAGCAAACACTTCCTGATAACCTGCTATGTGCTATGCTACGTGTTTAGTCTTCAAAAGAGAAGGGTACTAACTTATAAGCCCCAGTTTTCCACACATGGAAATTGAGGCTTAATTGTTAATTTGCACAAAGCCATAGTTAGGAGGTGATGGAAGTAGAATTTGAACCCATGCATTCTGACTCAAAAGTGGAAGCAGATAATCACTGTTGTCTAAGGGTGGGTGAAACAGGCACTCATGTCGAATCTTCCACTTGGAGCAGGAGAAATGGCGGTTCTCATTGGAAGAGCTGGCACCCAGGCGGAGTGGATCCCTCAGCCCCAGCTTCCTCAGGAATCAGCTGCTCTGAATCTGAGAGCAGATGGGGAGCCAGAACAGAACCTGAAGCAACAGTGGTGTAGGGGGTTTAGGAAGAAGGGTACAGAGGTGGTGTTTCCAACAGCCATTGAACCACCTGGGGAAAGAGAAGCTGAACTTTGTCCCCACACAAAATGATGTGGGAACTAGCTGTGACGGATTGTGTGTTTGGGAGCCTGAAAAACCAAACCCATCAGGAACAGGGCACATTTTTTTTTTAAAATCTATATCTCGAAATGTTGACAGTGTATGTCCCTTACGTTCCCAGCTTCACTGTACACTCAGGGAGGGCAGGAACAAGGCTTCCACATCCCTAGGTCTCCACCACGACGACACCCAGCACCAATTCAAATATTGACTTGGAGTTTACACATTCACCCATATGCTGGAAAGAACTCAAATACACTCATTATCCCTGCCTGCTAGGAGCTGGTGCTTTAGAACAAAACTAATTGATCCTTTGAAAAAAAAAACTCACTTGAAGTATTATTCCAGGTGTGCATACGTGTGTCTGAGGAAGGAGAGAAATGGCATTTTTATGCATCTACTGCAAGGCAGGCACTGTGCCAGGTCAGCTACAAATGTTATCTCATTTAATCCTCAAATGGCTGGATAAAGTGGGGACAAGGATTAATATGCTTTTGGTACAGAGGCAAAAATTTAAGAGGGTTGAACTCACAAAGTTAATGCATCATGTAAGCCCAAGTAATTCTGGCTCCACAACCCATCTTTTCTCCCATTTCACTGAAAGACTTGCCAAGTAGAGAACAGGCTTTTGTAGGATAAATGTTTCCTGCTCCCACGAAGTCCCTGTGGTCACTGGCTTTGGGCCTCCTTGCTTTCCAAGCATTGGGATTCCTACCCTGGCACTGAGGTTGCTATCAGTGGGGCAGGGCAGGTGGCAAACAAGTCCCGGGCGATGTGAAACTGCTCCAAATACATGGGATGGATGAAATTGGCAGTGGTGGCTCCATCCCCCTTTTTCATATCAGAATGTACTATCCTGCCCCCCGTCTGGTAGCTCCTTTCCCTCTAGATGCATCGTGGTTGATGACTTTCCACACAGCTCCCTCTGTACTGCGTTACTTCAGAGAGGGCTCCGAGCTAACTTCTGGCCCTGCCTCATGCTACCGGATACTCTCTGCATGCACAGAGGAGAAGAATGAAATGTTCTGCCCATAAAATTGCATCACGTCAATAGAGCTTTCTCTGGAACCCCTCAGCCTTGACCCCAAGTGCTACAGTAAAAGAAAAAGAAAATGTGAGCAATAAATAACACCTCCCCCTTCTCTGCCCTCTGTTCAGGAAAACTCCAAGGAAACACTAAACCAAATTCACTCGGCCTCTGTTTCTAAAATCTTCACCAAGTCCAGTAGTCAGTGAGCCTAATGAAACCCGGCTTTTACAGCCAGCTGTGTTTGAAGGCAGCAGTACATGACTTACAGAGCCCAAGGTGAGCTGCTGCCAAATAGCCTTTCCGTGCATGAAAAGCCAGAGGATGAAGCGTTCCCAGCAGGGAAGAGCCTCAAGAAGTCACCCAAGCCAGCTCTCCGCTTCCAGACAGCCCAGGCCAGCACTTCCTGGCTCCCTCTTCCAACCCCCCGTAGTAGACGCCCCCAACTTTCTGCTCCAACAGCCTTGCCCTCTACTTTTTTTTTTTTTTAATATAAATGTATTTATTTTAATTGGAGGCTAATTACTTTACAATATTGTATTGGTTTTGCCATATATCAACATGAATCAGCCACAGGTATACACATGTTCCCCATCCTGAACCCCTTCCCTCCTCCCTCCCCGTACCATCCCTTTGGGTCATCTCAGTGCACCAGCCCCAAGCATCCAGTATCTGTGTGAACAACCAATAACAAGCATCAGTGCCTGAGCTCCCTGCCTTTTTCCTCCCTTTGTTGCTCAGGGTGATTCTGAGCTTTACTATTTGCCTCCTTCAGCCTCTGGGTCAGTTCTGCCTTCTGCCTTCTGGTCGGACACTCTTGGGCTTCCAAATAGAGTGAGCGCATGCTTGCTAAGTTACTTCAGTTTTGTCTGACCCTTTGCAACCCCGTGGACTGTAGCCAGCCAGGCTCCTCTGTCCATGGGATTCTCAAGGCAAGAACACTGGAGTGGGTAGCCATGCCCTGCTCCAGGTGATCCTGTCAACCCAGGGATCGAACCCATGTCTCTTATGTCTCCTGCATTGGCAGGTGTGTTCTTTACCACTAGCACCACCTGGGAAGCTCTCCAGATAGACTAGTTTCCAAAGGAGCAGGAGGAAAGGACCCCAGAAGTGGGTGAGGCAGAGGCTGGAGGACCTTGGGGAAGAATCTGGAAAGCCTTGCAGGCAGCAGCGGGCCTGAGGCAAGGGAACAGTGTTCAAGGGAAAAGGGAAGAGTGCAGGGGACCCTCCTACAGTCCACACAGGGCATCTGAGAAGTGCAAGTGGAGGACCAGATTTATTTTGAAATTACCTCTGATTGCATGGACTGTATTCTTTCAGCCTTAATGTTGCTCCAAGACCAAAACCCCCTGGGGCATGACTTCATCAGCATGATGCTGGTGTTTCCACAACAGGTCTTGGGAGGTTGTGGGGAGCGTGCAGGGTCTGGAGGGGCAGGGAGCACATGGCCTGAGTCAGGACTTTGTCTCAGTCATCACTGCAAACACCAGATCGCAAACATTAGGCTGCTGTGAGGCCCACCAGAGATTTCAAGGCAACCTGATGCAGTTTCTCTTTCATTCAAGAAAGGTGAAGAGCTCATGGGAATCTTTGTGGTAGGGACTGTAGGGCCAAGAAATATCACAAGATAGGGAAAAGGGTGCTTAAATAAGGCTATTCTAACACAGTGTCTGTCTCTTTCTACTTAGACTTCCCGGTTCTAAAGCTGGGAGGGACTTCCGAAGTCAGTAAGTCCATCCCCTGACTTTGATCACCATGTAAGCAACAGGCCAGTTTGGCAGGGACACAGCTCCTGGTGCCAGGTGACAGCAGATCCTGGGACCTGTGGTGACACTGATGGGCCACTCCTCTCACAGAGGGGCCGGATCCTGCCATCCCAAGGCGACTGGTCAGAGTCTCACCCACAGAGATATTGATCTGTATAGTCTGAGGTGCAGCATCAAGACCATAGAAACCAGCAACACTGACCTAATGCTAGAGCCCGTTCCTGTGTGCTTTCTATGCGGAATGCTATGGACTGAATGCCTGCACACACCACGATCCATATGTTGAAACCCCCACCCCGCAGTGTGAGGTGTGGCCTTTGGGAGGTGATTAGAATTAAACAAGGTCATGAGAAGGAACCCTCATGAATGGGATTAGTGCCTTTAAGAGAAGACTGGAGAGAATGCCTGCATCTTCTCTCTCTCTCATTCTGCCCCATGGAGACCCAGTGAGAATGGGGCAGTCCACAGCCTGGAAGGGGGCTCTCACTAGGGCAAGGCTGTGCTAGCACCTGATCTCGGACTTCTGTCCTCCAGAACCCTGAGAAAGAAACCTCTGTTACTGAAGCTAGCCTATGACATTCTGTTGCTGTTCTCTGGTCACTCAGTTGTGTCTGATTCTCTGAGTCCCCATGGACTGCAGAGTGCCAGGCTTCCCTGTCCTTCACTATCTCCATGAATTTGCTCAGATTCATGTCCCTTGAGCTGATGATGCCATCCAACCATCTCATCAGGAGCCAAAGGGACCATGACAGGGAACAAGTGAGGAGCACTGGCCCCTCATTAACAGCACCCCCTGTGCTCCAAGGCATCGGCCAGAGAGGCAGAGGAGGCGGAGGGAGGGCCTCTGAGGGAAGAGCCTGCAGACCTCTGCTTTGACTCAGAGCACCCACACGAGCGACCTGGAGGAAGGGACAAGTCCTTGCGGCCCACTGATGCCCCTCAGAAAACTGAGGACGTTGAAATGGAAGAGGACCTCTGCTCTTCCTTCCTGCTCGCATACTCAGCAGCTCTGTGTATCCTTCTCAGCTCCAGGCTCCCATTTCTTAAAACTTGAGATTTGCACAGCTTCATTTGTTCCCTTTCATCACAATTTCCATTCTTTTTTCAGTTGTTTTTCTTTTTTTCATCTCATTGAGTGGAGCACTCCTTATAAGAAAGCCAGCCACCCCAGGCTTGACTAGGCTATGAGCAAAAATAGAGTCACAAGAGCAGTTGCACTAAAAAAAAGAGGGGGGCAAATTGCCTATGATGCTCAAACAGGAAGTCCTGTCACTGCAGTCACAACAGATTTTTGTTTCTGGGACCTCCTTTTCCCCAGAGGCAGGCACCTCATGAACACTCACAAAGCTCTCTGTCAGGAGTATCACCATGGGCATCTTCTCTGTGAGCTTCCTATGGATCAGGCACCCTTCTTTGGGGGAACTCCTCTGGCAAAGCCCCCGGAGCAAGCTTCACAACTTTCACTGTTGCCAGCACTAACCTGGAAAAATCAGGCCTAGGCAGGGTGCTGCCTGCTGAAGCTGCCTAAGCAGTCAGTCCTCAGGGGACCAGCGTGGAGCCAGGTTCCATGCAGAAGCGGGGAGAAAGGCTGTCTCCTCTGCCCCACTCTCCCAAGTAGTGATCCTTGTGCATGCAATCACTACTTCTGCCTGTGGCCAATTCCCCCATCTTCCAGCCTCCCTCCCTCCCCACTGGAGATCAGAAGCAATCCCAGGTGAGTAGGGTGGGAGAAAAGCAGAGTTTTCTTTTCTCTCCTTGTTCAATATACATGTATACATAAACATATACATGTACAAATAGAGATCAAACCAGTCAATCCTAAAGGAAATCAGTCCTGAATATTCACTAGAAGGACTGATGGTGAAGTTGAAGCTCCAATACTTTAGCCACCTGATGCGAAGAAATGAGTCAATGGAAAAGGCTTTGATGCTGGGAAAAATTGAAGGCAGGAGGAGAATGGGATGACAGAGGATGAGATGTTGGCTGGTATCACCAACTTGATGGACAGGCGTTTGAGCAAGCTCGGGAGTTGGTGATGGACAGAGAAGCCTGATGTGCTGCAGTCCATGGGGGTTGCAGTCAGACACAACTGAGCAACTGAACTGTACTACTGAGAGTGTATAGAGAGTATAAATAGAGTATATACATGTATATATGTGTGTGCATATACTGCACACATATAGTGTGTGTGTGTGTGTGTGTGTGTGTTTATTTTGTTTGTTTACAGGGGAGGCAGAGGCTCTGGCTCATCAATTCTGCAAGAAATCACTTCAGCTCCCATTCTGTTTGACAAGAATTCCCTTCTTCATGGTGAGGTAAGATCTCTCTCTTCCTATAATCTGTCTAAGGAAAACAAACCCCTCATAATTTCAAAGAATTATATATTTCTTTGAACAATTGACATCTATTAAGAGTTCTCAAAAAGACTTTTTTTTAATCCAATAGTTCTATTCTAAGGAAATATACAAATGCAGACAAAGATATACATCATGATGATAAAAAAAAACAGCAAGAACCTTAACTCCAATAAGAATATCCATATAATGGAATATTTATAAAGCACTTTAAAATAACATTTTAAGACATTTAAAAACTTATATTTGATGATGTGGGAAATGTTTAAAAATCATTCATGGTAAAACGTTTATATAATATTGTCCCAGTTTAATAACTCCAAATAGAATCTTAGACAAAAAGACAAAGGAATTATGTAAACATTCAAATAATGGTTATTTCTAAGTGGTAAATGAAAGGATATTTTTATTTGTTTCTTTTCTTCGCTTCAAAGTCTAAAATAAACAGTGAATCAACAAATAAAGTCTATGTATTTAGGTATTTTTTAATATATCACTCTAAGGGCTGGAGCATTTTTTCCTAAAAAGAACAAATTCCTGCTGAGAAAACCAAAATGTTTCCAGCTGACTCCTGGGTGGATGAATAACACAGTGGGCTCTGTTCATTCCCATAGCAATCATTTGTTGATCACGGGTGGATCCATGCAACCCAGGATGGCAGTCCATGCCTTGCTTACCTTCACCTATTTCCTCATCTCCACAGGCACAATTACAATGACTCATCCACAGACTAAGAAGCCACAGTTCAGAGGGAAAAGGTCATCTTGGCCACCAGCTGCAGAGCCAGAGCTTGAGGCCCATACCCCTGCTCCAAGGGCTACGACAGATTGTTGGCCACTTCAGTTTACCCCCAAAAGAAAACAATTTGCAACCACTAAAAATCAAGAGGCACCTCAGAGGTTAAAACCAACCCTCAGAGAGTAGACAGAGAGGAGAGAGAGACCAGAGAAGGCCCACTTCAGAAGGAAAAAGGAAGGGGCTATTTTCCTCGATGCCCGCTCCTGCTCCCGAGCCCAGGTGCCCCCAGGTGGGAGCCTGAAGTGTTCACTCTCTGCCCAACCTTACGGGACCCTCTACCTCCTGCTCAAAAAAGGAAACTCAGGGAGATGGACCATTGCCTCTAGTTCTAAATAAGTGGCAAAAACTAAAATTCAGAGTTCCTCTTCTTGAATCCTAAAATCAAAACCACCAGCCAAATCACCCAGTGTAGACAGGGAACAAAAAGCCTCCTGGCTGCTGCCAGCTGGACAGGGCCCCACCAGCCCGGGGAGCACTTTCTGCAACACATTCTCCTCCAATCAAGATGTCCCAGGCTTCCCTGCCGCTCCATCTGACAGGAGCACAATACTCTCCTTTCCAGACGTCTTGGGTTAATTTCTTTATTTTTTCTGGCCCACATTTTGAAGTCTTTCCAGCCTGATGGACTGAAGTGGAAATTACAATCCTATCAGGTCTGTCCAAAACAGATGCCACATAATCACAATCATATTAATAAAGTTGGCAAGCATGAGTATGAAGAATCTGAGGAAGGGGAGGGGGGAGGGAAAAAAAGAAAAACAAACTAACAACTTCCAGAATGTCTTAACTGATTGAATACTCCTGCCATGAAACAGGCTTCCCTGAGAAATCCGTAGCTGGCCCTTTCCGATCTAAACTCCAAGTAATTCCTTTCATTTAATAGTTTCTACAGTTTGGATGAAGGGAGTGAAAAGCGAGGATATTTTCTCGAATCTTTTTGGACTTCACAACACTCGAGGTCTTATTTATGCGTGGGTTTCCAGCTGTGCATGACATAAGTCATTGAAAACTGGCACATCTTCCCATCAGCAAGCACAGCACAACCACAAGCTTGGCAAGAAGTTCACGTTGCCAGATGCCTTCACTGTTTCTTAAACTATGTATTCAAGGCACTCCGCATTTTTTTTTCCCCTTGCTGGAAATAGTTTCAAAGAAGAACACAATGTTTTGGGTTGCCTGGCCAAAGTTTAGCTGTACTTTTGCATCTTTGCCAAACTTCCTGTTTTTAGCAAAACAATTTATTATCTCGCTGGTTCTTTACCCAAAAGGATTTGCAGGCACAAATAACTACTTGGTTTCCATGTCTTTTCAGAGAAGAAACTCATTTACTTTCCCATAATTATCCTGTAGATGCAAGAGCAGAAATGTATTTAACCTTTGGGAGCGCTACCAAGGTGCAGAAAAGGTTTTAATTATTCAAAACCTCTACAATCTGAACTTTAAAGAACTGACAATTATTTTGTGTATGTGTGCAAGGAAAATAATTCTTTTCAGGTGGTTTGGCAAGATCATAGATTTGCCACACGTGGCGTTGTAGAAGCCAGTTCAGAGTAATTTGGGGTTTGGAAGCCAAGGTTAGACTAAAGAGATTTGATTCATCAGTAGCAATCAAAGAAAGCATTCGATCGGACACCGTTATGCATAGTTCATCTCTGATTCCTAAGCTACACAGTCACCTTTTAGACTTCACACACACACACACACATGCACACACAGAGACACACACACAAAAACAGAAACTAAAAAGTAAAAGGCTTTTCCATCCCCACCTAGCAGTCAGCTAGCCTATCAACCAGTAAATAGATTGAGAAAAAACTTAAATTCTTGATTGGATTGAGGAGGCCACTTATAGTCTCAGTTTTCTTCTATAAGAATATCTTAGGTATAACTAGAGCATGTGTTATCCTTATCAAGACACACACACACACACACATATACACACACACCCCTACACACTTCAGTAGTAATGATCTATATGTACTGTAGCAGAGCAACATTGATAACAGTGTGGTTAATTCTTCAGCAAAGTGCATTTAATTTCTAGGGTACGGTTTATTTCATCTTAAATGTATCCAATCACATTTCTCCACACATTTTAAAAGTACTTCACACTGTCTGCGAAAGAACAGATAATGTCAATTTCTTATATGTTCGTGCTTCACAGATCTTAGAATTCTTTGATGGTGACTTAAAAACCACTATAAAAATAACAGTTTCCTAAAACAGAGTGAGTCAAAGAGAATGACCCCTTGGAGGAAATGGTTAATATTAATGAGAGAATGCAGTGTAGTCCAACAATAGATCAGCATCAGTACTTTGGGAGGAATGCTTCTAACTCAAGCAACAGAGCCTCGACTTCTGTCTTTCCATTTATGAACTGTTCCTCCAGATGAAAGCAGAGAAAAAAACAATATCTATTAGATGGCTGGATAGATGGACAGATGATAGATAGGAAATGTGTGTTATCGCTGTATGTCTTTCTTTCTTTCTTTTAAGATTGATGTTTTGATTTTCTTGAGCAAAGACTGGTCCAAAGAAGAAAAGACTGGTCCAAGTAGTGATTCAATGGGCTAGACCACATACACTGAAGAGAGAGTTAAAAGGGAAGGTTTTCTCATGACAAATTATCACTCAACTCAAGCCCTTGCAGACATTATAGTTTACTACATGGCTACAGAAGGTGGCCCAAGATTTCTTGTAAACTCTTCCAAAAGGTGAGAATGTGCTTTTATTATTAATCATGGGGCATGTGGCTTTAAAGAGTTATTTTTAACATTTAAACATAAACAATATCAGCACTAAATATAGGATCAAAGAAATACTGTTTCCATGTGGAGTTGCCAAAGCACAGAAGTATGGCCGCAAAGCACAAGCTTCCTTTGAAGGGGATGTTGCTATCAAAACTGCTTACTCAGCACTCACTCTAGTAATAGCAAAAGAAAGAGCTCAGACACACATATATTCATTATATCTTGCCTAGTGTGAAAAAGGTTTCACTCCCCAGCCTTTAAAACCAAAATCCAACATCCCACACCAAAACCTTAAGTGCCCCTTCACTAGCTTTAAAAAAAAAAAAAAAAAAAAGAACACATTTAAAGTAATGTTTGAAGCCTGTAGTATCAGAATTTATTTCTACAAAGTTAACTCTATTTAATATCCTTGGCTGTAAGCTTAATTTGCTAAATCGTGCTGTTTTTGAAATTTATTGCAAAATTATTGTTCTCCAGGGAAATAATTACCATTCCTCTTACTTCCATGGTATTGCTTTCCTCTGTACGTGAATTTAAGTAAGAGATTTAAAAAGTAGCTCTGTGTTTTGAGTAAGTATCAGTCAAGACAAGGTGACTCTCATACTATATTTGAATTTAAGAGAATACCTTCTGTTCACCTGAATATACAATTTTCTGAATGAGACTAATTGGATATTAAAATTAGAAAAGAATCCTAGGAAATGACTGCATCTATCTATTTATTTATATATTGCCTTGTTGTAAAAAAGATTCCAGGCAGCTTAGGAGCATATATAAAATATAGCTATAGAACATCAATTAGAAGCAGCATACAGCAAAAAGCAAACACTAGGGTAAAGACGTAAATGGACTCAGGAATGGATTGGATATAAGCTAGTGGAATTCTAAAAATAAAGCACAAATTTGACTTTAGACTCAAATTTCAAGGTAAAAACAAAAACCTGCTCATGATTATATGACTCATGAATAGCAGGTTCTCGGAACTTTATCATGGAAGTTTAAAATCTTTTATAAATTATTCATTTGTGAACCAGACCATGGTTTCTAGTCTTCTCCATTGACTGTTGTGTGATCACTTTGGAGGCCAAGGTAAATCACACTGCATCTGTTTTTCAGAACTTTGATAGCACATGCTGATTTTTTCCTGGGGAATTCCCTATTCCCTATTAGTATGCAGGCGCTCTGTCCCTGGCCCTCCTGGTTCCCAGCAACATTGGATCTTAAGCAGACTGGCAACAACAGCAGAGGGAAAAGTCTGTGACTGAGTCCTTCCACGTGGGAGTGTGCTGCCAAGAGAGTGACTGGCTCATGGTAATGCCTTAGGCCAGTTCTTCTCATAACCTGCTTCTTCTACGTCCCCATCAGTCCTGTGAGCCACTTAAAGACCATCCGCTTATGATTACCAGGGAAAAAGGAGGGGGAAGGATAAACTGGGAGACTGAGATTGACATATACACACTGAAGTGAAGTGAAAGTCACTCAGTCACGTCTGACTCTTTGAGACCTCATGGACTGTAACCCACCAGGCTCCTCTGTCCATGGGGATTCTCCAGGCAAGAATTCGGAAGTGGGTAGACCTTCCCTTCTCCAGGAGATTTCCCCAACCCAGGGATCAAACCTGGGTCTCCCGCATTGCAGGCGAATTCTTTACCATCTGAGCCACCAGGGAAGTCCAAGAATACTCAAGGGGGCAGCCTACCCCTTCTCCAGGGGATCTTCCCAACCCAGGGATTGAACTAGGGTCTCCTGCATTGTGAGCAGATTCTTTACCAGCTGAGCTACCAGTTCAGTTCAGTTCAGTTCAGTCGCTCAGTCGTGTCCGACTCTTTGCGACCCCATGAATCGCAGCATGCCCGGCCTCCCTGTTCATCACCATCTCTCGGAGTTCACTCAGACTCATGTCCATCGAGTCCTTGATGCCATCCAGCCATCTCATCCTCGGTCGTCCCCTTCTTCTCCTGCCCCCAATCCCTCCCAGCATCAGAGTCTTTTCCAATGAGTCAACTCTTCGCATGAGGTGGCCAAAGTACTGGAGCTTCAGCTTCAGCATCATTCCTTCCAAAGAAATCCCAGGGTTGATCTCCTTCAGAATGGACTGGTTGAATCTCCTTGCAGCCCAAGCGGCTCTCAAGAGTCTTCTCCAACACCACAATTCAAAAGCATCAATTCTTCAGCCCTCAGCCTTCTTCACAGTCCAACACTCACATCCATACATGACCACTGGAAAAACCATAGCCTTGACTAGACCGACCTTAGTAGGCAAAGCAATGTCTCTGCTTTTGAATATACTATCTAGGTTGGTCATAACTTTCTTCCAAGGAGTAAGCGTCTTTTAATTTCATGGCTGCAGTCACCATCCACAGGGATTTTGGAGCCCAAAAACAGAGTGTGACACTGTTTCCACTGTTTCCCCATCTATTTCCCCTGAAGTGATGGGACCGGATGCCATGATCTTTGTTTTCTGAATGTTGAGCTTTAAGCCAACTTTTCCACTCTCCTCTTTCACTTTCATCAAGAGGCTTTTTAGCTCCTCTTCACTTTCTGCCATAAGGGTGGTGTCATCTGCATATCTGAGGTTATTATTTCTCCCAGCAATCTTGATTCCAGCTTGTGTTTCTTCCAGTCGGGAAGCCCCATATACACATTGCTGTATATAAAATAGTTAATAATAAGAACCTACTGTATAGCACAGGGAACTCTATTCAATACTCTAATGGCCTATTTGGGGAAAGAATCTAAAAAAATAAATTAAAAAGTGATTACACTATACGTATAACTGATTCACTCTGCTATACACCCGAAACTAATGCAGCATTGTAAGTCAACTACACTCTTACAATGTTAAAAATAAGTAAATTTTTAAAAATTATCCAGTAAATTTCTTTTCTGCTTAAATGAGCATCTCTTGCCTGCAACTATAGAACACTGAATGAAGTACAAGTAGGACAGACAACTCAAATGCAGGTGAGTAGAATGTGTCTGTACCCCATTAGGTAATTGGGGGTAAAGTTAAGTGGAATCCTGAAAATCTAATACCCATTTTAACACCATTGTGATCCTACTCGGTCCAAACTGGATCCAAAGTAGAAATAGTCACTAGTGAAGAGTATCTGTGTCAAAAACAAGAATCTCTACTAAAGGATATATATCCTTTTTCTTCATTAAATTCTTAGTGTTTCTCTTTCCTGTGTAGGATATGAGTGTATTTAGATAAATGTTTGGAGTATTCTACTACCATACCCCACTTTCAAGGTTAGATGTAAACATTGTTAGCAGTATTATAACACCTTCTGTTTGTCCTAGTAAATAATGCCTAAATTCAACACTAGTAAAATTCAATGCATGAATAATGCTTTATTTATTTGTTATAAAGAATTTGTGCTGCTGATGAAAATTACTTCTCCTTTTATGAATTCTGGACTGGAGAGCTAATGGAATAAGAACTACTGAATATCTGGAAGAGTCCTGAAGTTCCCCCAAGTGCCCAGCGCATGTGCCCAGCAGTGTCCTGGTAAATGTCTCACAACTTACTGTCTGAAACACAAAAACAAAAAGCCCCAATTTGTAGTGCTTACAAATTTCTGTGGTATAAAGATTCCTACCACATGCAACTTCAGGCTATTAATGGGATGTCACTGCTGGTGGAATTGGGAAGAGAATGCACACAGGGTTCCGAAGCTGGTACAAGTAAGCTCCCATGCACCACTAGAAGTGAGAATGGCTGGAACCACCTGGGGCTCTCTACTAGAGTGCTTGCACTTGCTCCTGGACAAATGTCTCCTCAAGTAACAGAATAAAAAGTAACTATGAAAATAACTTCAGTCATATACATTGAGGGCAATTATGAACAATAAGATATAAAAAGGCCAGAAACCAACTGCTGCTTCTGAAGCACCCAGAGCAAAAGCAGAGTACCACACATGATCCCTGCACACAGGACCACTGAGGCAGGTGGGCAGACCGCCCTAAGCCACTCCTCCAGCCTGACCCACTGATCCACCCCCACCCTCACTCCATCTACGAAACCAGCTCCCTCACTCAGGGAGTGAGTAAGGGAATCTGCTTCTTGTTTTTGCTCCCTCTTGCTGTAGCAGAGTGTAAGTCACTCAGGCCTGTCTGAGTCTTTGCAACCCTATGAACTGTAGCTGACCAGGCTCCTCTGTCCTTCGAATTTCCCAGCCAAGAATACTGGAGTGGGTTGCCATTCCCTTCTCCAGGGATCTTCCCAACCCAGGGATCGAACCGGGTCTCCTGCATTGCAGGCAGATTCTTTACTGTCTGAGCCACCAGGGAAGCCCATGTGAGTTCCATTGAAGCCTTGCCCGAATTTCTTATCTGGTTTCATCAATTTCGATTGATTAAAGAGTCAAAGGACCCTGGCAGGCAACAGGAGGATCTCTCCTAGGTCCCTCTCCTCCAACTGGACCCAAGGAAGGACTGCAAAGAAGGTCCAGCAACCCATTACTCTTGTAAGCTATGTTCTTCTTCTAGAAGGAACAGTGGAAACCTCAGAAGTAAGGTTGATCTCTATAAATCAGTCACGTAAATATTGGGTAATAGGAGTGTCTGTCCAATCTGTCTCAGGCTCCTCCTCAGGAACATGAAATCATTCATCAGGAATAGACATCCTACATGAAGAATATTTTCAGTATCTTTTCAAGAGACAGTTTCCATTTAAAGGCAAAGTGACTTACCTTGTCTATAAAATCAAATTTTCAAGAAAATCTATGCTATTTTGCAGGAAAAAGAAAATCCCCACTTAAAGGCAGTGTAAAGTGCTAACGTACACAGCTCCTAAAGCTAGGTCTCTGGGTTTGAACATTGGCTCTGCTTTTTGCCCATAGCATCTGCCCTTGGGCAAGCAACTTGAGTTTCAAAACCTCAGGTTGTTCCTCTGCAAAATGAAAATTATAAGAGGATTTCTGTGAGAACTCAGATAATGCAGGACTTAGCCTGGAGTCAGATTTGAGGTAAGTTGTTCCTGTCCCTACTCTTTGATGGTCTGGTCTGCCCTTGTCAGAGAGCTCCATGGGTCTGGGTTTCCTTTTCAAAGATGCAGCAGCTGCCAATAGAGCTCATTCAACCCGGGAAAGGATATGGGAAAAGGACTGTGAGGAGAAAGCAAGTCCTGGAAGAGTCAAAATGACAGAATAGAAGGATGCGGAATTTGCCTTTTCTCACAAGTATACCAAGAATACATCTGCAGATGGAACAGTTCTCACAGAGCACCTGCTGAACACTAGCAGAAGACCTGAGACACCGAAAAGGAGAAGAAAAGTCCCCACACAGCCAGGTAGGATGGCAGAAAGGAAAAAGAAAAAGAAAATGGGAAGAGACCAGGACCTCCGGTGGGGAACTAAAGGTAAGAAGTTCCCAAACTCAGAAAAACCCACTCACAGCAGTAAATCAGCTAGGACAGAAAGGGACCTTCAGTGGATTGGAGGGAAATGCAGCAACAGGTCTGTGAAAGGCAGGACAGAATAAGAGCTGCACACATGGTCTATACCACTGACCTGTGTACCCCTACCTGAATTGTGTGTTTCCTGGTACAGAGAGGGGCTGGGTGCTGGATGGTGGGGTTTGGAGAGTGGACCCAGGAGGTACAGCTGTTGGCTGTGAAGAGACAACCTGAAGACTTACAGAGTGAAGTAAGTCAGAAAGAAAAAAAAAATATTGTATAATATCACTTATATATGGAATTTATATGGGGCTTCCCAGGTGTCTCCGCTTGTCAATGCAGGAGACACAAGAAATGTGGGTTTGATCCCTGGTCAGGATCCCTTCTCTTCCTGGAGAAGGAAATGACAGCCTACTTCAGTATTCTTGCCTGGAAAGTCCCATGGACAAAGGAGCCTGGCAGGCTACAATCCATAGTGTCTCAAAGAGTTGGATACAGCTTAGAACACATGCACACATGGAATCGAGAAAAGTATGAACTTATTTCCAAAGCAGACATTGAGACACAGACATAAAGAATGAACATATGAATACTGGGGAGGGAGCGGTTGGGGTGGGATGAATTTGGAGAATGGGATTGACGTATACACAACCAGGTATAAAATAGATAACTAACGACAACCTACTGTATAACACAGGGAACGCTTCTCAGTGCTCTGTGGTCACCTAAATGGGAAGGAAACCCAGAAGAGAGGCTATATGTATAAGTACAGCTGATTCACTTAGCTGCACAGTAGAAACTAATGCAACCTTGTAAAACAATTATACTCCAATAAAAATTAACTTAATTTTTTTTTAAAAAGAAGCCAGTCCTAGCAGGGTGCTTTCGATGGGCACAAGAACACGATGACAGGCGCTGACAAGGCATTCCTCCCCACCTCGTGGGAAAGAGCACAAGCCTGGAACAGGTGCAGTCAAGGGGGCCCAGAAGGGGGTGGCCGAGAGGATGAAACTTCCATTATCAGCGTTTGGCTGAAAACCTTCAGAACCACATTTCCAACAGAATTGTAACTGCTTACTCATCTCAAATAACTTAAGGCATGTCATCACCACTCGCGGCCACAGGAATGAACCCTGCCACAGACTGGAGATCTGTTTTCTTCCTTAAAGCTCTGAGAGTGTTCTGCTTCAATTCCCTGTATGGGATTTAGATATATTAAATGCCCAAAAAATGACCATAAAGTGAACATTAAGGCTGAGAAATGAGGTCCAAGGATGCCAAGAAATTCGAAAGTAAGTGTTCCCCCAGCAGCTCTAATTCAACCATCTTTGCAGCAATGCATCCTTTCTGATTTCTGAATCCTCAGAGGAATGCCCACTCTGGGTCCTTCATCTAAGTCGGGGGGTGGGGATGTTTGGGGTCCCTGCTGATCTTTCTCACTTCCCCAGGTCGTGAGAAAATCCTGTCTCGGATCCTTCCACTGAGCCCTTGAATGAGGCCAACTATGGCAAAGCATGCTCAAGAGCCCAGAGCAGGGACAAGGGGCAATTCAGCCCCAGGAAGCTGGACCAGTTCCCTTCCTTGGCCCCTCCCTGAAAGCCAGGAGGCAACTCCTGACTCCACGCAGCAAATGTATCCATGCAGATTCCAGGATGCATTAATGGTTCGACACAACTGATGTGCTCAGGCACCTCTAGGGTACATTAGTTGAAGTGGCTACAGCAGCTGGTGGCTCCTCTTCAGGCATAATTTATCTATTGCACTTTACTTAATGTGCAAAATTAAATTTATGCTGAATCCATGTGTATTACCTACTGTGCATGAGCAGCATGAAATATACCATAAAGCAAATCAGCCCCGAACCATGCTCGTAATTGCTAATGGCTTTCAACACACTTCATTGTGGTCTAACCAAACTTGGAGTCGATTCTACACTAAGAATCCTGCTCACATCAAGGTTGAAAGTGCTTCTCCCCACAACCTCCTAGAGAAGTAAAGGATCAAAGAGAAATGCTTTTAAGCCAACCTTTCTAGAGCCTATGTTCATTAGATCACAGATTTTGCACTGTTTCACAAATATTGTGACCAGCAAAATTTTCTACAAGAGACATCATTTTGCTGAAAAATAAGCAGATCAATGTCAATTTTTTAAAGTGGAATATAGGAAATAACCTCAAGATTTATCCCAAGTTCTGTTACTGTCAGGCCATTGTTGCTGTTGTTGTTCAGTTGCTCAGCTGTATCTGACTCTTTGCGACCCCATGGACTACAGCACGCCAGGCTTCCTTGTCCTTCACTATCACTTGGAGTAGGACCCAATTTCTGATTCCATATTTTAAAGTGTAGGAGTTGGAATGGTTGATTTCTGCCTCTAACAAGAAAAAAAAATACTATGCAATCAAGTATAGTGAATTTCATAAAAACAAATCTCTCAAAGGAAGCTTTTAAAAATGTGGTGTAAAATATATTAGCACACACTCTCACACATCCAAATTCACACTAAGCAAAAATTAATTCACGTTTGAAACCTGATTTGAAAAAAGAAATTTGGTGGAGGAAAACAGAAAGGGAGAGAATAAATGCAGAAATTTAAACAATTGTATCTCCTCCAACAATGATTATTCACATCTTTTATGTCTCTTATCAGTTTAAAGTATGCTTTGTATGACTACAGAGACCATTTTCTGTGGGGGAAAAGTTATTTGCTTTGTAATTTGCATTTGTGCTAGAAAGGAAGCATCTGTAGAAATGTCATGTTCTTCCCTTGAAAATAATTTGTAACCTTCCCCCACGTAAAGGACAGAGGAAAAATAAAACCAGTGACTATATTACCTTTCAGATGTCATCTTTACATATATTTTCAGTAGACGACTATTAGTAAAAATTTTAGAAAATGTATCAGGCTTACAAAGCATAGCATTTTATAAAAATAAGAAAGTTCTACTAGGAAGATACAAAGATAATTTTACTTGTTTCTCTGCTCATCCTCATTTTGTTTTCCATAAGAAAATAAGGACATTATTCACTAAGGATTTTAATCTGACATTTTAAATGTTTTATTCAATTCTAGTTCTTTTGCTTTTATGTGATTTATGGCTGAAAAACCAAAGTGTAGAAATGAATTGTCTTCATTCATATATAAATATATATATGCACATATGTATGCATGCACACACATTCTTTCAGTCTCTATTGTATTGAATCATCATAAATTGAATAAATGTGCATGTAGAAATAGATTTTCTCATTACTTCTGCTTTTGCATGTATAAGCTATGTTGTTTTGCTGAAAGTTCTAATAAATATGCTTCCAGAAATGAAATCCATTAGTAGCATCTGGATTTTTTTTTTTTTTTGGGAAAAGATGTGTTCAATCAAATTTGACTCAGGGGTAAATATTAATTGAGCAACTACTAGGTATAAGCCTCAGATCTGAAATTTGGCTTCTACTCTGGGAGCACACAGTTAGGTGATAAGCAAGGACACGCACATTAATAACTAGTGCAAGGTGAATAATAGTAAGTCTTAGGATAGGATTATGTCAGTGTGGGGAGTCTCTGGGGCCAAAGGTAGCTATGGAGGCCATAGGAGATTGGCAAGCGAGTCTGGGAAAATGAGTATAACTTTGGCTGGAAGACAGTGGTAGGAAGCCGAGTGGCTATCACAGCTGGCAGAGGTAACTGCTTGAAGAACAGTTTGGATAAATGAAGGGAAGGTCAAAACTCCAAACTGTGACACACCAAAGGCATACTCAGAGCCCTTAGTGAGGTTGTCTTGGACTGCCTCAGAATGAGACTTTAAAAAAACAAAAACAAAAAGAAGGAAAGCAATGATGTTTCTCTTTTCTGAAATCTAGTTCAGATCTTCCTAGTCACAGTTTCCCGGGTTTGAGAAGAGAAATTTTCTTTCTTAATCCACAAAGGTGATAAGCTTTTGCAGTGGCCCTTACCTTCTTTAGTTGAGCTAGCTTAGCTGCAAAGGCGGTTAGAAGAAACAAGGACATTATCAAGTACAGTTAAACATCCCATCTGTGGTATTTTACTGGATATCTTTCAGAATAAGACTTTTCCTAAGTTCATTCTATGCTTTCCCAAACACAAGAATTCCTTTCCTACTTCTTTCTCACATTCCTTTCCTACTTCTTTCTCACCTTTCCCTCCCTCTCTCCCCTTTTCTCCCTCATTTAATATCAAGGGGCATAAATGTGAGACACAAAATTGGAATTAGGTTGTAAGATACTTTCTTTTAATTATTTGCGTGATATGGGTCTTAACAATCAAAGAGGCTTATTGTCTTTTAGCTTCTATGATTTTCTCCCATTTTTTCCTCTTCTCTGGACAGAATGCATATTTACCATGTTGCCCCAGACCTGGTCTTCCCATCTCATTCAACACTAGAAAGCTTTGTCAAAGGAGAGGTCAATAGCCTCTTAGAATCTTTTGGAGATAGAGAGAGCCTGGTAATCGTTTCCCACAAAGGGGTTATCTGCTATCTGCCAGGGCTGTTTTCCTGAAAACGATATCTGATCAAACAACCCTGCAGTCTCTAAAAGTACCCAAAGGGGTCTTCCCAGCCCCATCCTCTTTCTCTGCTTTCTGTCAATCAACCCAAGTCAAGATAATGTGTGATACAAATATTTTTTTGAAGTGTCAACATAGACCATGGTGATTGGGTCTACATTTAGATAAAATCTTATTTATATTCTCTAATCCAGCTCATTATTCACAGATGGTTCTACTGATTTCTACTGTGTTGTCCTTCATGTCAAGATCCAACAATAACTGCAGCAAATTTGCATTCTTTCCTTCCTCTTGTTTTGACTCAAGCACATTGTTCACGGAAATTCGAGTGATAAGAAAAGGAAACAAACTACCTTGGAATGTGGCTGATTCTCTAGATCTCTGACCCAGTACAGGGAAACTTCAAACTCTATAATCGCTAAACATAAAGAACAGACGTTTAGACTCAGTGTGAGAAAGCGAAAATAACATTGAAACATATACATTACCATATGTAAAGTAGATGATCAGTGCAAGTTCAATGCGTGACGCAGGGCATCCAAAGCCAGTGCTCTGGGACAACCCAGAGGGTTAGAGTAGGGAGAGAGGTAGGAGGGGTTTCAGGATTAGGGAGACTTATGTACACCTGTGGCTGATTCATGTTGATATATGGCAAAAACCAACCCTATATTGTAAAGTAAATATCCTTGAATTAAAATAAATTAATTTAAAAATTAAAAATAAAATGCAAAATCTTTGAAATTTGAAAGCAATGAAATACCACTAATTCTGAAAGAAAAATATCAAGCACTGACACAGTAAAACTGAGAGTGTGTCTGTGAAGAACATTATCCTTATACTTTCCATTCAGATTTTTAACACTACCTTTCTAGAAAATTAAGGATTGCTTCCTGTTTTTCTTTAGAATCATGAGCATTCCATGCTCAAATACCTACATCTAATATTTGAAATTTTTCCAGGTCCCATCTGAGCTGACTAAAATCAACCTACCAAATCTCTTTTCTCACTGTGCCTAAATAATGAGAAGGGTGTGGCAGGGATCCAGTGTGTGTATGCGTGCCCAGTCACTCAGTTGTGTCCGACTCTTTGCAACTCTATGGACTGTAACCTGCCAGGCACCCCTGTCCATGGAATTCCCAGATGATACAGTAGTAAAGAATCCACCTGCCAATGCAGGAGATGTAAGAGAAGTGGGTTCAATCTCTGGATCAAGAAGGTCCCCTGGAGTAGGGATTCAGGGCCCAATCCAAAATCTGGCCTGAACTGGACTCATGCAGGCGTCAGTCATTTCGCTGAATGACACAGAGTCTCCACCAGCCATGAAGCAAACCTCTGGCTTCCTGCCCATGATCTGCCCCAAGACCAGCAGGCACATTCTTGTCTAAACCCTTTACTGCTAATCGCCACAGCTCCTTTCATCAAGTTAATTACAGAACCAAGAAGCTGGAAGGGGAGCCCAAGACATCATCTGTTCCATCCCCTGGCTTTCTTGCAGTGCTGTATTTAAATCATCCTAGACAGATGGAAATCTATCCGGTTTTTAAAGACCTCCAGAGAGGGAGATTCCACAAGCCCATCAGTCACTCACTCTGCTGTTTAACAGCCCCTGTCAGAGAACCCCTCTTTATCTGTAGTTCAAATCTCACACACTGCAGTTCAAGCCAATTTCTTCTTGTTCTGTATGTACATCAACCCTTCACATACCCGAAAATCATTACTGAGGCATCTCTTGAGCTTCTCTGAGCTGAGCTGATCAATTCCAGTTCCTTCCATCTCTTCTTATAAATCTGACTTTCTAATGTTTAATCATCTCTGTGACTTTTCACTAAACTTTGCTTCCTTTCCACTCAAAGATTAACTAGAAATATAGGTAGCTATTTTTGTCTTCAAGGCACTGCTTCTCAAATGTTTTACTCTCAAGATTCTTTTTTCTCTCTTAAAAATTAAGGACCCCAAAGACATTTTGCTTATGTAGGTTCTATCTTTAGGTATTTGCTCTGTTAAAAATTAAGACTAAAAATCTTGGGGCTTCCCCAACCGTCCGGTGGTTAAGACTGCACTCCCAATGTGAGGGGCACAGGTTCGATCTCTGGTTGAGGAATTAGGATCCCACATGCAGCATGCCAAAAATAAAAATAAATAAAAAATAACAGTAAAAAAACTTTAAGACCCCAGAATACACAAGCATACAACCCATTATCCATCAGAGTGATGATATCATCATATTATGTGACCTCTGTATGCTTGTGAGAGAATGAGCTAAGAAAGCAAGTAACAAACTAGTATTATTATAGAAATTGTACAGATGCTGCAGGCCTCCTGAGAGTCTTCAGGCTCCCCAGGGTTTCTGGACCACACTCTGAGGCTCTCTGCTTTAAGGAGAGTATAGCCCTCTTCTCAGAGTAAACCTGGATGTACAGGCAGTGGGCAAGGAATGGAGTCTAGGGTAAAGACAGCCAAATCAAACCATGCTACGCTAGAAGGCAAACGAAAGCCTTTAGCTGTCAAAAAGTCCAGGTTCTCAACCTTAGAAAGGAGAAACTGATTTTGAGATAAATAAACTGAACTTTGTTGGTCTTTTTATGGGAGAATATGTAGTATCAGAACAGAAAGGCAGAGGGAGTTACTGTTGATTGTGCTTTCAGAGCAAAAGCAGATTCTCTAACATGTAATCCTCTTAATCACACACAAAACCATTCTGTTTATTAACTGTTGAACTGGGCACAAATAAGTTGTTTGCTGTGAAGCAACAGAGCTCTTCAAATCCCTTGCTTACTGCTGTTTTTACAGTTGAAATTGGCACTATCCACTAGATCCTCCCTAGGTCTGCCTATTGATTTTAAAGACCCTGAGGGGATGGTGGGGCTTGGGGAAAGGAAGCCATCTGCACAAGTCCTTTTTGCAGGTTCAATCCCCAAGCAAAACCAGACACTCAAATGACCTCTTTTCCTTTGTTCTCCCTTCACTAATTTTATATTGTCCTCTTTCATACCTGAAAAACTGCTTCTTTCCTCAGCCATCTCAGATTTTAAAACTGTGAGCCCAAGTCTTGTTTAACATATGTATAAGGCATTATAGGTTTATCCATCAAGCAACAAGTACTTATTATTTACCTTATATTCAAAATTCTGTTAGACATAGTAGGTAACTACCACAGAGGCATAAGTCTTTTTTTCTATCTCTAGGGACACACAGTTTAGTTGGAGGTAAAATAAAACTCAAATAAAACAACAGCTCACTGTAAATGACAGAATAGAATTAAGTTCTAAATTCCACAGCACAGGCTAAGTATTATAGGAGTTGTCAGAAAGAGTCTCTCTGTTAGGATATAAAGCACACTCCACAAAATTTTTAAAAGTGGAGTATTTCAGCGGTGTTAAGGTGAATTTTGAGTTGGAACTTGAAATGTACTTCTTCTGGAAACGTGCAAGGTCATTCATACAAGCAGGCCTGGCCCTGTGTTTAGGGGTCTGGGACTAAAGGACAAATGTTCCCTATCTCCTGCTTTCCAGCCTGGCCTGATGCCTGCCCCTAGGGAAAGCTTCACCTGTGTGAACAGGAAACCCCAGCCTGTAGCACAAACTCACTCTACAGCCACACTTGCAAGACAGCTGCCACTGGCACCCCTGAGGCTTACCAATGACTGTGCTGGAAGCCTGCTTAGCCCCAGGGAAGATGAAAGAGGGGCTGAGGACCCTGGAAACAGACCCTGGAAACAGACTCTGTCCCTCTGGGCAGGGAATTCCAGAGATCTGGGATCTGATATGTACCTGAAGGGGGTGGTATAGTGCAAGCTCCAGGAGAGCATTGCACTGAGTGCTCAGAATTCACTCCTTGAAGGAGAGAAGCACCTGTACTGGGCCAAAGCAGGTTCTCCAACATGCAGGACACAAAGCCAGATCCCCATATCTGAGGGGTAGCTTTAAAGTAAAGGAATTCCAATATAAGATTCTGTCAAAATAAATATTCCTCATATTAAAACTCTTTCAGTATTCCTTCTACTTCTCCAGTCATACAATTTCTTCTTCTTTAAAAGAATTCTGTGCTTTGATTAGATTTTTCAAAGTAAACCTATCACAAATTTCATTTTACTTAGATTAATTTACCTTTACTATTTATTCCACAAAAATTTTTTAATGTACTTTCATGGGAATTTTCAGAAGTAACTTAATGTCAGAAAATGGTCCAGACCTGGAAAAGTAAAACTTTAAGTCAACTAATATTTTGAATGCACACAAAAGTTGAATGAAAGATTCTTTTAATAAAGTCAATTCTCAATCTTTGTTTTAAATGGCGTTAGTCTCTCCTAAATCAGCTATTTAATTTAATTTTAATATTTACTCATCAGACCTTCTTGATTTCTCAATAGTCATCAGACTTGTAATCTCATTGCATTTCTTTAAAAACATCTTTTCACCTGTAATTGCTCTTGAGGCATCCTAGCTCTATTCTTCCTCTTTCCTTCATCGTTCTGAATTAATGAGATTTTCCTGTCCCTGGTGAAAAACCAAAAGAAACATTCCAAGCATATAGACATGGAGAATGGAACCAAGAAAAGATGTATTAGAAGAAAATGACAGGCTGGGTTTTTCTTGAGTGCTGCCTTGTGGCCCATCACAGCATGGCCAGCATTCACAATAGCTGGAAAGAAATTTAATTTATTAGTACAGCCTCTTGTGAAAGTACCATGGGGAGAGTACAGTCATAGCACAGAACAAAACTTCTTCAAAAGACCATTTCCTACTAGGAAATGGGCAAATGACTTGAACAGACACTTCACCAAACGGGATATATGGGTGGCAAATAATACGTGGAGAATTACCCTATGTCATTAACCAACAGAGGAATGCAGATTAAACATACAAGAATATATATTATAACACTACATATCTATTAAAATGGCTAAAGTTAAAAAAACCCAAAAACTGTTAATACTAAATGTTGTTATGGATGGATGCAGAAGAATTTGATCTTTCATACACTGCTAGCAAAAATGTAAGATGGCTAAGCTATTCTGAAAGACTGTCTGGCAGTTTCTTAATACAGTTAAACACAGTTATTATATAACCCAGCAATCACACTTTTGCCTATTTCTCCTCAGGAGATGAAAACTTGTATTTATAAAAAACCTATAGATGAATATTCACAGCAATTTTATTTATAACAGCCCCAAAATAATAACAACCCAATTGTCCTCTGATCAGTTAACAGGTAAAAAACAATACATATGTACAATAGAAAGTTCCTCAGCAATAAAAAAGGAATAAATTACTGATATATGCAAAGAAATAGAAGAAAACAATACAATGGGAAAGACTAGAGATCTCTTCAAGAAAATTAGAGATACCAAGGGAACATTTCATGCAAAGATGGGCACAATAAAAGACAGAAATGGTAGGGACCTAACAGAAGCAGAAGATATTAAGAAGAGGTGGCAAGAACACACAGAAGAACTGTACAAAAATGATCTTCATGACCAAGATAATCACAATGGTGTGATCACTCACCTAGAGCCAGACATCCTGGAATGTGAAGTCAAATGGGCCTTAGGAAGCATCACTATGAACAAAGCTAGTAGAGATGATGGAATTCCAGTGGAGCTATTTCAAATCCTGAAAGATGATGCTGTGAAAGTGCTCCATTCAATATGCCAGCAAATTTGGAAAACACAGCAGTGGCCACAGGACTGGAAAAGCTGAGTTTTCATTCCAATCCCAAAGAAAGGCAATGCCAAAGAATGCTCAAACTACTGCACAATTGCACTCATCTCACACGCTAGTGAAATAATGCTCAAAATTCTTCAAGCCAGGCTTCAGCAATATGTGATTGTGAACTTCCTGATGTTCAAGCTGGTTTTAGAAAAGGCAGAAGAACCAGAGATCAAATTGCCAACATCCGCTGGATCATCAAAAGAGCAAGAGTTCCAGAAAAACACCTATTTCTGCTTTATTGACTATGCCAAAGCCTTTGACTGTGTGGATCACAACAAACTGTGGAAAATTCTGAAAGTGATGGGAATATTAGACCACCTGACCTGCCTCTTGAGAAACCTCTATGCAGGTCAGGAAGCAACAGTTAGAACTGGACATGGAATAACAGACTGATTTCAAATAGGAAAAGGAGTCCATCAAGGCTGTATATTGTCACCCTGCTTATTTAACTTATATGCATAGTATATCATGAGAAATGCCAGGCTGGATGAAGCACAAGCTGGAATCAAGATTTCCAGGAAAAATATCAATAACCTCAGATATGCAGATGACACCACCTTTGTATTAGAAAGTGAAGAAGAACTAAAGAGCCTCTTGATGAAAGTAAAAGAGGAGAGTGAAGAAGTTGGCTTAAAGCTTAACATTCAGAAAACAAAGATCATGGCATCTGGTCCTATCACTTCTTGGCAGATAAATGGGAAAAGAGTGGAAACAGTGGCTGACTTTATTTTTCTGGGCTCCAAAATCACTGCAGATGATGACTGCAACCATGAAATTAAAAGATGCTTACTCCTTGGAAGAAAAGTTATGACCAACCTAGACAGCATATTAAAAAGCAGAGACATTACTTTGTTAACAAAAGTCCATCTGGTCAAGGCTATGGTTTTTCTAGTGGTTGTGTATGGATGTGAGAATTGGACTATAATAAAGCTGAGCACCAAAGAATTGATGCTTTTGAACTATGGTGTTGAAGAAAACTCTTAGAGTCCCTTGAACTGCAAGAAGATCCAACCAGTCCATCCTAAAGGAGATTAGTCCTGGGGTGTTCATTGGAAGGACTGATGTTGAAGCTGAAACTCCAGTACTTTGACCACCTGATGCGAAGAGCTGACTCATTTGAAAAGATCCTGATGCTGGGAAAGATTGAGGGCAGGAAGAGAAGGGGACGACAGAGGATGAGATGGTTGGATGGCATCAGCGATTCAATGTACATGGGTTTGAGTGGATTCCAGGAGTTGGTGATGGACAGGGAGGCCTGGTGTGCTGAAGTTCATGGGATTGCAGAGTCAGACACCATTGAGTGACTGAACTGAACTTATATGCAAAAACTTGGTGAATATCAAGGGCTTTATGGTGTGTGGAAAACCAGTCTCAAAAGATTACATGCTGTATGATTCCATTTATATGGCATTCTCAAAATGACCAAATTATATTCCTGGAGAATAATCAAGTTGGAGTTGGATGGAGGGTATGATATGATATTAGGGAATAACTTGAGGGAATTTCTTTATGGTAATATATGGTTCTGTATCCTAACTGGGGTGACTGATAAGGCTATAAAATCTATTGCCAAAAAGATTAGGCATCCACCCCTGGCTTGTCCAGAACCTTTCCCAAAGGGAAGTCATTTCTTGATCACTTGCAATTCATTTATCACTCATCTGGTTCTCACAGGGTATTCATTGCACTTGAATGCCCCATACAGCCACTGGGGTTGGAAGGGTGATGTCAGTATTCCTCATAATTAAATGAGCAGATGGAGAATTTCCAGACTCCTAGATTTTTAGTCTGTTGCTTTTTTCACCACACCTCCTCTCAACAAGACCCTAGGTATGAAAGTCAGGAAGAAAGCATTCCCCACTCAGAAGAACCATCTTTCTGTAGTGCAGATAGTTATCCTGAGATCCCTACAACTGACTTTTCCAACTGGACCCTTATTTCATTGCAAGATGTTGTCAGACACTTAGAGGAAATGCATGGGTTAGATTTCTCACCTTCTCGACATTAAATATATTCTTTTGCATTTACAAAACCCATGATTCCTTCCTCAAGGGTAAGGACATAAACCCTTGCCAGACTGTAAGTCACATTATATTTTATCTTGATAGCTTCAGTTCATGTGGTATTTTTCCTTCATTCCTGCTACCACTACCCTAAAGTCCAAACGAAACATTATCAACAGATCTGGGCGGCCTCCAATAAAGGGTGCTTTCTTTTGTCTATTTAAAGTGGCCTTGCTATTTAAAAAAAAAAACAAACTACATTCTATTAATAACAGATGCCTGATATCTTACTTCTGTAATATAGTGTAATTAACAATGCAAATGTGAAATAAAAATTTCATTATTTATCAGATAGACATGAGCAGGTGATTATGTACTTAGAGGTATAAAATGCATAATAAAAATGCACAGTGATAATTGTTCCAGAAGAGCTTCCACTTCTAGGCCACAGATAGAGTTTTTAATTTTAAATATAAAGACTATCTGTGTATTTCATTTTATCTAGTCTAGCCCTGTGCATAATATCATTTTTTTTCTCAATCCATCTAAGCTCAGTTTGAATAACTTAAATTTTATAGCATCTTGTTTAAACTCAAGGCTAACTGAGAAAAAGTGTTACAGAGCCTATACAAATGATACATTTCTGTTTTTCCAAAATACTCATATAACTCAGGAAAATTAGACAGACCAATTTTATTAACCATTTTTTAAGATTCTATTTGAAAGGAAAGCACTCCTGGATGGAGAGCTTGTATATCAAATTTCAGACCTAAGTAAACTTTTATAGCCGAGCTGTAAAAATAGTCATTTATAATGAAAACACTGCCAAATTTTTAACTATAATCCTGCCAGTGGGTGACTATAATAATCTAACAACAGTCATCGTCATTATAACAAATCACCCGAAAGAGAGGTTGTTGCCCTCTCCAAATGGGCAAAACACTCCCCTCCAATGGGAGCATGCTCCAACAGAGAGAACCTAACAGCCAGAGAGCCAGGTACCCTTCCATCCCAGCACTGTCAAATTGCAGGAAGAAACTAGTCAAGGGAACCACCCTGCCTTCATCCATTATACTTTTCGCATCCTAAATGACCTAAAAACCAAATTGTATCAAAGGCAATCCTGTTACCCCCAATGTATTATCTTCCTCTTTGTCTCATAACTCTGTAAAGCTTTCAGTTCAGTTCAGTTGCTCAGTCGTGTCTGATTCTTTGCAATCCGATGGGCTTCTGTGTGCCAGGCTTACCTGTCCATCACCAATTCCCAGAGCTTAATCAAACTCACGTCCATCAAGTTGGTGATGCGACCCAACCATCTCTTCCTCTGTTGTCCCCTTCTCCTCCAACCTTCAATCTTTCCCAGCATCAGGGTCTTTTCCAGTGAGTCAGTTCTTTGCATCAGGTGGCCAAAGTACTGGAGTTTCAGCTTCAGTATCAATCCTTCCAATGAAAATTCAGGATTGATATCCTTTAGGATTGACTGGTAGGATCATCTTGCAGTACAAGGGACTCTCAAGAGGTTTCTCTAACACCAGAGTTCAAAAGTATCAATTCTTTATAGTCCAATCTCACATCCATACGTAACTACTGGAAGAAACAGAGCTTTGACTAGATGGACCTTTGTTGGCAAAGTAATGTCTCTGCTTTTAATATGTTGTCTGGGTTGGTCATAGCTTTTCTTCCAAAGAGCAAGCATCTTTTAATTTCATAGCTGCAGTCCCCATCTGCTGTGATTTTAGGAGTCCAAAATCATAAAGTCTCTCACTGTTTCCTCATCTATTTGTCGTGAAGTGATAGGACTGGAAGTCATGATCTTAGTTTTCTGAATGTTGAGTTTTAAGCCAACTTTTCACTCTCCTCATACACTTTCATCAAGAGGCTCTTTAGTTCTTCACTTTCTGCCATAAAGGTGGTGTCATCTGCATATCTGAGGTTCTTGATATTTCTCCCAGCAATATTGATTCCAGCTTATGCTTCTTCCAGCCCAGCATTTCATATGACATACCCTGAATTTAAGTTACATAAGCAGGGCGACAATATACAACCTTGATGGACTCCTTTCCCTATTTGGCACCAGTCTGTTGTTTCATGTCCAGTTCTAACTGTTGCTTCTTGACATGAACACAGATTTCTCAGGAGGCAGGTAAGGTGGTCTGGTATTCCCATCTCTTGAAGAATTTTCCACAGATTGTTGTGCTCCACACAGTCAAAGGCTTTGGCATAGTCAATAAAGCAGAAGAAGTTGTTTTTCTGGAACTCTCTTGCTTTCTCAATGATCCAACGAATGTTGGCAATTTGATCTCTGTTTCCTCTGCCTTTTCTAAATCCAGCTTGGACATCTGGAAGTGCACAGTTCACACACTGTTGAAGCTTGGCTTGGAGAATTTTGAGCATTATTTTGCTAGTGTGAGATGAATGCCTTTGTGCAGTAGTCTGAACATTCTTTGGCATTGTCTTTCTTTGGGATTGGAATGAAAACTCAGCTTTTCCAGTCCTGTGGCCACTGCTGAATTTTCCAAATTTGCTGGCATGTTGAATGCAGTACTTTCACAGCGTCATCTTTAGGATTTGAAATAGCTCAACTGAAATTCCATCACCTCTACTAGCTTTGTTCATAGTGATGCTTCCTAAGGCCCATTTGACTTCACATTCTAGGATGTCTGGCTCTGGGTGAGTGATCACACCATTGTGGTTATCTGGGTCATGAAGATCTTTTTGTACAGTTCTTCTGTGTATTCTTGCCACCTCTTCTTAATATCTTCTGCTTCTGTTAGGTCCATACCATTTCTGTCCTTTACTGTGCCCATCTTTGCATGAAATGTTCCCTCGATATCTCTAATTTTCTTGAAGAGATCTCTAGTCTTTCCTATTCTATTGTTTTCCTCTATTTCTTTGCATTGATCACTGAGGAAGGCTTTGTTATCTCTCCTTGCTATTCTTTGGAATTGTGTCTTCAAATGGGTATATCTTTCCTTTTCTCCTTTGCCTTTTGCTTCTCTTCTTTTCTCAGCTATTTGTAAGGCTTCCTCAGACAATAGTTTTGCCATTTTGCATTTCTTTTCCTTGGGGATGGTCTTGATCACTGCCTCCTATACAATGTCACGAACCTCTGTCCATAGTTCTTCAGGCTCTCTGTCACTCAAATCTAGTCCCTTGAATCTATTTGTCACTTCCACTGGATAATCATAAGGGATTTGATTTTGATCATACCTGAATGGTCTAGTGGTTTTCTCTATTTTCTTCACTTTAAGTCTGAACTTGACAATAAGGAGTTCATGATCTCAGCCACAGTCAGCTCCCCAGTCTTTCTTGCTTTTGTTGACTGTATAGGGCTTCTCCATCTTTAGCTGCTAAGAATATACTCTATCTGATTTCAGTATTGACTGTCTGGTGATGTCCATGTGTAGAGTCTTCTCTTGTGTTGTTGGAAAAGGGTGTTTGTTATGACCAGTGCCTTTTCTTGGCAAAACTCTGTTAGCCTTTGCCCTGCTTCATTTTGTACTCCAAGGACAAATTTGCCTGTTACTCCAAGTTTCTCTTGACTTCCTACTTTGCATTCCAGTCCCCTATAATGAAAAGGAAATATTTTGAGGGTGTTAGTTCTATAAGGTCTTGTAGGTCTTCATAGAAACATTCAACTTCAGCTTCTTCAGCATTACTGTTCAGGGCATAGACTTGGGTTACTGTGATACTGAATGGTTTGCCTTGGAGAGGAACAGAGATCATTCTGTTGTTTTTGAGATTGAATCCAAGTACTGCATTTTGGACTCTTCTGTTGACTATGAGGGCTACCCCATTTCTTCTAAGGGATTGTTGCCCACAGTAGTAGATATAATCGTCATCTGAGTTAAATCCACCCGTTCCAGTCCATTTTAGTTCACTGATTCCTAAAATGTTGATGTTCACTCTTGCCATCTCCTGTTTTATCAATTCCAATTTACCTTGATTCATGGACCTGACATTCCAGGTTCCTATGCAATATTGTCCTTTACAGCATCGAACTTCACTGTCATCACCAGTCACATTCTCAGCTGGGTGTTGTTTTTGCTTTGGCTCTGTCTTTTCATTCTTTCTAGGGTTATTTCTCCACTCATCTCCAGGAGTACATTGGGCACCTACCGACCTGGGGAGTTTATCTTTCAGTGTCTATCTTTTGAGTTTTTATACTGTTCATGGGGTTCTCAAGGCAAGAATACTTAAGTAGTTTGCCATGCCCTTCTCCAGTGGACTATGTTTTGTCAGAACTCTCCACCATGACTTGTCTGTCTTGGGTGGCTCTACAAGGCATGGCTCATAGTTTCACTGAGTTAGACAAGGCTGTGGCCCATGTGATCAGTTTTGATTAGTTTTCTGTGATTGTGGTTTTCATTCTGTCTGCCCTCTAATGAATAAGGATAAGAAGCTTATGGAAGTTTCCTGCTGGGAGAGACTGACTGAGGGGGAAACTGGGTCTTGTTCTGTTGGGCTGGGCCCTGCTCTTTAATCCAATTTTCTGTTGATGGACAGGGCTGTGTATAATGATGACCTCCTTCAAAAGATCCTGTGCATGCACTGCTGCACTCACTGTCCCCAACCCTGCAGCAGGCCACCACTGACACATGCCTCTCTGGAGATACCTAGACACTCACAGGCAAGTCTGGGTCAGTCTCTTGGGCAGTCACAGCTCCTTTCTCCTTGGTCCAGATACACATGTGGTTTTCTTTGTACCCTCCAAGAGTCTGTTTCCTCAGTCTTATGTTAGTTCTGGTGGCTCTATGGGGGTTAATTGTGACTTCCTCCAAAAGGGCTTATGCCATACCCAAATCTACTGCACCCAGAGCCCCTGTCAATTTGGCAGGCCGCTGCTGACCCATACCTCCACAGGAGATGTTCAAGCACTCAAAGGCAGGTCTAGCTCCGTCTCTGTGGGGTCTCCTGGTGCACACAAGGTTTTGTTTGAGCCCTCCAAGCGTCTCTGGTGGGTATGAGGTTTGATTCTAAATGCAATTTTGTTCCTCCTACCATCTTTCTTGGGCCTCTCCTTTGCCCTTGGACCTGGGGTATCTTTTTTGGTGGGATCCAACATTCTCCTGTCAATGGTTTTTCAGCAGTGAGTTGTACTTTTGGAGTTCTCACAAGAGAAGATGAACACACATTCTTCTACTCCTTCATCTTGCAAGTAATATGTACTGATCTCAGCAATCAGCACCAAATTCATCGGCACTCCCTGAGGAGGCAGATGGGCGCAAGGAGCCACTGCTGTAAAGTTTTACCCCTGAAATAAGGCCAGTTCACTTTTTAATGTTCACAAATGTGCTGTGTACAGGAAGGCAATCCCTCAGACCCAGCTTAACTTAAACCAGAAGTGGATCTACTCCTGGCACTGCTGGGTTTCAGGTTAGCCTGAATGGGGTCACATGCAAGGCCATTGTAAAGGCCAGTATCTCCAACTGGCCCTGGCAAAGCCCATCTACCTCAAGCTTCTTATCTCCTCAGCCAAATGAATAGTTTCATTAAAGAATCACTGGAGTGGTCTACTACCATAATACCTTGAATGCACTCCTCATATAATCTCAGAAGCTAAGCAGGGTCGGGTTCAGTTAGTACTTGGAAGGGAGGAAATGACTGAAGAATTTTTTGGAGTTAATCAATGTTCCTTAAGGGGGTTGATTTTTTTTAAGTCTTTTTTTTGTTGTTGTTGTTTTTATGTTTTTATTTACACATTTTCACGGTGGTTCTTATACATATATATTTTTATACTGTTTTAACTTTTTATTGAATTTTTACAATATTTCTACTGTTGTTCATGTTTTGGTATTTTGGTTGCATGAGGCATGTGGGATCTTAGCTCCATAACCAGGGATTGAAACTGCACCCCTGCATTGGAAGGCAAAGTCTCAACCACTGGACCACCAGAGAACTCCCAAGGGGTTTAATTTTTTGCATGTGAAACATTTTCTCAATTATTGAAATGTGAATTTGTGACATATTACTTTTCATTATCATCATACATTAAACTCAATAGGATTTTTTTTTTCAATTTACTGTTGGGGAACACATTTATTATTCCCCAAGTCTTCATAGGAAGACATTTATACAAGTAGAATTGCTTTCTTAGCATTTCTTTATCCTTGTCTCATATTGACGGTATAGGGAGAAGGAACTAAGCAGGCAGCATTTGCTTGGTTTCCCTTGAGGAATTATCTTGTCAACTGTGGTCCAGAAGATGCCAACATCCTAGGTTCCCCTGCCCATAACCCAGTGAGTGTGACACTAACAGAGGTAAAAAGTCAGCAAGCCAGATTGCCTGAGGACCTAAACCTCATTCGCAAAGCTGATATATTCATTTCCATCTGTCCAGTTTCTGTATCTTTCAACCGGTGCTAAACTGGAGCAGGGACAAAAAGGAGGATCATCTTTTACCTCTTCCAGCTATAACATATATCAAGTGATCTGCTGTTGGGGGCTGAGGGAAACCTAGCTCTGTCTATTCTTCAGGTAGGAAACGTTTAAAGAGAGGCTGGGCTTCCTGGTAGCTCAGCTGGTAAAGAATCTGCTTCCCTGGTGGCTCAGAGGGTAAAGCATCTGCCTGCAGTGCAGGAGACCTGGGTTCGATCCTTGGGTCAGGAAGATCCCCTGGAGAAGGAAATGGCAACCCACTCCAGTACTCTTGCCTGGAAAATCTCATGCACAGAGAAGCCTGGTAGACTACAGTCCATGGAATCGCAAAGAGCTGGACATGACTGAGTGACTTCACAACTTCACTTTCAATGCAGGAGACCCCAGTTTGATTCCTGGGTAGGGAAGATCCCCTGGAGATAGGGATAGGCTACCCACTCTAGCATTCTTGGGCTTCCTGGTGGCTCAGACAGTAAAGAATATGCCTGCAATACAGGAGACCTGGGCTTGATCTCTGGGTTGGGCAAATCCCCTGGAGAAAAGAATGGCTACCCACTTCCATATTCTTGACTGGAGAATTCCAAGGTCAGGTGAACTACAGTCCTTGGGGTCGCAAAGAGTTGGACACAACTGAATGACTTTCACTTCATTCAGTTTTTATGATATTGGAGGTGCTCCTTCCTAAATAAGAAATAAATCAAAACCTTCTGACAATTCACAAATCCAGGCATTTTGGAGCCTGGGAAAATGTGGCATAGAGTTATCAGACTTGAGTGCTAAATACATGTGATAACATCCTTCATAAAGAGGTGGATTCCACGGGAGACCTAAGTTCTGGTTCTGCCCCACCCACCAGGAAAACCTCCCACTGCCCACCAGGTATGCTGCATTTTCTTACTAACACATCCCCAGGCTCTTCAGCAGCTGTTCTCCTGAGGGTATGATCTCTTTTACTTAGAATACTGAGATATACAAGTTTTGTTGGAGCTTCCCAGGAGGCTCAATGGTAAAGAATCCACCTGCCAATGCAGGAGACACAGATTCAATCCCTGGGTTGGGAAGATCCCCTGGAGAAGGAAATGACAACCCACTCCAGTATTCTTGCCTGGAGAATATCATGGACAGAGGAGCCTGGCGGGCTGTAGTCCATGGGGATCACAAAAGAGTCAGACACAACTGGTGACTAAACAACAAAACAAAGATTCTGTTTAAAAATTACTTAAAGATAAGTAGTATTCCATCCTCAGTCATTTTCAAAGGTAATTAAAACCATATGATTTCTTAACTTCCATGTAATCTAAAATGTTTAGTTACCACCCAATGGCCTATAAGCATTTAGCAGGCAAACATGAACAGAGACAAATAATGTTTTTCACTTGAAAATCACAGGAATGAAAATTCAAGTTTCAGATGAATCACAAAATAAGAAATATTTGCTCTCATTGAGAGCAAGGTGTGTTTAAACTCTAATCAGAAAACTCATAACTCATGTTATAGGATGGAGGGTTTTCAAAGACTGTAAAAATTGTTGAATTTGAATAATACTTGACACAGAGAAATAATGCAACAGAAGGAAATAGGTGATCCCTGGAAATATGAGTGTGGTACCAACAAATGATGATCTACAGGCAATCTACTTGAATTTTTCAAAGTAGATATTTCTTAACAAGATTCTCTAAGGTCCTCTTAACCCTAAGTTTTCTTCTCAGAATAGCTTTCTTGATACACAATTTGGGAGTAACAAGTCTCCTAAAAACTAGCATTCACAGATAAAGAAGACATGATATCCATATATAATGGAATATTACTCAGTTATTTAAAAAAAAAAAGAATGAAATCTTGCTATTTTCCACAATGAGGATGAACCTAGAGGGTATTTATTATGCTTAAGTGAAAGAAGTCAGAAAGAGAAAGAAAAACACTATATGATTTTACTTATATATGGAATCTAAAAACAAATGATCAAACACAACAAAACAGAAACAGAGTTATAGATACAGAGAATAAAGTGGTGATTGCCAGAGGACAGAGAAGTGGGGAGATTTGTGAAATGAAGGAGGGATATTTAAGAGGTACAAACTTCCTGTTATAAAATAGTCACAGGTATGACATGTATAAAATGGGGAATATAATCAATTAGTAATAACTTTGACTAATAGAGTTTTGCCAAGAAAATGCACTGGTTATAGCAGACACCCTCTTCCAACAACACAAGAGATGACTCTAAACATGGACATCACCAGATGGTCAACACTGAAATCAGACTGATTATATTTTATGCAGCCAAAGATGGAGAAGCTCTATACAATCAACAAAAACAAGATCAGGAGCTGACTGTGGTTCAGATCATGAACTCCTTATTGCCAAATTCAGACTTAAATTGAAAAAGTAGGCAAAACCACTAGACCATTCAGGTATGACCTAAATCAAATCCATTATGATTATACAGTGGAAGTGAGAAATAGATTTAAGGGACTAGATCTGGTAGATAGAGTGCCTGATGAACTATGGAATGAGGTTCATGACATTGTACAGGAGACAGGGATCAAGACCATCCCCATGGAAAAGAAATGCAAAAAAAGCAAAATGGCTGTCTGGGGAGGCCTTACAAATAGCTGTGAAAAGAGGAGAGGTGAAAAGCAAAGGAGAAAAGGAAAGATATAAGCATCTGAATACAGAGTTCCAAAGAATAGCAAGAAGAGATAAGAAAGCCTTCTTCAGCAATCAATGCAAAGAAATAGAGGAAAAGAAGAGAATGGGAAAGACTAGAGATCTCTTCAAGAAAATTAGAGATACCAAGGGAACATTTCATGCAAAGATGGGCTCGATAAAGGACAGAAATTGTCTGGACCTAACAGAAGCAGAAGATATTAAGAAGAAGTGGCAAGAATACATGGAAGAACTGTACAAAAAAGATCTTCAAGACCCAGATAATCATGATGATGTGATCACTCATCTAGAGCCAGACATTTTGGAATGTGAAGTCAAGTGGGCCTTAGAAAGCATCACTGCAAACAAAGCTAGTGGAGGTGATGGAATTCCAGTTGAGCTGTTTCAAATCCTGAAAGGTGATGCTGTGAAAGTGCTGCACTCAATATGCCAGCAAATTTGGAAAACTCAGCAGTGGCCACAGGACTGGAAAAGGTCAGTTTTCATTCCAATTACAAAGAAAGGCAATGCCAAAGAATGCTCAAACTACCACACAATTGCACTCATCTCACATGCTAGTAAAGTAATGCTCAAAATTCTCCAAGCCAGGCTTCAGCAATACGTGAACCGTGAACTTCCTGATGTTCAAGCTGGTTTTAGAAAAGACAGAGTAACCAGAGATCAAATTGCCAACATCTGCTGGATCATGGAAAAAGCAAGAGAGTTCCAGAAAAACATCTATTTCTGATTTATTGACTATGCCAAAGCCTTTGACTGTGTGGATCACAATAAACTGTGGAAAATTCTTCAAGAGATGGGAATACTAGACCACCTGACCTGCCTCTTGAGAAATCTGTATGCAGGTCAGGAAGCAATAGTTAGAACTGGACATGGAACAAAAAGACTGGTTCCAAATAGGAAAAGGAGTACGTCAAGGCTGTATATTGTCACTCTGCTTATTTAACTTCTATGCAGAGTACATCATGAGAAACGCTGGGCTGGAAGAAACACAAGCTGGAATCAAGATTGCTGAAAGAAATATCAATAACCTCAGATATGCAGATGACATCACCCTTATGGCAGAAAGTGAAGAGGAGCTAAAGGGCCTCTTGATAAAGGTGAAAGAGGAGAGTGAAAAAGTTGGCTTAAAGCTCAACATTCAGAAAATGAAGATCATGGCAGCTGGTCCCATCACTTCATGGGAAATAGATGGGGAAACAGTGTCAGACTTTATTTTGGGGGCTCCAAAATCACTGCAGATGGTGACTGCAGCCATGAAATTAGAAGACGCTTACTCTTTGGGAAAAAAGTTATGACCAACCTAGATAGCATATTCAGAAGCAGAGACATTACTTTGCCAACTAAGGTCCGTCTAGTCAAGGCTATGGTTTTTCCTGTGGCCATGTATGGATGTGAGAGTTGGACTGTGAAGAAGGCTGAGTGCTGAAGAATTGATGCTTTTGAACTGTGGAGTTGGAGAAGAGTCTTGAGAGTCTCTTGGGCTGCAAGGAGATCCAACCAGTCCATTCTGAAGGAGATCAACCCTGGGATTTCTTTGGAAAGACTGATGCTGAAGCTGAAACTCCAGTACTTTGGCCACCTCATGCGAAGAGTTGACTCATTGGAAAAGACTGATGCTGGGAGGGATTGTGGGCAGGAGGAGAAGGGGACGACCGAGGATGAGATGGCTGGATGGCATCACAGACTCAATGTACATGAGTCTGAGTGAACTCCGAGAGATGGTGATGAACAGGGAGGCCTGGCGTGCTGCGATTCATGGGGTAGCATAGAGTTGGACATCACTGAGCGACTGAACTGAACTGAACCTATGTGGTAACAGATGCTAACTATATTTATCTAGTGATCATTTTGAAATATGTAGAAATATCAAATCACTATGCTGTGCACCAGCAGCTAACATACTGTTTTAGGTCACTACTCTTTTAAAAACTCAAACTCAAAAAAGGAGATCAGATTTCTAATCTCCAGAGGTGGAGACTAGGGGCAGGGGAAACTGAATGAAGATGGTCAAAACGACAAGCTTCTGGTTATAAGATAAGTAAATACTAGGGATGTAATGTGCAACATGTTAAATATAATTAACACTGCTATGTCTTCTATATGACTGTTGTTAAGAAAGTAAACCCTAATAAGTCTCATCAAAAGGAAGCTTTTTTTTTTTTTTCTTTTCTTTTATTTTGTAGTTGTATAAGATGACTGGAGTGGGTTGTCATTCTTTTCTCCAGGGGATCTTCCCAACCCAGGGATGGAACCTGGGTCTCCTGCATTGCAGGCAGATTCTTTACTGTCTGAGCCAGGGAAGCCCTACATGAGATGATAGATCTTCACTAAACTTATTGCAGTAACCATTTCATAATGTATATAAATGAAATCATTATGCTGTACACCTTAGACTTACACAGTGCTGCATGGTCAGTTCAGTTCAGTCGCTCAGTTGTGTCCGACTCTTTGCGACCTCATGAATCACAGCACGCCAGTTATATCAAAATTAAAAATCTAGCATTCCACTTTATTTCCCAGACATGAAAGCAGTAGCGGTGTGAACTCTCTGTTAGTGAAATGACATTGCTGACACATGAATAGTGGTATGTTTCAGAAGGCCCTCTAGACAGGACTGACTACAGGATTGTGAGACTCAGTGAAAAATGAATATGCAGGGGCCCTGTTCAAAAATTAAGAATTTCAAGATAGCAAGGACAATTTATCTAGCAAATGTGGAGCCCTTGTGTCTGCACAGGTCACATGTCCATTGAAGACAGCCCAGCCTCTGGAGCCTTCAGTGGGATGGGCCACCTTGGAGATTAGGGATGCTATCTTATTTTTTTTTTTTTTTTAAGGATTCTAAAGCACTTAACAGTCACAGCCACCTATCACTTTTCCTTTTAACATTCTTGGCATCCAATTTTCTAGAAGGCTAGGATTGTTTTTAGACTGTCACAGGTGGGTAAGCTAAAGCACGTGGTGTTTAAATAATGTTCCCAATGCTAGAGCCTTAAGCTACAGATAGTGAGCCTTGAAGAGGGTATCACAAGTCCCAGTGGCCATCAAAGCTGCCTACAATTCTGTCCTTCTATTTAGGAAGCCTTGGAACTTATTAACAGCATGCAAACAAGCATTCTTGGTGCCAAGTCAGTTCTGTTTCATCTTTGGCACTGGTTTTTAACTAGACACCATATCATCACAAGATGATAATATCAGAGGAAAACCTTGGTAGAAAGCTGTATAATTTCTCTTTACATGATGGGATGCGTCAATGGCCCTGTTATGGTGCTCTGGACTTGACATTATCGCTGAGAAGCAGAAAAGCCTCCTTTTCCAAAAACCAGGTGTGCTCTGCAAGAGCCTAGTTTAAGGATTATAATGACTGTAATTTCACTTTTCTTGAGGTATTTCTGTGTCTCCATCTTGGTTTTTCTTTCCATTTCTACACACACACACACCTCCCCCACCACACACACACAAAATCCGGCTTATCTCAGAGCAAGCAGCTAAGAAGAAAATACAGTTCACTTTTCAGCCAATGATTTTTTCCTTTTGCCCCTAATTGTTAATAAACATCTTTAACTACCTGCATGTCTTAAATTAAGAACGAGGAAAGCATCAATTTAGGAGCAAGTCATTCTAACCTTGTTCACTTAAAATTTCCCTTTCTATGGCAGTGGTACAGTTCTCCAAATTCAAAAACAATTATGAAGCTTTCCATGGATGCAGGTGTATGAGCTTTAGCTGTAGGAATGCACAGGTGTACACCAAAGACCGTCTTGGTGCAAAAGTCCCCACCTCCATGTCTCTGCAGCTATTTCTACAGATGTGTATTTTAAAATGTGTCACTGATCATCACTGAAGATTGGTGATGGGTACATGGGGGTTCCTTATAGTATTCTTTCTTTACTTTTGTGTATGTTTCAAATTTTCCATAATAAAAATTTAATTAAAAAAAAAGATAAAGCTGATTCAAGTGCATCGATGCTGCTGTGGATTCCCAGCTAGAACTCTCACTTCAAGACAAGAGAAGAAAGCAGAATGGCATAATGAAGCCTGTGGCTCCCCAGGCAGCTCAAAATGACTGCACCATTTTTGCTTTTCCTCATGAGCATGCAACACACACCATCGTGAATGCAAATGACCCCTTTTCCTCACTAGCCCACTGGCACACTGACCACTGTTTGCAAGGACCTTTAAGGTTCAGATATAAATACAATTTTAAAATGGCAGAAGGAAGGAAACACATTTTTTGAGTTCCACTATTGGCCTGTCCCTCAGTGAGATACCTGGATCATGAGATGTAGGTCACATAGTCAAGGCCAGGTACCCTTCCTGCTTGGAGCTGGGCACTGGGAAGTAGGTTCAGAAAGAGTCACATGTCCCACACCTCCCATTCATGAAAGCCTTACACTTTGAATTTTGATCTTACCTTCAAATGAATTTAAACATATGGTCGTGGGATTTCTGTGTTTCACAATCATCAATTTGTTAAATATAAATATTTAAAGTACACCACAGTTTTTCATCCCTGTTTGGACCACTCTCACTTTTTAATAGATGAAGGGTGGCCAAAGAACAAAAAAGAAACCAACAAACAAAAAACAACAAAAAGAGGAAGTGGTCTGGGACTCTTACAGCTTCTGAGACTCTGCTCAGAGAAAACGGAGCGATTTTCTTAGTAAACAGAGGTCACCAACATTTTCTCCTTTTATTTCTACTGTCTCTTCCTGCAGTTTGTCTGTTTTGTTTGTCTTGCTTTCCTAGAACTGCTGGATGCTCTCAAAGCAAGTAGCAGAAAAATATATGAAGTGACCAGTGAGGGTCATGTGATGGTAAAAGAAAATAACAAACAAAATCTACTTTGGGAAAACTGAGTAATGCCAGGAAAAATAATTTTCAAAATTCCAGAGAAGAGTAAATGAGACTTTAATAGTTTTAATATTTCCCAAATGTGACAAAAAAGGAGAGAGAGAGAGTTTGAGGAGGACAGTGCCTTCATAACTATGTTTTAAACATGTTCCATGCTGTGCTTGTTTGTCAGGTACCTCATGGCCCTTTCCTTCAGGTGATTCTTACATGGTAAGAGCTTGTATATTTCATGCACTTGCCTCCATTTCCTTCCTTTTTCCACAGGATGCTTCCTATGCTTCCAGTCTCCAGTTGTCTTCCTGGTAACATCAGAGACTGAAATAAATCATTTCTTAAAAAATCTAATTTCCAATTACCACAGGTTTAATAGAGGGAAGACTGAGAAAGAACTTTTAAAAGTCCATATACTATCAAATGGGCTTCCCTGATAGCTCAGTTGGTTAAAAAAAAAAAAAAAAAAATCCACCTGCAATGCAGGAGATTCCTGAGTTGAAAAGATCCCCTGGAGGGGGGAAAGGCTACCCACGCCAGTATTCTGACCTGGAGAATTTCATGGACTGTATAGTCCATGGGGTCGCAAAGAGTTGGACACGACTGAGCGACTTTCACACACTATCAAATAATTCATGTTTAATTTTTGTTTTTGTTTAACTGTTTCTCTTTTCCTTCCTTTAAGAGCTACTTGATGAACAGCCAGTCTTGTTAGAGAAAATGGTCAGGAATTCAGTGGAGCCCCATTTGTTCCAAAACTCTCATTGCACTGCTTTGCAAATCCCTAAAAGGGATACAAATGGTTTAGTATCAATCCCGGGGCCATATTTCTTAGCCTGCATCCTGGAAGTTCCTGTTCATCCTCAGATGAGGAGTCAATGAGCTGGGAAGAGGCTAAGAATGAGAAAGCAGCGAGTAGAGTCAACCAAGATGGCACACTTTCTTCCTCATTCTGAGGTGTGAACCGTAAAGTCAATGATCACTCCAGAGACATGCTCAAACCAAGCCCTTACCTTTTGGATACTCCCAGCATAGACACTGAGACTCATACTGAAACTTCAAAATCCAAAAGCACTGTAAGCACCTCATTTAGGCCTCTTGGGTCTTATGTGTAATCATAAAATGATAACAAACTTTTACAAAAAATAAACTCAAAGTCCTACATTATTTTCATTGATCAAAAAAAGTAAAACTGAATTTCAGATACCAGCCGCAAATCCTCAGAAATCTTGACCAAAACTATAGTCAGGGAAGAATTCAAGTAATTGACACTGACTTTAAAGAAATAATGAAATCACCAATCATCATCGTCTGCTGCTGAGTTTTGTTCCTCATTAGAGATTTGTAGTTTAGTGAGTTGATGTGGAAATGTTCCTTATTATCACAGTTTTATTGCCTACCTTAGTACATCTGTTCCAAAATTCATATAGTAATGTCCAGACATTTCAATAAGCCAGTATGTCTTGGAATTTTCATATAGTTCCCATGCACAAAAATCTGGATGGAAAGCTGGTATTTTGAAATTTACAATCACAAAGACTGAGCAACATCTGGACAGCTTTGCTCAATCGCTCTCTCTGTTCCTTTTGATTTAGGCTCAAGTTATGATTGCAGAAAAGGCCAAAAAACCTTTGTGTGTGGCAGGTGTGAGTTCAAGCTGACAAACATTTAATACTATGTTCAATTCACTTTGATACAGCTTTTTGCAAAACACATGGAACACTGTTTCTGTCTTTTACCAAATAACTCAACCAACAGGGAAGACGGCTGAGCTGGGGAAGCGATTTTCTCTTGGAAATGAAAAAGAAAGACTGGGGAAAACATAACCTCAACTAGGGTCCTTGAACTAATTCTCTTCCATAGCATCCCCTGTTAATATCTGTGTGAGTGTGTGTGTGTGTGTGCATACACAAGATTGATTTCTAACATAAGAAGAGAAACTTCTGGAATTCCCAAACAAAAGTCGCCCCCTCAACAACTTGATCAGCTTTCAACAGTGAATCTTCAGAATGTCCTTCCTAGCTCTCTGTATAAATGAAAGACAAAGAGGGGAAGAGAGAAAGAGGACACACAGCAGAGAAGAAGGAAGTGTCTGATGCATCTAGGCAAATGTAATTATAACCAAATACTGATGACAAGCTGACAGTTCTTGTGACTCTGTAACACTTCTATCAAAGCTGCAAAAGCCTTTTCCCTCACAAAGCAGAACTAAATGTCACTTCAGGGCAGCCTGGCCTCAGGGCTTAGCTTTGGGTTCGAGGCAGGCAAACTGCTCTTTGCCAGAATAGGTTAGATCAATCTGAATTTTCAACCTGACCTTCCCCTCACCCCTAATAACTTCCTGGCTCCTCACTCACAGGGTGATTTATGAGCAAGAACAAAGAATGACGTGTTTATCCTAGCAGCAAGGGAAACTAGAAAATATATTAAGTGGGTGAAAAAAATAAAGACAAAAGGAAAGAAATAGGAAGGAACCAAAGAGAAAATACTAGTTTCATGTTGAGGTACCTCAGTTTCTAGGCTGCTGTAATTACCTAGTCACGGAAGAAATAAAATGTGGAAATCCATTTTATAAAAATCAATATTTTAAACAATGTGAGGAGCTCTCATAATTTTAAATCTCCCTACACTGTCTGTGTGCAGAACTCTGATCACCTTTAAAGAGGAGCTCCAATAATTATAAATTGTTCTTCACTGAGAAGGCACCAAACCTCTATCCTCTTCCAAACAGAAACCATCCTGAGACTCTGAAGCAACCAATAATTTTAAGTACCCCCTCACCCATCCCTCACACTTTAGGCTTCTTCTTCTTTTTTTTTCTTAATTTTTTTAGACAATGTTTTTAACTTTAAAATTTCTTAAATGTACAATTGCAGATTAACCTATGTTAAAAACGATTTTCTTGTGCCTTTTTTTTGAATAAATAAACATAACCTTTTCTCAGATTAATGGTAACAGAAGTGAAGGATTTTATTTAGGAAACCCTCCCAAGAATGTTTTGATTTAGCGTTTGCAAAAAATAATGTAAAATTAATGAATAAGGATTTTATTATTCTTAATCTACAATCCTATAAAGAGTACAATTTTATATTGAATTCCAGTCTCATATACAAAGACCTTCTATAATTAAAATGCCTCAATCTTCTTCAAATTAGAAAAGCAAATTGTTACATATCCTAAGTAGGTGCTTTTCTGTTTAATGACAGTCACTCAGATGATTTATGACACACATTATTTTATATCAAAGTACAATGAAATAGGCATTACCAAAGGTAATCTCCGTAATGTCTGGAAAGGGATCAGAAACCTCAGTGCAACAATGAACGCAGTATTTAAAATGCAAAATCCAAAGACATTATTATGGTTTTGATTTCTTATGGCATAGCTTCGCCTGATCAGTTATATTACCAGCGCAGCACAAAGGGTGTTTGCGTATGAATGCTGTGAAGATAACAGACGGGAAAAATGAAATATAAAGTCAATTTTCATGCAGAAATTGTTATCAAAGGAATGATAAACCAAAAGTGTATAATCACAAGAAAAACAATTGATGAAGAACAATCTAAAGTAGACTAAGTCTACTATGTCTAATTCTGGCTTTTAAACTCTTGTCCTATTAAAATACATAATAAAGTGCTGAGATAATGTATAAACAAAGGGAGACAGAGCACTATGTTGATTATTATTTAGACACTGCCTCCCAAGATCTCTCTTTGCAAATGGTATCAAGCAGCAGCTTAAGTGTGCACATCATGAATTGGGATGAGCTTTCATCAAGCTCAGATTTCTAACTTCAATGAAAAAAATAATTGTGAGTTTTAAAACTCCTAGTTGCTTCAGTGTATTGTGGAAACATAAGGCACCAAGGGAAGAGGAAGCACATGCACACAGACACAAATTCTCGAACATGAACAAGGGAAAAGTCATAATACTGGAGAGAGTATGACTCCCTAAACTTAATCTTTCTGGAGTAAGTTGTGAATAATAGCCAAGCAGGCCCTGCATCAAAGGGTTACCCGTTAGAATAAAGTCTTCTCTTCCGCAAGAATGCTATTTGCCATGCAGTTTGCAAGCAGAAAGGTGGCTCTTTGACATTCTTTTCAAGACATGTTGCTTGGGGCCTCAGAAATTAAACAGAGAACAGCAGGGAAGGGGTTTACTATTTAATGCTCTTGGTTGTAATTTTTAATTAGCCATTAGGAAGATGAAGGCAGGTTCAGGCAGGGATGAAAAGAAAGACTTGGAAGAAATATGACTTTCTGCAAAGAGCCCATGGAGATTACAGGAAAGACCAGGCCTCCAGAGAGGTTCCCAGAGAAGTAGCTTGCAGGCCACTTCCCCACGTCCCTTGGGCAAATCGAAACCTAGTTATTTGAAAGCGTGGGGTTTAACTGGATTTCCTAAAAGATGTCATGTCTCAGCCTCAGGTTCTTACAGCTGAAAATAGGAAATGACTGGAAAAAAGACAAAAATGCCAGGAGCACTGATGTGGCTGATCTTGGGGTCTCAGAGCTTCTGGGTGTGTTTACATATATCTCCACACTTTCCGGAGGATTAAAGGGAATCGAGGACACTGTACTTTGTGTACCAAAATCCCCAAGCTGCTTCCTATGTTCTAAAGACAGGACCTGTAGGACAGCAGAGAAAGGCAGAGAGGAAAAACAGAAAAGGCCCCTGGACACAGGAAGGTGGAGGGTATGTGCTTTTGAAAATAGTTAATCAGATTAGATTAATTCAACTGCAGCCTTGCTGGAAATCCCAATTAAAGACATGTTCCTGAAGAATGGAGCAGAGAAACTTAATTATTTGCACAGAACTCAAGTCTTTAAGTGATTTTAAGGAGTAAGAAATGTGGTGAAAATACTGAAATGGTATTAACAGAAGACACTCAAATAGTTTTAATCCTTAGAATACTCTATATGAATCCTTAGGTTCCATTGTTCATATCTGCTCCTTCTCCAGTGTCCGTTTCAGTAATGACACCATTCAGTCTCGTAAAAGTCACCTTTGACTTCACTTTCTCCCTCTAATCAGAAACTAGGTCTTGTTTAGAAAACTACAAGATACATTTCACACCCACCCTTTCCTCCTCAGTGCCACTGCTGAGATTCAACTCTCCACTGCTTTGGCTTTTCAAATCAGGCCCCTGCTTCCTGCCTGTTTCCCATGCCACCTCAATCCAACATCTGTATCTGATCCTCTTACCCAGAGATCCTGATTCAGTAGATCTGGGGTGAGACCCAGGAAATATGCATTTTATTTTTTCAACGACTTATGAAATTTCCTAACCACATTCAAAGGTGGAAAATACAAGAAATGTATTCCCTTATGCCTACCTCTGTCCCCCAACTTCAGCCACCACCATTTCCCAATCATGCATGCATGCTAAGTTGCTTCAGTCATGGCTAACTTTTTGTGATACTATGGACTATAGTCCACCTCCTCTGTCCACGGAATTCTCCCAGCAAGAATACTGGCGTAGGTTGCTGTGCCCTCCTCCAGAGGATCTTCCTGACTCAAGGATAGAACCTGGGTGTCCTGCATTGCAGGCAGATTCTTTACCATCCAAACCACCATGAAAGCCCAGTAAAAAGGAAGGGGCATCATTAATAACTAGTCAGAATGTTAATATCTGGGATTGTCTCAGGCAGACACTATCTTATGTTCAGCCTATTTTTTTACATGTATGTTTTCAAAGGATGAGTGGATTCTTTGTAATGGGGGAACCTCCTCTCTTAAGCTTGGCCACGTTCAACAAGAATCTGGACCAAACTCAACTGGGTCCATAGAGAATGGTTCCCATACTCATCTCTCCAGGACAGCCTGGGACAGCAAGATATACTGCCAAGTCTACTTTACATTTATTGAAACCCAATACCAGATCTTCCCCCAAGATTAGACAAGGATTCAGCGTCCTGTGGATATACAGGGTGTTAGCAGCATTCCATCCACTCTCCTCTGAAACAATCAGAAACCAATGCTTAACTCCATTTTCTGGATAGAGATCTTACTCTCTCCCTAATGCATGTCCAGGGGTTGTGAGATGATAAATCCTCATCTCTGGGTTGACATCTAAGCAATAAAGACATCCATCTCTGGAGGTAGATCATCAGTCTCTAATCATGTTGCTCCTATGGTTGTCTCCTCCAGTTGCTTAACCCCTGTCCTACCATGGTGCTCCAGGCACCCCTCCTACCTCCTCACCTCATCATGATATGAACACAGGGCCAGGTCTGTGATGACTGGACTAGAGAAAGAAAATGAAGAAAAAGAGATGCAGGAGGATAAGCTGAACCCCATGACTTTCTCCTCCCTCCCTCGTCTCCTCATCTTCTCTACATGGCACCTTGCCATTCAGCATCCATGAACCCTGGTCTCTCTTATTTTTTCCTCCATTGATGAAATGCTCCAGATGGTCTAAATCCAGGTTTCCTTATGAAATGTGTCTGAGCTGTTTTTAGGTCCTTTTGGTCGTTCAAAAATCTATTAGGATTATCTCTGTCATACTCTATTGGATCAAAGTCAAAGAATTAGAAGGTAAGGGAAGCATTTAGTTCTCCCATAGAACACAGATAAGTTTTATAATGTTACTTCAGAATGGATTCCCATGTTCTCAGATTTGATTTGAAATGTGTTACCTGACATAACATCTAATGAAACTAAATAAAATTTTAAAATTTTTATATGTATATGCATTACTTGATATTTCTTTTTATTATTTGAAAGACAGCATCTAAGTTTTAAATAGCAATTTAAATGGTGAGAGAAAACATAAAAAAGAAAGGCAGAAGAAACAGATGGATACTAAGCAGCTTATATCTCCTATACATATATATTAGCTTGAAAACAATGTATTGCATTTCTTAGCATAATTTTGGCCTTCTGCTTGGAAAATATTTTACTGCTAAATAGAAAGGGAAGGGTATCTGAAGGCTTGGTCTAAACTGAAGAATCAGATCCTTTCATTTTTGTCAAACAAGGTCATGGCATGCCTCCCTTAGTGCTCTGGCCAGGCACATGCTATTATGAGCATCAGTACCAGCTCTCTGGAGTGAGAAGAGAGGAAATGGAAAACATGCAAAGAAAAGATATGTCTGCCCCCTTTCAACATCATCTAGGAATGTTTGCACGTGCATATATAAATTCTTCAAGAATGACTGGTTCTAGACATGCTTACCAGGGAACCCTGGATTGATGTCCCATCATCTTCTAACACAGGGGTTAGCCATGAAATTAAAAGACACTTGTTTATTGGAGGAAAAGCTATGATAAACCTAGACAGTGTACTAAAAAGCAGAGACATCACTCTGCCAACAGAAGTCCATATACTCAAAGCTGTGGTTTTCCAGGGGTCATGTATGGATGTCAGTGTTGGACTATAAAGAAGGCTGAGCACTGAAGAACTGATGTTTTTGAATTGTGCTGGAGAAGACTTTTGAGAGTCCCTTGGACTGCAAGGAGATTCAACCAGTCTTTCCTAAAGAAAATCAACCCTTTATACTCACTGGAAGGCCTGATGCTGAAACTGAAGCTCCAATACTTTGGTCATCTGATGCGAAGAGCTGACTCATTAGAAAATACCCTGATTCCAGGAAAGATTGAGGGCAAGAGGAGAAGAGGGCAACAGAGGATGAAATGGTTGAATGGTTTCACCTACTCAGTGGACATGAGTTTGAGCAAACTTGGAGAGATAGTGAAAGACAGCAAAGCCTGGCCTGCTACAGTCCATGGGGTCACAAAGAGTCGAACACAACTTAGCCTCTGAACAACAACACAGAGATCAGCTGACTATGGCCTGAGGGTCACATGTAATTCTCCTTCTGTGTTTATATGACCCCCAAGCTAAGAGTGGTTTTGTATTTTGAAACAATTGAAAAGAAAATCAGAAGAATATTATCATGACACATGAACAGTATATGAAATTCACATTTCATTGTTTATAAATAAAAATTTCTCAAATGAGTCATTTACCTCTTGCTGAGGGTTGCTTTTGCACCACCATGGTGAACCATGGTAGCTGACATCATATATACTGTTTATGAAGCTAAAAATACTTAGCTGCTGACCCCTTCTAAGAAAAAGTTTTCTGACTCTTGTTCTAATGCAAATGGGCCTTGAGCACTTCCCTGGCTGCAAAGGGAAGGCAAGGCTGGGGTTGCGCTTCATGGGAATAATCCTTGGATTGTTCCCTGCCCCCACCCCCCCACCCCTCACCCCCCCACTCGCCCCCCCACTCACAAGTGTTAAGCCCTTTAGTTCTTCCTCCTGTGCTGCACAGTTCTGAAAGTGTAAAGATCTGCATTCTTATTCTAACATAACATTAAAATGTCTTTGTATTAAGAACTGTATATTTTATGGAATTTGAATGGTATTAGTGTCATATACGTACTAGATTTCAATATAACAATATGAAAAGTGCACATGTAATTTTACTTTTGTATCACATTAATACTAAGCTACATGATGGCAATATTAAACTAATGTGACAAAATGATGCCAGTGTAAGATGTAAAACTGTTAATATCACAGCAAGTTATTAATGTCTTGCAATGGACTCTGAAGAACAGTGTGATTAAACTTTCTCAATCCTTTCCAGCCTCAGTTGGAACTCCAATGACAAAAGAGGATAAATTACCTTGGCAAATGTTCTTGCCAGGCTATAACAAGTTTGGCCTTCTCATTATGGCTCTAGGACTCTTCAGAGAAGTCAGATTCTTTCCAGGAAAAGAAAATCTATGGCTAAATTAAGGGATCTGCCTTTGGCCTTGGTTTGGGCAACAATTAACTGCTTTGTTTCTGAAGTCTTCAACTCTGGCGTCTACACACTGAGAACAAAGTCCCCTCCCTCTTGCTCTCACTCTTATCATGATTCTCTGTTTCTAACCACCCAAAGCTTCTAATTCTAACCTTTGTCTCTTCCTCCCAAGCTGACGCCTCCCTCCTGAGTCATTTCTGTCCCTGGGAAGCCTAAATCAGCCTATCTATCCTTTACCATCACTCTGGATTCCTTGTCTTCCTGATTTACCATGAGATCTGTCAGCAGCCTCCTGCATTTTTATTTCTCGTGTCCTATGTCAGGGACATGAACTACTGTTGGAGAAATCAGATCAACGCATAGACTGGTGTCTCATACATCAGTGGTCTTCAAAGTCATCTGGGCTCTAAAATAGCTCTACAGTTCAATGAGTTCCTGTTCAGCCTCTCTCCTGATGCTTGTAATGGGTGGTTTGTTCCAACCCTCCCTCTTCTCTTTAAACTCCTTGCATCGTAGCTTTTTTTCCCTTGTTTTCCTCCCTCAATTACAAAGTTCCTTCAACTTGCTGAATTAAAAACTACAAACTTGGGTCTTCCATGGTGGTCCAGTGGTTAAGACTCTGTGCTTCTGCTGCAGAGGGCATGAGTTCAATCCCTGGCTGGGGAACTAACATCCCAAACCTCTCATGGTGTGATCACACACACGCACACAAGCCCTACAAACTTGACTTCATTGGTCTCCAATTTTTCTTTTTCCTTCCCTCCTGTTTCCATGGAAGCATTGCCCTTCACTCAGTCTAAGACTAATCCCTCCACTTGTGCCCTTGATCTTAAGGTCTCCTACCTTTTCAGGAGACATCTTGTCCTATCAGGCTTCTTTTATCCTCTATCAGTAACTTCTTGTTTCTGACTCAGTTCATCAACATGTCAAGTCTATTCTGTACTAAACAAACAATCCTGATTTGATCCCACATTCTTTCCACCTCTCTTTTACTTTTGGAGTATACTTGCTTTTCTCCTTTAGTTTCCCTCCCTTTCATCCCTCCACCCATTGTCATCTTTAATTTTCTCTCACTCCCTCACTCCTTTAGCTTCAGTCTCAGATAACTTCCATGCTGTTACAGTCAATGCATCATTTTGTACCCTTAGCTTAAAAGAACTTGTTCCTGCACTTGACATCAGCGATCACTTTCTTCACCTTGATATTTCCTCCCCTCTTGGTTCCTAAGTCGCTCTCTCTCACTTTCTCCTGGGCTTCTCCCATCTCTTCATTCATCCTTTCTTGGACCCTTGCACAGGCCTCTCTGCTCACTCACACCTTACATATTGGTATTCCCCAGCCTATGTATCTCTTCTCATCATCTACATTTACCTTGAAAGACACAGACAAACCACTAGTTTCAATACTCATTATTATCCTGTAGATTCCTAAATCTGTCATCCCAGATTCTTTGCTGAGCTCCATAACTATATATCCAAATGCAATGAAACATCTTCACTTGAATTTTCCACAGAGCCCTCAATCTATTACATAAGCAAAAGCATAGCTCTCAATTTCTACTCCCTGACTGTTTCCAAGTGTATCTATCCATATGCTCAAGTGAGAAATGTTTCCTGTACTCCAGGAGCTTCTCTGTGCCCTACAACAAGTCATCAGGTTCTTTATACCTTCCTTATCTGTATTTTCTTTCCACATCTACCACTATTCCCTTAGCTCAGGTCCTGATCAGTTCTAACCTGGATTATAGCCAAAGCCTTTTTTTTTTTTTTTGATTAATTTATTTATTTTAATTGGAGGCTAGTTACTTTACAATATTGTAGTGGTTTTTTGCCATACATTGACATGAAATAACCATGGGTGTACCTGTGTTCCCATCCTGAAACCACCGCCCCCACCTCCCTCTGGATTATACCCAAAGCCTTTTAACCAGCCTCCCCTCCCTAGATTTTTTTGTCCCTGGAATTTGCCTTATGCACTGTTGAATGTATGACCTTACAGAGCTGATGACAAATCTGATCATATAGGACTCACCCTCTTTAATCTTTCAAAAGCTTCTAGAGGCTTTCAAAAGATAGTTTAAACTCATTTTACTGGCTTTTCACTGGCCTCTATTTATATTCCAGTAATGGCTGTCTTCTTGGAGGAACTATCTGTAAGTATTTGGTAGTATCTTCTGATTGAAGGACCTGAGATTCACTCCACTTACCTCTAAGAAATGAGGGTCTTATAAACATTGTTTACTAGTGGCATTGGATTAGACATGTAAAGTGTGTGTGTGTGTGTGTGTGTGTGTATGTTTGGGCACATGTGTGTTTGTACACATCCCCCCCTCCTCTCCAACCAGTTGGCTTCCTCAAAACTTTGTATCTTCATTTTTCAGTCAGGATTATAACACTTTCACTGACCCTGAGTTTTCTCACTCATCTTTTCTCTCACCCTCTTGGCTAACAAGCCCAGGTCTTTGGTTGCTGACTTCATAATTCCTTGGTAGCCCTACTTGGTTGGCCTAATTTTTCTCTTCAAAAGCAAGTCACATGAGTAAGAAAACATTGGCTTCTTGACTGATGCTTCACCTGGATCAACTGCCTACCACCCCTTATCTGGTCAGCTATGACAAGGAGGCAACAATCATATGGAAGAGTTTGTATGCTATTAATATTAATGATCATAACTTAATATTTATGGAACTCTTAAGAACTAGATATTGTCTGTAAATGTTTTATATGCTTTACTATCCATTCAAAACAACCCTAAGAAGTAGGTTCTACTATTACCATCAGCATATTACTGCTGGAGAAAATAAATCAGAGAGAGTAAAGTAACTTGCCTATGGTCTTACAGCTACTACAAGGCACAGTCAGGGTGACTCTCAAGCAGTCGGGTTCCAGACTCTCTGTGCCCTTTCCTGCCAGCTTATACAGCCAGGATGTAGTGGGGGTGGGGAAAAAGGTGCCCAGACAATCATAGGCACCTCTTGTTCCCCAACGTATCATGCTGGTTCCCATCTTTATACTTTTACATAGGGCCAGTCTCTCTGCTTGGAATTCCTTTCTCTGTCTCCAGGTGAATCAACATTTGGGGATGAATGAACAATGCCTTAGGTGCGTACCTTGAGCTCATCACTTCCAATCTCTGGGTCTCAAGTTCCTCATCTGTAAAATGAAGTGGTTGAATTGGATCCTTCAAATTCTACAACTGTGTAACTTTAAAGAAAGAACAAAGGCAGCTCAGAAATCAAAGGTGAATACAATATCATTTTGATATTCCTGTCATCTTACAGCCGTCAGATTCTCTGTTGTTATACTTAAAGGAGATGTGAACATTTTAGTGAATCTGTAAATGTTTAATGATACGGATTGCTCCTCAAGTACAATAACTGAGTAAGTGGCAAATACTTTCTCAAATGATGGCACAGTGAGTGGGTGATGATCCCCTTTTTATAGAAGATTTCAAGTTTATCTCTCAGCCTGAAGCATCTCCTTTTAACTCTGTAACTTCAGAATTCTGATGAGGCCAAATAGCAACACTATTGAATCAAGACGTGTATTTTCTTTGTTGGATCAAATCACTCAAGGCTGCCAACAAGTATCGATTGTGGCATGTGGAAAGCCAACTTTTACATGAAACCAAGCGAAAATGTATAGGGGCTAAGGCCTTAACTGGGAATTCTCTTTTGTGGCTTTTCTTTTCGAGTATTATTTGTCAGATTTTTATAAGAGCATTATTGCTTTAAGAAAAAAAATTAAACCCTGAGAAATTACTCTCAGTCTAACGAGTTCTTTTCACTGACTTCAGACATCATTAGGGGAGGCTATAGCCTAGGGCTGTGCATGAACTTTTTCTTCTAACTGTACACTTTATGTATAATTTAGCTTTCTTGCCTAAATTATTCAAGCAAATAGTGAGTGAAAATAATGGAGTTCACTGAAACCTTCCAGAGTATTAAAATAAAACAGTTTTTTACGCTGGTTTGAATTTTTAAGCTTTTTAATCATGGATTTCAAATAGCATACACATGTCTGGCTGTTCTTGAATTGTCTCCTACATCTTTTGCAGAAGGAGAGAAGAAAGGAAACTAAGTGTAGTAAATAATCCATTAATTAATCACTGGTGCTGATAGCAGCTCAAAGGTAGAGTAACAATATTTGGAAACAGCCTGTCAAGTGGCCAAGGGTAAGACTGGCACATATTTTAAAAAAGTAGATACCTCTTTTCCCCATTTCTTATGATCAGAGCAGGGCTGAAATTGAGTGATATGTTTGAAAAGAGGAGCTAATATGCTTAGTTTAAATAGGAAACTACAGTAGCAGGATTTGTACTCAAATCACTCCCAATATATTTCTTTAAAGAACCAAACACATGTTCTAAATAATAATATTTCATCTTGGATGTGAGTGGTCTGGAAAATTTATTTTTATCCTGGATAACTCTGGAGTAAATTTGGAAATCATTGGAAGAATATGATTTTCTGGCATGTTTATATAGTTCCCCAAACCAGGAATGTAGCCCAAGGTTAAGAATTCAGTCAGGATATTTTAGAATTCTCAAATATCCTCTTTTGGCAGTCAGAGATTGGAAGCAGCATCTCCTTCCATAGACTAAAAGGAGGTAGTTATCATAGCACATAGTCTTTGAAAACAACAAAGGCAATAATAGTGAATGGGGTTGCGGAAGGGAGGTCACCAGTGCTCAGCCAAGAGCTTCAGATGTTAGATTCTGAATAGCCGAATGGAAGCTTCTGAGTAATATATGGAAAGGGGCAATGGCTAAAGCTCTTTGCAGAGCAACAAGAATGACCTGGAATAATAGACCTGTAAGTTTAATTTATTGACCTGATTAATAAAGAATCATCACAAAATCAATTTTTCAACACAGAGACTAGGACAGAGTATTAGGGAGTAAGCACTCTGATATTATAAAAACTATTGAAGTCTCCTCCTCCTATACAGTGAACTGGTGGAAATTAGAAAATGAAGTCTATATTGATTTTAATAATATGTTCAATTCTCTCCAACACGACAATTTAAGCAAATATCTGGAAAAAAATTGTATTTAGAAATCCTATGATTTTAAGCATTGAGCAAAGAGTTATGCTAGATTCAAATCCTAGCTCTGCCACTGAGGAATATAGACAAGTTACTTCACCTTCCCAGGGACTCAATTCCTGATCTGTAATGTGAAGGATCTGGGCATCTTTAAGGCCTGAAATTATTTGACTATTCTTATGGAAATTTCCTTAATACATGTGTTTGCATAAGGAACAAGTTACCCATCTCTCTAAGACTCATTTCCTTACCTAAAAAGTGAGATAGATGATAACAGTCTAAGGACCTAAGGTTGTTAACAAGCATTGAATTAAAAACCCTATGAGACTGTCATACAGAGTGAAGTTAAGTTAGAAAGAGTAAAACAAATATCATATATTAACATGTGTATGTGGAATCTGAAAAAAAAATGGTATAGATGACCTTATTTACAAAACAGAAATAGAGAGACAGATATAGAGAACAAATGAGTAGATACCAAGGGAGAAAGGGGACTGTGTGGAATGAATTGGGAGATTGGGATTCACATATGTACACTATTGATTCAATATAGGTAATTAATGAGAACCTATTGTATAACACAAGAAATTACTCAGTACTCTGTGGTGACCCAAATAGGGAGGAAATCCAAAAAGAGGGGATATATGTATAGCTGATTCACTTTGCTATGTAGCAGAAAGTAAACATTGTAAAGCAACTATACTCCAATAACAATGAAAAAAATTACAGAAAAAGAAAATCCTGTGAAGTCCAGTACCCAACATCAATACCAATGGGTCTTCAGTAGATATCAACTCCCACTGTCTAACCACAGGAGTCAGGACATGTGGGTTTCAATGTCAAGTCTGCCCCCGGCTAGATGACCTTAGATAAATCCTTTCACATCTCTAAGCCAACATCCTCCTTCAGGCAAAAGAGTGGCTCACGTAGTCATTGTGATTAGTTGGGTTTGACTGCCTCCCTCCTCTGCCTGGTTTTCAGATTCCTAACCCTCTAGTCTTTTCCATGCCTTCTTTTGAAGAAGTTTTTCTAATCCATTCTTTTATTTTTCTTTTGGTCTCCATTCCACTCCCAAGTCCTTGGCTCACACTTAGATTTGAAAAGTAGTCTTCCATCTTACAGTGAATAAAATACACTTCTCTTAACCAAGTCTCTTTTCCTGGTTTTCCATTCATAGCAAATGCAGCCTCTATGCACCCATTTGCTGAAGTCAAAAATCTAGGCATCATTTATCTTTCTCTTTATTACAATTCTAGTCCATCAGTGGATCCTATTGAGTCTAAATCCAAAATATATCCTGAATCCAAGACCACCCTCTCTTCTAGCACCTTACTCCAAGTCCCCCACCTTCTCTCATTTGGTTGACGTTAATAGCCTCCTAACTAGTCTTCCTGATTCCACCTCTGAACACATCCACAAGGTAGCTTAAGTGATCCTCTTAAAAATAACACAAGTCGTGTCTCTCCTCTGCCAAAAGCCTCCAACAGCTTTCCCTTGTACTTAGGGAAAAAACACATCTCCTTGGCTTCTCAGGAATCAGTAGTGGTAAAGAAACTGCCTGCCAGTGCATTAGACGTAAGAGACACAGGTTGGATTCCTGAGTCAGGAAGATCCCCTGGAGAAGGAAATGACAACCCACACCAATATTCATGCCAGGAGAATCCCTTACAGAGAGGGATCTGGTGGGTTACCATGGGGTCACAAAGAGTCAGACATGACTGAGTGTCTGAGTACCAATCTCATACCGTTTGTCATAGACAACAAGATCTTACAGAATGTGGCCTATGATTACTACTCCTACTTAATCTTATATACCCTCCCTACCACTCATGGCAGGACTTACCCGTGGCTCAGTAGTAGAGAATCCTCCTGCAAAGCAGGAGACACTCATTCGATCCCTGGGTCAGGAAGATCCCCTAGAGGAGGAAATGGCAACCCACTCCAGTATTCTTGCCTAGAGAATCCCATGGACAGAGGAACCTGGCAACCTACAGTCCATAGGGTTGCAAGGAGGCAGGCACAACTGAAGTGACTTACCATATGACCACGCACATCACTCATGGCCCTTCTGCTCACCAACTCTGATGATAACAGTCAAAACTAATCTAATAAAGACCAAGGAGGACAAGTTAGATGGAACAAAGATCTTGTCCTTTCAGATCTCTGGAAAAATAACTTAAGCCCTGTATCTCATGTTCTATGGAAAACAAATGCCCTAGCTGAGATTTCTGTGAAATGACAGTCTACAAATTCTCATGTTCACATATTCTTGGTGTCAACCTTCTGCTTCCCCTGAATTTTTTATCTCATTGGGTTTATCATCCCTTGAATGTTCTCCAAGTCATCCAGACTAGTCTCAGCCTTTTTCATTCCCTAAAAATGTAATCACACAGTCTCTTGTGTATTTTATTAGACTTCACTGAAGGTTTGAATCCACAGAAGAGCTTAACATTATAGAAAGCATGTCAACCAGAGTTGTGGGTTAGACATATCCATTTTTAAGAATTCCTTTTGCCTCTTTGTTCTGATTCATCCTGTTCCAAGCTCTTTGTTGGGCCTCTTTCAGTGCACACCCAATCATAGATGCTTATTGATTTCTTAGAGAATGCCAAGCTATGTTCTTTGTCTCATTCCAACCCATCATCAGGGCCTCACTTTTCTTTTCATGTGATTTATCCAGAATAATCACCTTTTCAAGTGTTGGTATTTTTACTTCTTCATTTCTCATGTCTTCTATTTTTGCCTTTAATTGTCATTTTTTGCTATAGCAATAGTGCTTGCCTCCAACCTTCATCCATTACCCTGTAATTTTCTGATGCTAAACTAACCTGGGAAAAATATTTACTAGGTAAATCAGTTCAAATTTTTCTATGATGAATAAATAAGCCACAGAGTGGCCTCAGGAATATCACTGCAACTACTTAGTAATATCTTTAGAGCCCACTGATTTGCTGATATATGAGACTGTCACAGGATAATAATTACTTCTGTATAACCTTAGAGATACTGAACAGCAGAGAAATAAGAGCATAGATTCTGGCATCAAGAGTGGCTGAGTTAGATTCTCAACTCCTCCATTTGCAAGCTGTAGAATCTTAGGCAAGTTGCTTAACATCTGTGTAATCTTATCTATAAAATAAGGCTGTTAATAGTATCTACCTTAGTAGAGTTACTGAGAGGATTAAATACATTAATATATGTAACTGTTAGAACAGTTTCTGAAAAACAAAAGGACAATGTCTAACACTGAGTAAATGCTTTGCAAATATAAGCTATGCTTTTAAAAATTAAGGTATAATTAACATTTAGCATTGTATTAGCTTCAGATACGCAACATAGTTTGATTCAATATTTGTATACACTATAAAATGATCACCACTATAAGTCTAATTACTATATGTCACCATACAAAATTACAAAATCTTTCTTCTCATTATGAGAATTTGTAAGATTTACTCTCTTAGCAGCTTTCAAATAAGCAATACAAGATTATTGACTATACTTACCATGTGGAAACAACTTGTGTCCATCAATGGATGAATGGATAAAGAAAGTGGGATACACAAACACATGCACACACACACACACACACGCACACACACACACATACACATACACACACAATGCAATTCTATTTAGACTTTAAAAAAGGAATAAAATCTTGCCATTGACAACAACAAGGATGGCCCTTGAGGGTATTATGCTAAGAGAAATAAGTTAGACAGAGAAAGGCAAATACCATATGATATCACTCATATGTGAAATCTAAAAACCAAAGCAGGACTTATAGGTTAGAGCCCCAGATTGGTGGTTGCCAAAGCAGAGGGCATTAGGGGGTTGGCAGGATGAGTAAAAGGGGTCAAGAGATAAACTATATGTTTATATCAGTTATTACTGTGAAGCACAAGCCCAACTTCTTAGGAAAAAAAAGGCATTATGTTCGGTCATCCCATTTCATTCCCAGTGGAGATGCTACAGGCCTTATTCAATCAAGCAGATGAAGAGATGTGAGAACTGATTTTAGTTCTTCTTATTTGACACTCTTTCTACTTTCATTGGTCATGTATGGGTGTGAAAGTTGGACTGTGAAGAAAGCTGAGTGCCAAAGAATTGATGCTTTTGAACTGTGGTGTTGGAGAAGACTCTTGAGAGTCCCTTGGACTGCAAGGAGATCCAACCAGTCCATTCTGAAGGAGATCAGCCCTGGGTGTTCTTTGAAACTCCAATACTTTGGCCACCTCATGCGAAGAGTTGACTCATTGGAAAAGACTCTGATGCTGGGAGGGATTAGGGGCAGGAGGAGAAGGGGACGACAGAGGATGAGATGGCTGGATGGCATCACTGACTCAATGGACATGAGTTTGGGTGAACTCCGGGAGCTGGCAATGGACAGGGAGGCCTGGTGTGCTGTGATTCTTGGGGTCGCAAAGAGTCGGACACGACTGAGCGACTGAACTGAACTGAACAGAACTGAACTACTTTCAAACTTAGCTTCCAACTTCCTGTATCTTTTATGCTAGTTTCCCCAGTTCCTTCCCTTCATCTGAGCCCATCTTATCCCTGCCCCACACAGTCATTCACCTCCGTCTTTACTCTAGATCACCCTGGAATAAGGTCCTTCCTGGAATCCACATGACAGCTTTCCATCTTTACTTTTTCCTCTAAGGTTCTTTACAACTTCCTCACCTTAATCAACTCCTGACTGTTCCTGGAAAAGCCTCTTTGGAGGGAAAAGCTGTTTCTCCTCTTTTTCAGACACCCAGGAATTATGATGCACTCAGCTCGCAGCCCATTGGACTCTGACTGTCCCTCAGCAAACCTCCCTCTTGAAAGTCTGTGTGATTGTTTTTTAATTTTTCCCCAATATTACATATCTTTTTCTACACTTGCAGTTCATTCATTCTTTCAACAGGTATTTATTAAATACCTCCTCCACACCAGGGGCTTAGATTTCAACAGCAAGTGTACAGCCTTCTTTCCTAGTTCATCTGCTTTCATCCCCATGGCTTCAGCATCCTAGTGCAATGTTCTAAAAATCATCTTCACCCTCTCTGCTTTATCAGCTATTTCTCTATTCTGGAAGTGGGCAGGCTATCATGACAGTCTCATCAACCCTCAGAAATGTCCCAAAGGACTGAAGCAACAACCTTATTTCTTTTTTTCTCTTTCTCTCACAATTGCACCTGCACCTCTATCTCATCTTCACCCTTAAGTTTTCTTTATCCCCTTTCTTATTCTCTTATCTGTCTTCTTACTCTGCTTGGACCCAGTGGTCAATGCTTCTCTTACTGACCTACATATTCATCTTTATGTTTGCTATTGTACCCAGAGCAAGGTCTTCCATTTAACAGGTTCTTAGTGAATATTTGTTTAATTGAACTAAATTAAATGAAGTTGGGGAAAGAAATCCAATGAAAGGCACCATAAGCAGAATACTAAGTATACAACACAGCCCCTAACAGTTCTTCTTTATTGTGCTCTCTAGGCTATGCCTAGAGTACTTTCTTTATTTTGCCCATTTTTCAGTTTAACACATTAAGTGAAGAGAACGTTGCTCAGTCGTGTCTGACTCTTTGCAACCCCATGGACTATGCAGTCCATGGAACTCTCTAGGCCAGAATACTGGAGAGAGTAGACTTCCCCTTCTCCTACCTGATCTTCCCAACCCAGGGATCAAATCCAGGTCTCCTGCATTGCAGGTGGATCCTTTACCAGCTGAGCCACATGGGAAGCACAAGTGTACTGGAGTGGGTAGCCTATCCCTTCTCCAGGGGATCTTCCCAACCCAGAAATCGAACCAGGGTCTCCTGCATTGCAGGTAGATTCTTTACCAAGTGAGCTATCAGGGAAGCCCATATTAACAGATGCATTAATCACCTCTGATTAAAAGTGATTAAAAGTCTACTTTAAAGACTTTGGACTGCTTTCACTTTCCTTTCTCTCTCTCTTTCTATATCTCATATCTCTGTATCTCTCTTACACATAAGAATCAGAAACTTCTGCATGCTGCTTTCTTGTCACTTAATAGTTTTATATCACAAGCACTATAGCAAGTCATTAAATATTCTTCAACAATTTGATTTTAAAGATCACATAGAGTTTCTACCTTAGGAACATACACAAAATTATGTTGTCAATTTTCATTTAAAAAATCATACATATTATTTTCAGTTTCTCAATGAACACACTTGGACAAAATGTGGCATGAGAGGGCCTAACCATTTGATCATTTACATAGACTATCATATACAAATATGTGTGAGAGGACATAATATTTTTATTGTTCTTGATACATGTGGAAAAATACTCTTCATGACTCCAAAAAAGCAACCTGTAAGAACAATGATTTCACCACCTCTTTTTCAATGCTGGCTATTATCTGTCTTTCTTTAATTGCTGATTTATTCACTCAAAGCAGTTTGTCACATAGGCTATTTCTAAAGTCACATCTTTGTTGAGATAAAGTTCATATACAAAATAAATACAGAGTTTGAGAACTATCACCATTGTCTAATTTCAGAACATTTTCATCACCCACCAGAAGTAAACCCTGTCCCCACTGAGTTACTCCCTATGCCCTATTCTCTCTTTCTTCTGGAAACCATTAAACTACTTTCTATTTCTATAGATTTACCTATTGAGCATGTCCTATAAATGGAATCATAAAATATTTATTCTTTTGCCTGGCTTCTTTCACTTAACATAATGTGTTCAAGGTTCGTCCAGGCTGTTACATCTTTAAGCACTTCATTTCTTTTTATGATCAAATGATATTTCATTGTATGGACATACCACATTTTTAAAATTCATTCATCATTGGATGGACTTTTGGGTTGTCTGCATTTTGGGTTATTATGAATAATGCTACTATGAACATTTTTGCACAGGATTTTGTGTGAGCATATGTTTTCAATTATTTTGCATGTACACTCAGGAGAAGAATTGCCGGGTCACATAGTAACTATGTTTAAATTCCTGATGAGCTGCCAAATTTGTTTCCAAAGTGACTGCACCACTATACATTCTCCCCAGCAGTGTTTTAATTTATTCAAATCTTCATCAATACTTTTTATTGTTCATCTTTATATAATATTATATTTTTACTCTATAAACATCCATAGTGAGAAGTTGTATCTCATTGTGTTTTGATTTGCATTTCCTAATGAATAATGGTGAATATCTTTCATGTGTTTATTGGCCACTTGTATACATTCTTTGAGAAAGATTTATTCAAATCTTTTGCCCATTTTAAAGTTGGGTTGTGTGTTTTTACTATTGTATAAATCCTTTATACATTCTTGATGTAAGTCTCTGATCAGATATATGATTTGCAAACATTTTTTTCCCAGTCTGTGGATTATCTTCTCAAATTATAATTGTGTTTTTAAAGCATAAAATTTTAAAGTTTTTATTAAATCTAATTTATTTGTGCTTTTCTCTTGCATTCTTTTGCTTCTGGTGACATATTTTAAAAACTATTGTCTTATCTAAGGTCATGAAGATATACACCTATGTTTTCTTCTAAGACTCTTACAGCTTTATGTCATATTTATGTCTGTGAATTATTTTTAGGAAAAGCCTGTTTAAATTTTAATTAAAATATAATTTACATCCAGAAAATGCACACATGTATTCAAGTTGATAAACTTTCATAAATGGAACATTCCAATGTAACTAGCATCCAAATCAAGAAATATTGCATCATCAGTACCACAGAATTTCTTCTCACTTAGAGTCACCATTCACACCACTTACACTTTCCAAGGATACCCTTACTTTTAAAAGTATAACTTGGTTTTCCATATTTTTATACTGTGTATATATGTAATCATATTGTACATTCTCATTATCATCAATTTTCTGTGGTTTTGGGCAGGAGGAGAAGGGGACGACAGAGGATGAGATGGCTGGATGGCATCATCGACTTGATAGACATGAGTTTGAGTGAACTCCGGGAGTTGGTGATGGATAGGGAGGCCTGGCATGCTGTGATTCACGGGGTCACAAAGAGTCAGACACGACTGAGCAACTGAACTGAACTGAACTGAAATGTGTTTATGGGATTTATCTACATTATTGTACATGGTTGTGAATTATATTCATTTTCATTGCAATGTAGTATATAATTTTATGGATTATACCATAAGTTAATTTATCCATTTTGCTGTAGATAAATGGATTTTTATCTACATTTCCAATTTGGGGCTGTTTTGAATAATGACATTCTAGTTTATATCTTTTGGTGGATATATGTTTGCATTTCTGCTGTATGTATATAGGAGCTGAACTGTTGGGTCAGATGGGGTATGAATTATTCAAATTTAGCAGATGCCTCTAAAATTTTCAAAAGAAGTGGTGCACGTATGTGTGTGCAAGCACTCAGTCATATCTGACTCTTTGTGACCCCATGGGCTGTAGCCAGCCAGGGTCCTCTGTCCATGAAATTTTCCAGGCAAGAATACTGGAGCAGGTTTCCATTTACTTCTCCAGGGGCTCTTCCCAACCCAGAGACTGAACCCGCATCTCTTGCATATCCTGCATTGGTAGGCGGGTTCTTTACTAGCTGCGCCACTGGGGAAATCCCAGTTGATTTTATAAAGATCAGGATAAGAGATGGTGGCAGATAAATTAGAGTTGCAGCAGTGCAGATGGGGAGAAAAGACTCACTTTGGAAGCAGTCAAAAGGATTTACTGATGTGGATATGAGAAAAGAGATAAATAAAGGATTACTCTTTGACCTGAGAAACTAGGTGACTCGTGCTGCCATTTACTGAAATGGGGAAGAGGATCTGGTAGGATACGAATTAATACATGTTGTTTTAGAGGAGTTACATATATATTGGTTATCAAGTGTGACTGCTTCAGAGTAAACATGGGAGGATGAAGCTGGTCATATACTTTGAGAATCATCAAGATACAGACTGGTATTCAAAGCAATGAACTTGGATGAGTTTACTCAAAGAGTCTACAAAAGAAAAATAACAATATTTAGCTATTGGGAAGGGGAGGGAAAAAAGAAATCGAAAAACATCACTCAATTTACTATGGTGTAAAAAAGCCAGATGAGGGGTAATTTCATGGGGATAAAGTAAATAATTTAGAAAAGTCCAATCTACAGTATAGAATGAACTTGATTAAATTACTAACAAATCATTAGCTAACATGCTGCAACTACAAATATACAATTGTAGATAAAGTTTACACCAGATTAACTGTTATTAACTCTCCTTCTCTCCTAATCAGGTTATTAACAAAGCATAGTGATCAGAGGTCCTGGGCCTCTGAAGAGGGTAGGATTAGAGTTCCTCCTCTCTTTTCTACTTTGCCCAATCCTTTTCAGTTCAAGGAGGTTTTTCAAGTCCAAGTGGGTTCACAGGAAAGGGATCACATCTAAGTATTAGAACTGATATAATACTGGTATAGAGCTCTCCGTCCAAGAGCAATTGTTTCCTATTTGGTCTCTAAAAGCAAAGATGACACTTTTATCATTTAAAATGTTCCAGCTGTCTCTTTCTCTTGTGTTTCTGCATTGAAAATGAATATAAATATTTTAGGGATAACTTGCCATTTGGATTATGCTATCTCAGTACACTTACACTAATCAGGAGTTTACTTCTTGTCTAATGTTGCTGTAACTTCTGGTCAATTACTTTTTGAATACTTTTTGCTTTATGCTATGTTTACAGCAATGTTCACTGTCACTGCTATTTTTTAGTGATTTCCATGAATGAATTTTATAAAGTTTGTATTCTTTGTTATGTGTATCCATTGAATCTCAGCTTGGTCAGCATAGGTCAGTTAATGTTTGGACAAGGATTCTTCAAATGCCTTAAAATAGTAAGTCCTCCAGCCACTGTCAAGGAGCTATGCTGGACACATTGAGGCATGTCTTCAATACTTGGGCTGTTGACAACTCTGCCTTAGTCTTCACTTCCCGCTTGTGCAGGCTCAGTGTCAGCCAGAAGTGAAATATTAAGACATTTTCAGATCTTTCTTGGTTACGTGTACAGCCCTTCTCAAGCAGGTGACGATCTAGATTCCCAGTAATATGCTGGAATTTTTCAAAACCCTCAACTGACATCTTATCCTCCAGTTTTCACGTCCAAGTTTGTTTTATCTTTGTGTGTGTGTGTGTGTGTGTGTGTCTTTAAGTGTTTAAAATTCCCTGTAGCTCAAACGGTAAAGTGTCTTCCTGCAATGTGGGAGACCTGGGTTCGATCCCTGGGTTGGGAAGATCCCATGGAGAAGGAAATGGCAACCCACTCCAGTACTCTTGCCTGGAAAATTCCATGAACTGAGGAGCCTGATTGGCTACAGTCCATGGGGTCACAAAGAGTCAGACACGACTGAGCGACTTCACTTCACTAGTGTTACTGCTCTCCCAGGAAATTGTGAGATTAAACAATTGATTATTTTTGACAGAATTCACAGGAAAAAGGCCGTTTTCAAAATTCACAGGACAAAACACTGAGCTGGTTCTGAGTTGGGTTTTTAAACTATTGTGGACTGAGGATAGCATTCAGAAAAAAAGTTAATTTTGACATTTTGTTTTTACATACAGAGCTGTTAAATTTTACATACAGAAGCTGTTAAATTTTTATAGCCAACACAGTCTTTTCTAATATGATCTAACAGGCAAAAGTTATTTTCTCTCTCATATTCAGATATTTACCTTTCTCTAGGTGTCATATGATATTATATTTATACTCAATTTTTAATCAAATTATCACTTATTTTGCAATATTTTTTAAAATAATCAACTCATTGAGAACTCTTTGTGAAAAGAAGTCCTTTCTCTACTGATTTGAAATGCTACCTTTTCTAAATATAACTTTTGGACCCTTTATTTCCTTCTAGACAACTGTTTGTCAATTTTTACACTGGTGTAAAATCACTTTATTATTATAAAAATAAAGTACTTTAATATTGTGCAACACAAATATTCCCCTTCATTACTTTCTGTTTTTCAAAATTTCTGGGAGGATTTTTATACACTGTCATTCCAGATGAACTTTAGATTCATTTTCTCAAAGTCTGTCTCCAAAATAAAATGAGAACTACAACATGGACTCTTTTTGTAATTACTTGAAGCATATCTGTTAATTTAAGGGAATTAAAATTTTATAATATTGAATCAGTAAATACATGGATATACTAGTATCACTCCTTTTAGTCACAGTTTTTTTATGACAATCAATGAAGTTAGGTAGATCTTTTTCTCTTTTTTGAAATGCCAAATTATCCTGCAAATATATTTCTAGATAGCTTGTATCTTATTATTATTGCAAATATAATCTTTATGCTATATATTTTCTAAGTATTTTTCATTATAAATGCAATTTTATTTAATGTATATTTGAACTTGCTTATTTGTTCTTGGCAGACCCTCCCTTGTTCCTGAACTAATAAGAATGCCTCGTTTTACCCTTACTAATGGCATTGTCTTTTTATTTGAGTTAGATTTTCTGCATTAAATTAAGAAAAATTCCTCTGTTCCTAGGAATCTACGATTCTGAATAATTATTAATGAATATTTAATGTTAGATTTTCAAAATCTGTAAGGATTGTCATATTTTTCTTCTTTGACTTATTATACTAGTACATTGTCTACGAAAGTAAAAGTGAAAGTTGCTCAGTTGTGTCCAACTCTTTGCGACCCCATGGACTATACAGTCTATGGAATTCTCCAGGCCAGAATATTAGAGTGGGTAGCCTTTCCCTTCTTAGGGGGTCTTCCCAACCCAGGGATTGAATCCAGGTCTTCTGCATTGCAGGTGGATTCTTTACCAGCTGAGCCACAAGGGAAACCCAAGAATACTAGAGTGGGTAGCCTATCCCTTCTCCTTGTTCTTCCTGACCCAGAAATCAAACAAGGGTCTCCTGCATTGAAGGTGGATTCTTTACCAACTGAGCTACCAGGGAAACCATTTAATAAGCTCTATTTGTTCATGATGATCATTGTTTCATACATTAATAGATTCAATTTACTAGTGTTTTACTTAGAATTATTGCTTCTCATTAATTATGAGTGAGATTGATTTGTGGCTTCTTTTTGAAATGCCATTTTTGTCAGGTTTTGGTAGTAAGATATTAGCCTTGAAAAGTTAACCCACTGGTTTTCTTTCTTTGCTTTAGATGGCTTATACATGATGGGAATTTTCATTAAAACTTTGAAAATTCCCTTGGAATAATAATCTGAGCTAAAATCTCCCTCAGAAGCAATTCTTCGATAGCATTTTGAACTTATTCCTTGCTCGGTTCTGTTTTACTGTTCTTCTTGGGTCAATTTTGGTTGGTTGTATTTTCCAAGGATCGGAAGAATCATAAGATGGTCTCACTCCAGGAATAATGACAACAATTTACCAATAAAATTCACCTTTATGGTAGACTCCAGAACAACGCGAATCAATAGAGCTCATAAAATATAGATTTAATCTGTTTGAATTGGGTGTTGATTAGGATGACAAATTGCTGTGAAGTTGTGCGGTTTCCACTATCTCTGTGTTTCAATGCTCTCCATGGTGGCTTGGTAAAGAGAGCTTACAAAAATGATGGAAGAGCACTTTGTAAATGCGCTGAACTCATCAACTGCCTCATACTAAATAACACAGGGGTAACAGAGAGCACAGGGCATTTTCTCAGAAAAAAATGATTGACCTGAGAGACCAGAAACTATAAGTGTGAGGTAAAGAGAACAAAACATAGACAAAGAGCCTGGATTAGCTCATGGTATCTTTATCACACCATTGGCTGGGTCCCAACCTTCCCAGAGAATCACTCAAATGAAATATTCAACGTTCTATTGAGTTTCCAACAAGTACAAATTCTCCATACCCAAGGATGGCTCCAGGCAACAGGGAAACAAATAACAACAATAAACTGTGTTTTCCCACACAGCCTGGATGGTTTGTTACAGTGGGGAAATCGCTCTCTGCTGCCTAGGTTTATCAGAAAGTAACTTCAAGGCTCAAATACCTATTCACCTGAGTCATTTGTTTTCCTCAAACCCTTGTCCTATCTCTCCACTTTTTAGCTTCAGTTTTCAGAAGATCCAAAACTTTTACTCTGTTTCAGTCAAGATGTCAAACTCTCTTGTTTCTCTCTGCTCCTTTTCAGTAAATGAAGAGGGTAGACATGGGGGTCATAGACACATGGTTGAACCCGGAGTTGCAAGACTGAGATTCCAGTCTTGAAAGCGAAAGTATTATTTGCTCAGTCCTGTCCGACTCTGTGTGACCCCATGAACTGTAGCCCACCAGGCTCCTCTGTCCATGGGATTCTCCAGGCGAGAATACTGGAGTGGGTTGCCATTCCCTTCTCCAAGGGATCTTCCTGACCTAGGAATAGAAGCCAGGTTTCTGTTACTGTAAGCAGATTCTTTACCATCCAAGTTACCAGGGAAGCCTGGTAGCTCAGTCTCGGGTCCAAAGTAACCAGATAGGGGCAGTTTGCACATGAGATTTAAACTCTTATGAACCTCAGTTTCCACATTTGTAAAACTGAAGGGGTCACACTTTATCAGACAAACTTTAAAGTCCTTCCCAGGTTTATAATCTTTGATTCAAGAAAGAAAGGGATCTCTTAGAGTTTCAGTCATGGCCAAATGTAGCATCTACCATGCAGAGTTCTGGTCTGAGTAACTGATGGAAGCCACCTTCAAATTGTGATTATTCACATCCTTGACTTATATCCCTGCCACATCCTTCTCTTTGGCTTAAATCTACAGTATAAGCAATCCGCCTGAGTGTGCCAATGAGTGCAAACTTGTAAATTTTGAAGTATTCACATAGACTGCCTGGAAGCATTTCTTCCTCTTTAAGAGGCTTGTTGGCTCTGAAAAGCTCAAGGGTTAACAGAAGGTGAGTGAATGTTTGACAGACACAGGTGGACTCCTGAGAGGGCAGGTGGAAGATCTCTCTGAGGAGTATGGGAGAGAGAACAATGCGGCTTCTCACAGTCCACCTCCCACCCCCACCTCACCATCCCCCCTGCCCCAGTGATCTGGGATGGAGTTCATTTGGGGGCAGGGAGCGTTTATGAATCTTCCTGTCTGCAGTCAGTCTGGAAGAAAAAGAAAACCAGGTGAGCTCCCTCCAGCCTCCAGGGCAGAGAAAGGGCTGTTAGGAACAGCCTTCTCCCAGAACTCTTCCAGAGCTACACTAAGCTCATAACACTGAGTTTCTAATTTTCTTTTTGTTTGTTTTCAATATCTCCTTTAGAAAAAAGTAAAAAAACAAAAACAAAAAACAAAAACAGTGTTAGTCACTCAGACATGTCCAACTCTTTGCAATTCCATGGACTGTAGCCTGCCAGGCTCCTCTGTCCACGTAATTTCCCAGGCAAGAATAGTGAAGTGGGTTGCAATTCCCTTCTTCAGGGGATCTTCCTGACCCAGAGATCAAACCCTTGCAGGCGGATTCTTTAATATCTGAGCCACCAGGGAAGCCCAATCTCTTTTAAGGGGGACTCAACAGTTAAAAACTCTCACTTGAACTGGAAAAAGACTATTTTAATCAGACTTTCCACAGGTGGGTAACATTCATGTTTTCATTCATTCAAACAAATCTTTATTGAAGACCCAGAATCTTTATTGGAAGGACTGATTCCGAAGCTGAAGCTCCAATACTTTGGCCACCTGATGCAAAGAAACTCACTGGAAAAGACCCTGATGCTAGGAAAGATTGAAGGCAAAAGGAGAAAGGGCGGGGGGGAGGGAGGGGAGGCGGTAGAGGATGAGATATTTAGATAGCTTCACTGACTCAGCGAACATCCAGGAGATAATGGAAGACAGAGGGGCCTGGCGTGCTGCAGTCCACAGGGTAGCAAAGAGCTGGACACAGCTTAGCGACTGAACAACAACAACACTTGGTACCAGACACAGTTTTAGGTACTAGGAACGTAGAGAAAAGCAGGACAGAAAATATCCCTATAATCATTGTACCTATCCTATGATAAGTAAATAAAAATGACCTCAGAGTCTCTAATATGCAACACTGGAAATAAAATCAGGTAATATGGTAAAGAGATGAGTGAGATCAAGGTCAGGCAAATTAAAAGGAGTGGTTGCTCAGAGAAGGCCTCTTTTAATAACAACAGCTGAATTTTTTGATCATTTACCATATGGTCACATTGATTATTTCATTTCATATTTACACCAGCCTTCATTAATTAAGGACTGTGGTCTCCATTTACAGATCAAAAAATTGAAGTTTGAGGTCCACAGCTAGTCAGCAGAAGAGCCAGGATTCAAACCCAGGTGTATCCACTTCCAAAGCCCTGTGCCCCTGACCACCATGTTAATTTGTCCTTCAGGAGAAAGCTGCACATGTCACGAGGGCAGCAGTCCCCCGCCTAGTCACACAGGGGAACCATCTAGGGGTGGGAGTGGGGTTTAGAAAATACCAATACCTGGACTAAAGTCCCAACAACTCTTATTTAGTAATTGATCTGGAATACAGGCTGAACATTTTGATATTTTAAGGCTGTACAGGGGCTAAACTGAGAACATAGAGGAAACTCCTAAAGATCGTGGGTCATTGTATATGATGATCTACACTGTTCAGTTCAGTTCAGTCGCTCAGTCGTGTCCGACTCTTTGCGATCCCGTGAATTGCAGCGCTGGGCCTCCCTGTCCATCACCAACTCCCGGAGTTCACTCAAAGTTGGTGATGCCATCCAGCCATCTCATCCTCTGTCGTCCCCTCTTCCTCCTGCCCCCAATCCCTCCAAGCATCAGAGTCTTTTCCAATGAATCAACTCACTGAGGCCCCACCAATTAATCATTTTACTCTGAGAAACTAATTCATCTTCTATTTCTGCCTTCCCTCAGGGCTTCCAGGTATGACCCTGAGGTCCCTGGGGCTAAGTGGCCTTATTATCTGCTCATCAAGTGCTCAATACTTCCTGTTAATTAAGCACTGATATTCATCCCATTGTACAGATGTGAAAACCCTGGTTCAGATAAGCTAAGTAATTGTCCCAGGGTCATACTGCTTCACCTGTGAACAGCACAGGTGAGATATAAAATCCAGACCTATCTTTCTACTAGCTCTAAATCTCCAGCCTCACCTCCCTCCCTTTAATTTGGTTCCTTGGTTTAAACTCAGAGGTTATAAAGATCCACAGAAACAACCAGTTGGAATACACCCTGGGTGCCACACAGTAAGATCACCACAAAACAGCCCTCTTGGCACTTTCATAACCCCTTTGCTTACCTTTTTGAAGAATCTCAGCCTTCAGCTTTGCTGTAAAGGCTATCCCTCCTCCACAGAACTTCTCTCTCTGCCTTCAGGTTTATAAGATGCAGTTTTCCTTAAACTTTGATCTTAAAAACCACTTCTTCCAAGCCCTCATTTGCATATAAAAGAATAACCATTTCAAGCCTGTAATTTTCTACCACTCCCCTTCATTCAGATAACAAAGAAATGTGGCACAAGTAAACAAAATGTTGAGTCCCCACTGCATGTGGCATGACATTTGACACTTTAGGAAGTGTTTTTCATCCACTGCTTCATCTGATGTCTCCAAAAACTAGAGGTAAGCAGAGCTGATGTTCTTGATCCATGTTTTACAAAGAAGAAAACTGAGGTTCGTAAAGGCCAAGTAATTCATAGAGTCAAGGTTCTAATCCAAGTTTCTATCCCAAGACCATCTCCCTTTCCCCTGTGTAAAGAGCATGAGGGCTCTTATACTAAGGGGTTTGCATTCCGCTAACTAGAAGAAAAATCAACAATAACTTCAGCAGCACTTTATACTTCTCAAGATACTTCAGTTTATCCTCATGGTGATATTGGAAACCAGGTTGAAGGATGGTCTGCATTTTCTAATGAGGGCTTTAAAGTTTAGGGTGGTCGGCTCATTTGTCCACACATCCACCCTCTCAGAAGTCACAGAGATAGGATTTGGTCTTCTGTCTCCCATTTTTGGACTTCCCAGGCAGCACCAGTGGTGAAGAACCCGCCTGTCAATGCAGGAGACAAAAGAGACATGGGTTTGATCCCTGGGTCATGAAGATCCCCTGGAGGAGGGCATGGCAACCCACTCCAGTATTCTTGCCCATGGACAAGAATCACATGGACAGAGGAGCCTGGCAGGCTTACCGTCCATAGTGTTGCAAAGAGTTGGGCATGGCTGAAGCGACTTAACATGCACACACACACGCTCCAACTTCTATGCTAATGCCACAAAAACTAAAGAGTCACAATGAAGATTATTCATAGGAGTACATTACTCCTATGTTCACATACAATTTAACTAAAACAATAGAAGTAGATAAGTTTGAACTCGTTGCCCTGCACACAAAGTAAATGGATGAATGTGGGAGTTAATATTATGGTTCAGCAAATAATCCTTCCCTCCCAACTCCTCCAGCCCCATTCCCCACTCTGACTTGCCCTGACTTCATGATGGGTGGAGTTCCACTCACTTAACTTTGGGCTTAGCAATATTGCTTCCTTGGCCAATGGAATGTTAATAGGTGTGACTGTGAGCACAGACATGAAATCTGCTTGCACAGTTGGATGCTCGATGTGTGCCTTGGGCAACCACTGGGCCAAGGTAGATCAGAAGTATGTGGTACAGACCTAGAACTTGAGAGCGTGAAGCCAAGCCCATCATAAATGAGATCAATGTGAGTTCAGTCACAGACACAAACATGAGAATAAGTGCTAATCATTGGGTGTTTGTGACTGAAGTGCTTACCTGAACAGTGTAGTTCTGTTTATGGCGGACTACTTAATTACAGTGCCAGAAACACAATAAATATTAATTGATTTACAATAGCTTTCACTGTGATAGAGCTCATGAACCATTGTCGGTGTTTCTAGACCTCAGTCTGTGCAACTTCTGAAAGAAAGAAGATTCTCCTTCTACAAGGGGTGGTCTTATACAAGCTTTGGACCTTACCAAGCAGAGCATCAGAGCTTGATTATTTCTTTAGAGAAACAAGAATTAGGGAAAACAAAGACAAAAAAAAAAAATACAAACATTTCAAATTCACCCCATTCTGAAGGGGTGAACTAACTAACCTTGACTTTAAAGCAAACCAGATAAAATTTCCTAGGACAGGGAGGTTGTTCAGCATGTAATATGGTGTGTTGTGATTCTATGAGTCTTGGCCTACCTTTTTCCTATGTCATTTACTTTAACAATATGGGATAATCTTTCATTACTAGGCTGTCTTGAGTTGAAAAAAGTTTTCTAAGATTCCAAATCCCGCAGAGAAAGACCCCAGTGACATGGCCTTTGTCTGCATGGGGGAGGAGAGGATCCCTGTGGCTTACAATGAAGTGATCAAGCTTCACCAAGAGAATCACAAGAACTTGGCTTTATGCTTTTCTCCACAGGTAGGAACACAAAGGCATATGATCAGAAACAGACTATTGCGCAGCCTCAAGTGTGAATTATCCAAGAAGGGAATAGACCCAACGACACCTTGAGGGCTCTCCCCCTCCTGTTTCCCGAAACTCCAGAGAAGGGCAGGAAGCCAGTGCTCGGCTCTGCAAGTCGAGCCTGAGGCAGTGACTTGGGTGAGGAGCTGCATACGCCATGCAAAAATAAAAGAGGGGGACAATTTAAAATGAGTCGGATTGTTAAATTGCAGAAGTATAATTATATTAAATCCTATAATTAATTTCATTAAATTGCATAGAACAATGAAAATTTACTGAAGGCTAGAAGTATTTATGTCACTCTTCTGTCAGGTGGTGAAATGGAAACCCCAGTGTACTGGGAGACAACCTGAAAAGAAATGCCAGTGAGAGAGGGATAGCTTTTTTCACAGTTTTGCCCCCCAAATATTACCAGCATAGCCAGGGCTGGACAGCACTCTTGCCTCCCTTTCCTAGTGATAGTGACTACCACACACCCAGCCCTCTGTGTCAGGCACTGAGCTAAATGCCCTGTGTTTATATGTCATTGATTCCTATGACAGCACGGTGAGTTAGGTAATAATATTATCCCATTTTACAGAAGAGAACACTGATGTCTACACAGATTAAGTAATTTCTCTGGAGTCAGGCAGTAGTTCAAACAGTCTGACTCCAGACTGTACCTTCCATGATTGGCTTTTCCACTGTACACAAGAAACCTTGCAGGTAGGAGGGAGAGGTGAGCAGGCTCCAGAAAGCCCAAAGCAGCAGGTGGCTTGTGGGAGCTGAGGAATGTCCTTTGGTGTCCTCCTGGACTGATTAAATTTCACCCTGGTCCCTGGAGAAAAAAGAGAAAATGACATTGTCATGTATTTCTTGCCAGCCAAGTGTTTCCTTTTTAAAAATATTGATTTATTTTTAATTGAAGGATATATGTTTTACAGTATCGGTTTCATTTCTACCATACATCAGCATGAATTAGCCACAGGTGTGCACATATCCTCTCTCTCTTGAACCTTCTTCCCACCTCCCATCCTTTCCCACTCATCCAGGTTCTTACAGAGCTGGGCCAGGTGTTTTCTTATAGGCCATTCCGTTTTATTCTCATTTCAACTCTGCAAAGTACATATCATTAATGTCGTTTTACAGACAAAGAGGTGAAGGCACAAAGATATTAAATGTCTAGTCCCAGATCACACAGAGGGAAGGGGCAAGGCTGGGGGTTTAACCCCGTCCTCTCTGAGCCCTTGTTTCCGCTGCTGCCCACAGCAGTGTGACTCTAATAAGTAGCACACCCTGAGAAGGCTTGTATACACTGCTGTATTTAAAATGGATAATCAACAATGACGTACTCTATAGCACAGGAAATGCTGCTCGATATTCTGTAATAACCTAAATGGGAAAATAGTTTGGGGAAAAAATAGATACCTGTATATGTATAACTGAATCACTTTGCTGTACACCTGAAACAAACACAGCATTTTAATCAACTATGCTTCAATATGAAATAAAAACTTTTTTTTGAAGAGAAATGCTAATAAAGGGGGAAAAAGTTCATTATTTCTAAGCTTTTTCATTGGAAACTCTGCCGCATCCCTTACCTGGAAACATCTATCCACATAAGTCTCTCTGAAAACTGATGTGCATTCATCTGTGTGTGTGCAGAGAAGAGTGTGGAGGGCAGGGGGCCTGCTTTGAAGGAGCCTCTCTCCTTTTGGGGATGGGAGTTGGGTGGAGGAGCAGCAGACCTGGGGCTCTGCAACGTGGGGATCCATAGGAGGCAGTGCCTCTGACCAAGAGGGGTTTCCCCAGCAGGCAAGTGAGCTGGTTTTAGAGCTGGACTTGGAAAAATGACTCTAGTTTTAATCCAGAAGCTGGAAGAATGACCCACAGGGCACAGTGCACCTTCCTGATGGTAGGAAAGGTATCAGGAAAGCGTCCAGACAGGGAGAAAAAGAATGAGGAAAGAGGGGACCAATCATGATAAGAGGTGAGAAATTGCCCATGGAAAACAGCAAACCATATCTTTAAACAAGGGAATAACATGACAGGATGCCCGGCTGGAAAGCTCCTCTGGCTACAGCAATGTATCCAACTGCTGGAAGGAAGCCAGGGAGGCAGGGACAAGCCCCAGTGGAGGGTGATGAGCTGCTCGCCTGACCCAGGGCAGGCTCTGTGGGAACAGAAAGAGCCAGTCTCTCCAGCTGTGTTTCTCCACCTGGTTGTGTGTCCAAATCCCTCAGAGCTTCATCAAAACACAGATGCCTGGCCCCACCCTAGAGGCACTGAATCACGGTCTCAGGGCAGGGCCCAGCAAGTTTGTTTTAGAAGCACCGAGGTGATTCTTATGTGTCTCATGATGGTTAAAAAAAAGGAAGAGCCAATAGGAAATAGCAACCCACTCCAGTATTCCTGCCTGGAAATCCCATGGACAGGGGCGCCAGGTGGGCTATACAGTCCATGAGGTTGCAAGAGTCAGGCACGACTTAGCAACTAAACGACCACCAATAAGATACAGAGAAGGAGCAGATGAGAATGCAGGGGAGGCTGCAGCGGAGGAGGAGGAGGTGGGGAAGAGGACACTGAGATTTCTATCTGGGGTTTCTGAGTGAAGGACCGGGATGCTGGGTGAGCTAGAACTCACTACAGGAAGAAAACAAGTTAGGCAACGGGTGGTAAATTCACCCCTTTCTAACATCCAGAGATGAGCATGTTAAATCATCAGTGAGAAGTGAGGGTCAGAGCTAGAAACAGAAATATGATTGAAACCAAGAACTGGGGATGTTGGAAAAGAGCCAGAAGGCAGGTAACAACGAAGAAAGAAAGTGGGCAGGCAAGGTAGAGAAGCAGCTAGGGAGGGAGTGCAGCAGGAATCAGCAGGTGAGAAGGCTCCAGGGGGCTGTGCTCCAGAGAGTCTGGAATTTCAAGGAGGTCAAGGGTCAGGACCAAGCAGGGACTTTGGAGTAGTCTCTTAAGAAGCATCGCCTATGGGGTCGCACAGCTGGACACGACTGAAACGACTCGCAGCAGCAGCAGCAGCAGCAGCAGCTTAAGAAGCATCAGTGGAGCAGAAAGTGAAAATGTCAGTCGCTCAGTCGTGTCTGACTTTGAGACCTCATGGTCTGTTTGTAGAATTTTCCAGGCAAGAATATTGGAGTGGGTTGCCGTTCCCTACATCAGGAGATCTTCCTGACCCAGGGATCAAATCCAAGGCTCTTACAGTGCAGGCAGATTCCTTACTGAGCCCCACCTGTGTGTCTGTATCAGAAAACACAGCATAAGTGGTGAAAACAAAAGGGAGGTTTTACACTCTTGTTTCAAGTCTCAGAGTTGATGTCACCTGTTTCGGGGCTCATGAAAACCGGAAAGGGTGCGTGTGAATAAAGAAATATTTACTCTTGCACCAAGGTGCTGGGAGGGGCCTTGTGAGCCAAGGGGATGCCTTTATGTAAGATAATGCCATCTTTCCAGAGCTGATTCAGCCAGAGGACTAGGAAGCAGACATAAAATGTTTGGGGACTGCAGGAAAGGAAAGAGAAGAAAGGGGCAGTGTGAGAGGATCAGGACAAAAATCTCTGACGGTTTTAATTTTTTTTTTTTAATATCTGGTGTGCTAATTGTGGTCAATAAAGATGTTATCTCAAACCTACTGCTATCAGGAAATATTAAGGTTTACTGGGACTCCTCTGGGTCCAGTGGTGAGGAGTTGGCTTTTCAGTTCTGGGGACATGGGTTTGATTCTTGGTCGGGGAACTAAGATTCTGCATATCTCAAAGCATTTTCCGAGCCTGTGTGCTCGGGAGCCCAAGTGTTGCAACTGGAGAGAAGCCCGCATGCCCCAGTGAAGAGCTCACGTACCACAACTAAGACCAAATGCAGCCAAAAATAAAATATATATTAAAAAAAAAAAAGATATACAAGGCTGACTTCACAGTTCTCACAGGAATCCATCCTTGATGTCAACCTGGTATGTGTACCATCATTTTTAAATGCTTTCCCATTGTTTCCTAATAAATGTTAAAAGAAGCTTATATCTCTCAGGAAGATCAACTGTTTCTGTTGGGACTAACTGCAGAGCCCTTGTATGTGACAAAAAAAGATGCTACTAGGGGATAAAGAGAGGGGCTTAATGAACCACAAATGTATGTCATTTATTGAATTAAAAGACTATGACATTTCAGAGTAAATTCCATGGAAAATGAATGCACTGTGTTTCTATGAATCAGCCACTGAGAATATTTCCTTAGAAACCAAGTCCATATTTTCATTAAAAAGGAAAGAGAGAGAGAGAATGCAGGGCAAGGGAGAGAGAGGCTGTGGGATTCAAGTGCACCAGTGAATTAACATCATGTGGTAAAAATGCTGCCTGAGAAATTAAAATGATATTTGAAACATAAATCCCGCGTGCTAACAACTCTCGTTATAAGCACCCGCCAGAGTCAACAGACAGAGTTTGTTTGCAAGAAGGTTGTTTCTGGAGGCCAATTCTTGAGTTTTCAAAAAACATCTGTGCAAATGCAGGGGGAAAAGCCACAGCAATCGAAGCCATCAGTGGTTAGGTGTGTTATAAATACATTATTACTTCATTGTAATGGCACACGGGCCTTGGCGAGACTGTGGAATGACCTCACCAGCTGTCAGCCCTTGAGTTACTCTCCTTGAATGAGCATTCAAGATACAGCAGTGACTCCGAGGCAGCACAGTGTAAACACGGAGGTAATCATCAGAGAGGAACCAGGCACAAATTCATCAACATCTCATGAAGAACCAGGGAGCCTTGGCCAAAATCAGAAAGACTGAGGGATTCTTCTGTCACACAACACGACCGTTCAAGCCAGCCCTGAAGAACCTTTTTCATGGTACCTCCGCGCCTGCTCTCCCCTGGGCTTTCTCACTCTGTCTCCCCTCTCAGAAAAGAGGCCTCATGGCCCAAAAGAAGCAAGTCTCCTTCCAAGGAATCTATTCCTGTAGTGGAAACTCGGAAATGCTGGCAGAGGCTGGGTAGCAAGGGTCCGAAAGCAGCTGGGCTGCTGGCAGAGGCTCTCAGCATACACAGAAAACCAAGAACTTTATTTAGGGGTAGACTTCCCTCTGCAAGGCGAAGGGAAGCACTTTGAAGATAAGAAGACTGCCCACAACTAAATGGAAAATGATGGGTAGCCAAGAAGCGTCAGGAGCCATGGAAAAAAAAACATGAAGAGAAGGAGCATTTGCAGGTGGGCTGTCCTCACTTAACTCAAGTTACTGACTCAGCCCCAGGCATCCTGAGAAGTGACTAAGGCAGTTTAGATTTTACCCAGAGATGGTGCATGATATGCGTACAGGCCTGGAAGCCAGGGTGTCTGATGTGGGTTTGGGGTCCTTTCACTGGAGTTTAAGTGTGAACCTCCCCCTCAATGTCCTTGGCTGTTCCTTACTGGAAAAGACAGAGGAGGGGAGATTCATTTCCAGCGAACTTGAACAAGCTATTGGACTGCTTTTATGGATGAGTGCTTCTATGGATTTAGTAAACTTCTAAAATCAGGGGGTAGTGGGGATGGGGAAGGAAGACTCAAACAAGGGATTTAATTTTCTTAATGTGAAAGACAACAGAAACTCCATCTTCATCTTCTGACTGACAGACACTAAGAAATTTCATCATATCTTGTGCCCAAGATTCTAAAGGAAATGAACGACTAGATGGTAAGCCCAATGGGGACAGGGAACATTAGTTAGGGGTTTTGATCATCACTATCTCTCCAGTACATATGGGAGACTTCAACACCTACTGTGCACTCAAATAAGATTTGTTGAATGGATGAATGAATGTATGAATAATCAAAGCAGTCACGATTGTTCCATGTTTTAGGCCAGCAGTCTTCAACAAATTTTGGAACCAGGGATCAATTTTGTGGAAGACAGTTCTTTGACAGACAAGGGCAGAAATTAGATTGAGGATGATTCAAGCACATTGCACTTATTGAACTGGACATGGAACAACAGACTGGTTCCAAACAGGAAAAGGAGTACATCAAGGCTGTATATTGTTACCCTGTTTATTTAACTTACATGCAGAGTACGTCATGAGAAACGCTGGGCTGGATGAAGCACAAGCTGGAATCAGGATTGCCAGGAGAAATATCAATAACCTCAGATATGCAGATGACACCACCCTTATGGCAGAAAGTGAAGAAGAACTAAAGAGTCTCTTGATGAAAGTGAAAGTGGAGAGTGAAAAGTTGGCTTAAAGCTCAACATTAAGAAAATGAAGATCATGGCATCCGATCCCATCACTTCCTGGCAAATAGATGGGGAAACAGTGGAAACAGTGGCTGACTTTATTTTGGGGGCTCCAAAATCACTGCAGATGGTGACTGCAGCCATGAAATTAAAAGACACTTGCTCCTTGGAAGAAAAGTTATGACCAACCTAGACAGCTTATTAAAAAGCAGAGATATTACTTTTCCAACAAAGGTCTGTCTAGTCAAGGCTATGGTTTTTCCTGTGGTCATGTATGGAAGTGAGAGTTGGACCATAAAGAAAGCTGAGCACCGAAGAACTGATGCTTTTGAACTGTGGTGCTGGAGAAGACTCTGAGAGTCCCTTGGACTGCAAAGAGGTCCAACTAGTCCATCCTAAAGGAAATAAGTCCTGGGTGTTCATTGGAAGGACTGATGCTGAAGCTGAAACTCCAATTCTTTGGCCACCTGATGGGAAGAGCTGATTCATCTGAAAAGACTCTGAAGCTGGGAAAGATTGAGGGCGGGAGGAGAAAGGGATGACAGAGGATGAGATGGTTGGATGGCATCACTGACTCAATGGACATGAGCTTTAGTAAACCCTGGGAGTTGGTGATGGATAGGGAGGCCTGGCATTTTGCCATGGGATCTCAAAGAGTCAGACACAACTGAGCGACTAAACTGAACTGCACTGAACACTTACTGTGCACTTTATTTCTATTATTATTATGTTGTGATATATAATGAAAGCATATAACTCACCATAATGCAGAATCAGTGGGAGCCCTGAGCTTGCTTTCCTGCAACTAGATCTCATCTGGGGGTTTGATATGAGTCTGCAAGCAACTGATTTATTATGGTCTGTGTGCAGTCAAACCTCTCTGCTAATGATAATCTGTATTTGCAGCCACTCTCTAGCACTAACATCACCACCTCAGCTCCACCTCAGATCATCAGGCGTTAGAATCTCATAAGGAGTATGCAACCTAGATCCCTCATATGCACAATTCACAGCAGGGTTTGTATACCTGTGAGAATCGGATGCCGCTGCTGATCTGATGGGAGGCAGAGCTCAGGCAGTAATGAGAGCAATGGGAGGCAGCTATAAACATAGATGAAGCTCTGCTCACTTGCCTGCCATTCACCTCCTGCTGTGCACCCCAGCAGTCCATGGCCTGGGGCTTGGGGACCCCTGTCTTAGGCCACATACACACCTAGCTTAATATGTCACTTTTCCAACAGAGCTACCATTGGCAATTTCTGTTGATCTGCTTTTAGGTTTAAAGCCTTGTGGCAAACTAAGGCATGATTTTTCAAAGATGACTGTATTATATTGTAATCTCTTGTTGGGCCATAAAAACCATTTCATTCAATGAAAATTTTGTACTAATGATTTGGGAAAGTAAATGGTAAGAAACAGTTCCATTTAAAAAGTATTTAAGTCATTTATTCATCCATTCACTCATTCAGGAAATACTGACCAATCATAAAACAGTTAACAAAATGGCAGTAGTTGAGTCCATACCTATCAATAACTATTTTAAATGTAAATGAATTAAATTCTTCAATCAAAAGGCATATTGTGGTTGGACAGAGAAGCAAGACTTAACTATATGGGACTTATAAGAGACTTGCTTCAGCTTTAAGAGAGCACATACACTGAAAGTGAGGAATGGGAAAAGACATTCCATGCAAATGGAAACCAAAAGAAAGCAGAGGTACCTATACTTACATCAGACAAAATAGACTTTATTCCAAATACTCTAACAAGAGACAAGGAAGATGTTATATGATGATAAGAGATTAATTCATCAAGAGGCTATAACATTAGTAAACACTTATGCAATCAACATAAAAGTACAAAAGTTTATAAAGCAAATATTAACAAGGAAGGGAGGAATAGACATCAATACAATCATATTAGGGGCTTCAATATTCCATTTTCAATAATGAACAGACTATCCAGACAGAAAATCATTAAGGAAACATTGGACTTCAACTACTCATTAGACCAGATGGACCTAACAGATACATATAGAACCTCTATCCAATAGCAGCAGGATGCACATTCTTCTCAAACACACATGGAACATTCTCCAGGATATAAGATAGGTCACAAACCACATTTTAATAAATTTAAGAAGATTGAAATCATATCAAGCATCTTTTCTGACCATGGTAGTATGAAACTAGAAATCAGTTACAAGGAGAAATCTAGAAAATACAAAAATGTGTAGGGATCAAACAACATGCTCTTGAATTACTAATGGGGCAAAGAAGAAATCAAAGGAGAAATTTTAAAATATCTTTAGACAAATGAAAATTGAAACACAACATACCAAAAAGTATGGGATGCAACAAAAACCAGTTCTAATAGGGAATATTATAGAAATAAATATCTACATTAAGAAAAAAGAAACAACTCAGATAGATAACCTGACTTTACATTTCAAAAATTAGAAAAAGAAGAAAAACTAAGCCTCCTGATAGCCAGCTGGTAAAGAATCCACCTGCAATGCAGGAGACCTCGGTTTGATTCCTGGGTCAGGAAGATCTGCTGGAGAAAGGATAGGCTACCCACTCTGGTATTCTTGGGCTTCCCTTGTGACTCAGCTGGTTAAGAATCCTCCAGCAATGCAGGAGTTCAATTCCTGGGTTGGGAAGATTCCCTGGAGAAGGGAAAGGTTACCCACTCCAGTATTCTGGCCTGGAGAATTCCATGGACTGTATGGTCCATGGTGTTGCAAAGAGTCAGACACTACTGAGCAACTTTCACTTTTCAAAGTTAGTCAAAGAAAGAAATTAACAAAGATCAGAGTGGAAATAAATAAAATAGAGTCTAAAAAGACAATATAAAAGATCAATGAAACTAAAACTTCAGATAAAAAATATATACAAAATTTTAGCTAAACTTACGAGGAGAAAGAGAAAATTTAAGTAAATAAAATTAGAAATGAAAGAGGAGATATTACAACTGATCCCACACAAGTGCAAAGAATCCTAAGAGGTTACTGTAAACAATTATTTATCAACAATTTGCACACCCTAGAAGAAATGGATAGACCCCTAAAACATACACTCTACCAATACTGAATCATAAAGAAATGTAAAATTTGAACAAGCCAATTACTAGTTAGGAGATTGACTCTGTAATCAAAAAGCTCCCAATAAAGAGAAGCCTGGGACCACATGGCATCAATGGTGAATTCTACCAAACACTTAAAGAAGAATTAACATCAATCACTCCAAAAATAGAATACAGAACACTTTCAGAGTCATTTTCTGAGGCCACCATTACCCTGATACCAAAGTTAGACAAAGACACTAGAAGAAATCACACACCAATATCCCTGATGAACAGAGATGCAAGAATTCTCAACAAAATATTAGCAAACTGAATTCAACAAGATACGAAAGATTCCTACACCATGATCAAGTGGAATTTATTCTCAGGATGCAAATATGCTTTAATATCCATAAATCATTCAATGTGACACACATTAACAAAATGGAGGATAAAATCATATGATCATCTCTATAGATGCAGGAAAGCATTAAACAAAATTCAATATACTTTTATGATAAAAACTTTCAACAAACTGGATATAGAAGGAACATAATTCAATATATTAATAATAAAGGCCCACAGCTTTATATATGAAAAACCCATAGCTAACATCATACTCAACAGTGAAAAGCTAAAAGCTTTCCTTTTAAGATCAGGAACAAGACAAAGAATGCCTACTCTTGTCACTGGTATTCATAGTACCGGAAGTCTTAGCCAGACAGTTATGCAAGAAAAAGAAATAAAAGGCATTCAAAGTGGAAAGGAAGAAGTAAAACTGTCTCTGTTTGCAGATGACATAATACTGTATGTAGATAATCCTAAAGACTCCATCCAACAGCTATTAAAACTAATAAATGAGTTCAGTGAAGTTGCAGGACACAAAATCAATACACAAGAATCAGCTGTGTTTCTTACACTAGCAATAAACTATCAGAAAGAGAAATTAAGGAAGCAGTCTCATTTAAACAGCATTTGAAAAAGATAAAATACTTAGGAGTAAATGTAACCAATCCAAAAATTGTTCTAAAATTTAAGGCACCATGTAGAAACATTGCCCTCATGATTATGATTTTGAATTTAAATGTTAGTATCTAGAGATATAAAGATGGTAGCCATTGTTACCCATAGCATTAGCTTTGGGAAATATTAAATGCTAAATATCATAACTATGGGGCTTCCCTGGTGGCTCAAAGCAATCCCCTGCAATGCAGGAGGCAGATTCGATCCCGGGTTGGGACGATCCCCTGGAGAAGAGAGTGGCTACCCACTTCAGTATTCTTGCCTGGAAAATCTCATGGACAGAGAATCTTGGCAGACTATGGTCCATGGATTTGCAAAGAGTCGGACACAACTGGGTGTCTAAGCATGCATGCGTGCATTGTAACTATGATGTTAAAGGTCGATGGCCTTTGATTTGGTGCCTTATGGGCTAGAGCTGCTGGCACTCCCATTGGCCAACGTACTTTAACATGGAGAATCCAAAGCCAAACAGTTCCCTAGTCCTGACACAACCGCACAGCAGGGGAGCTGGGAGGTGAGGGACAGTGGGCTGTGAGAGAGCCATGCTGGAAGGGCGGCAGGGCTCTAAATGTTCAGATCATCTCACCAATGAAGAACAATGGTAAAGACATACCTGATAAGCCTGGCATCTCTGGTACAATGTGCTGCCAGGTGTCAGTGGAAAACTGGAATGCTTATCTCTATGGGGATCAGCCATTGAAAGAATGGCCCTATACAAAAGAATGTGACCTTATCGGTTCAGTTCAGTTGTGTCCGACTCTTTGCGAACCCGTGAACTGTAGCACGCCAGGCCTCCCTGTTCATCACCAACTCCTGGAGTCTACCCAAGCTCATGTCCATCGAGTCGGTGATGCCATCCAACCATCTCATCCTCTGTCATCCCCTTCTTCTAAATGTTGCTTCCTGACCTGCATATAGGTTTCTCAAGAAGCCGGTCCCATCTCCTGGTGACTTTAAAAATCTTGGATATTTTAAAAATCTTCCCCAGACCTTTACTGGTGATGAGGGGGCCTTTAGTCTTTCAAATCCTATCTGACTTTAAACCTATCCTGTGAAAGGAATAACAAGACAGAGAATTAAGAAATAGAATGATTTTCCTTGCTTTTTAGAACTTTCAACTACTGTTGATAAATTTTTAGGTATTTGCTTAATCTAGTGTTTGTTGTTGCTGTTGTTCAGTCACCCAGTCATGTTCAGCTCTTAGCCACTCCGTGGACTGCAGCCCACCAGGCCTCTCTGTCGCTCACTATCTCCCGAAGTTTGCCCAAGTCATGTCAATTGCATTGATGCACCATCCAGCCACCTCATCGTTTGACACCCTCTTCTCTTTCTGCCCTCAATCTTTCCTAGCATCAGGGGCTTATCCAGTGAGCCAGCTCTTCATATCAGATGATCAAATTATTTGTAGACTGAATCTAGAATCTATAGTATTTAGTGTTTATTTCTATTCCTTAAAATAATCTTGTATTTAACTTGAAGTCCTGTGGTGGTGGTTTAGTCATTAAGTTGTGTCCAACTCTTTGTGACTCCATGGGTTGTAGGCCACCAGACTCCTCTCTCCATGGGATTTCACAGGCAAGTATACTGGAGTGGGCTGCCATTTCCTCTTCCATGGGATTTTCCCAACCCAAGGATTGGACCTGAGTCTCCTGCATTGCAGGCAGATTCTTTACCAACTGAGCCATCAGGGAAGCCTTAGAAAACTTAGAAGAGGTGATAAGGCAGGTGTTATCCTCTCCATTTTACGGATGAAGTTTCTAAGCAGGAGGAGGTTTGACAGTAAACCTAGGACCAAGAACAGAGTATTTGACTCTTCAGTCAGTGTATTAGACATTACCCCTTGGTCCTTGGGCAAAGAGTGCTTGGACAGACTCAAAATCCCCACCCTCCAAAAGCCTTTTGGATGGTGCACATCCAAAATGGAAGCTATCGGCCACCTGTGGCTACAAAGCTCTGGAAATGTGACTGGTCTAAATTGAGATGTGTCATAAGTGTAAAATATACATCACACTTTGAGACTTAGTATAAAAAAATGTAAAATATCTCATTAATACTTTAATGCTTACACATTGAAATGATGATATCTTGGATACATTGAATTAAATAAAATATTTTGTTGGAATTAATTTCACTTGTTTCTTTATTGAGTGGCTACTAGATAATTCTGTCACCAATATGGCTCACGTTCTATTTCTAATGGACTGTGCGAGTACCCCATCTCTTCTTTGGAGGGGATGAGATATAAACATTCACCTACTGCAGTGAACCTTTCTCTCCAGGACTCTGTTTATTCTGATGCAGCTTTAACAATAATATGATGGCACATTTTCACATGTGCCTGTGACTTTGTCTTTGAAAAAAGAATAGGCAGGGAGGGCAACATTTTAAGAAAATAGATGAAATTTGGGGGAAAAAAAGGCAGCTCCATATGACTTCTTCCTTTTGTGCCTTTATTTTAAGCAATGCAGGTGTTCTCATTTCAGTACATTACTAGAATATCTTTTAGAATGTTCTCCATTTAATTTATTTTCCCCCTAAGCAAGAGTATGAATCCCTACTGCTTGCTGCTTGGCCATCCTTGACCTTCCCAAGGCAGCATCTTGGAAGCCATCCATCATACAGGCACACGGAGTTGAGGACAAGCAGGACCACTAGATTTCAGATGTATGTTAGGATCTTACAGATGGATTCCAAGCTCTGGCTTGTAATGGGCAGTGGTCTAACAGGGTATTTACAGCTCAGAAAAAAAAAAAAAGAATGAAAGCAGATTGCTTCCAGAAGCTGTCCATCTGCTGCCTGGTAAGACTGTTGGTTTGACGCGCTCAGCAAAGTGCATGAAGAACTCTCAAATGTCACAGTGATTTGGTTAATTGGGTAAAGATAAGAGTTTCTGAATAGCAGAGTCACTTTGCCATTTTGGCCTGGCACCCAGGGACATGTGATTAAAAAAAAAAAAAAAAAACCAGCTCGACTGTCTGGATGCATCTGAACGCTCAGTTATTTCATAAAGCCTGCACTGTGTGTATGGAATGCACATTTGCTCTTATGAATAACAGTAATTGTTTGGCTTGGCCTGCCTTTGTGTGACCGCCAGCTGGCAATGACTGGAACCATGACACATGACACTCCAGCTGTGTCCACATGTTTCTGCCTTGCACTATCCACTTATATAATTTGCTTTTTTGATCAATAGTTGAGCCATTTAAGGGAACTCATCATATTACACATGCCAGCTACTTCTCTGCAAATACTTCTATTGCAATTTCAAAAGAAGATTTTCATTATTCCTTGCTTATTATAATGATGTTGCGACTTCATTAAACATAGTGCAGTAAAAGATACAGTCCTAATTGAACTTGAGGATTTTTCCCTTGAATACACATAATTACAAGACAATAGCTTAGCATTTAATCAAATGAACCATTAAAATAGTAACTAATGATGGTCTTACTATGACTGACAGATCTGACCCACTGTCTTTAACTTTCCCCCATTTTATTAAGCTTGCTATATTCATCATTGTACGCAATTAGGTTTGTATTGGGGAACTGATAACTACCTGGGTTGTGGGGAAGAATCATACCTGCTTGTGTGTCAAAGTTTCTGTTGTGCTACAATCTATTTTCTTCAGAGAGGTTTGGAAGAACCAAGCAGAAATTGAACCTGACCCAAAATATACTTGTATTTTTATTACCTTTTCCTGTGAAACTGAAAACATTCACTTAATCCCTCCTTCCTGATACCGAAGAGTAGGGAACACACACAGTTCTTTCAGCTCTTGGGAAAATTCTAAATTATGCAACCTTGGTAGCTTATGGCCCAGCCAGTGAAACTAAGTCATTGTTGCCTAAAATTCCTCTTTGACTTCTCTTCATCAGATTTTCATCTTCAACATGTCTTCTTAGAGTTTGGGCTTCATCAGTTTGCTGATTAAATGTGACGAAACATCAGAAAAGCTGACTGAAGAATTACATGTTTGTTGGTAGTCCTTACTGCTCAGAGAGATGGGTGCCATGCAAAAGTGATTCATGCTGGCCACTGGAGACCTTCTGCTTAAAGAAGGGGGAGAATTAATTCCATCCATTCTTTGAGTACTCAAACTCTCGAAGAAGGTGGAACATTAGCAATACTGGAGGAATTCAATAGAGTGGTGCAAAAAATAAAAAGCTCAGTGAGGAGGGGAGAGGGGCATGGAAAAGTCAAAGATTTATTAAATTAAGTGTCAGGAGACCTGAATTCTAGTTCCGGAACTGCCACTAACTAGTTGTGCTGCCTTGGGCAAATTCATCATAGCCTGATTCTTAAGAGGGAGAAGGGAAGTAGGGGAAAGGAGAGGAAAGAGGAGTGGAGGGGAAGGGAGAAAAGATAAAAAGATAAAGAGAAGTTGGAAAGCCTTGTCCTTCTTAATAAATAGGGCCGTTTGAAGATCCAATGGGATAATAATCATGAAAGGATCTGGAAAGTATAAATAGTCTATCAATTCAAGACTTTAATGTATAACGTATATGGACAAAGAAGTCAAAATTAAGAGATATAGGAATAGACATCATCCAAAGCTGGAGAAACGTAAGAAGTGTTAGTTGATTGGATATGGTTTTCTGGTGGGCATTTGAAGCTAAAAAGCAAGTTGAGAGTTGCTTGAAAAAGCTATTCTCTGCCAACTTCATGTCAACAAACTTGGGAGCTGCAAGGTATCAGAAATCTTATGGCCAACTCTTTTCATTTTACCATCTGGGAAATTGAGTCATGGCAAAGGGAACTGATGGAGAAGGCAATGGCAACCCACTCCAGTACTCTTGCCTGGAAAATCCCATGGATGGAGGAGCCTGGTAGGCTGCGGTCCATAGGGTCACTAAGAGTCGGGTATGACTGAGCGACTTCACTTCACTTTCACTTAAAGGGAATTGAATTGCCCAAGGCCATGCAGCCAGATAGCAGCAGAGCAAGAAAACAGATCTCCTGACACACACTGACTCCAGCTTTTGTTATTGGACCTTGTTAGAAAGCAATGGCACCCCACTTCAGTACTCTTGCCTGGAAAATCCCATGGACAGAGGAGCCTGGTAGGCTGCAGTCCATGGGGTCGCTAAGAGTCGGACACGACTGAGCAACTTCTTTCACTTTTCACTTTCATGCATTGGGGGAAGGAAATGACAACCCACTCCAGTGTTCTTGCCTGGAGAATCCCAGGGATGGCGGAGCCTGATGGGCTGCCATCTCTGGGGTCGCACAGGGTCGGACACGACTGAAGCGACTTAGCAGCAGCAGCAGAAAGCATTCTGTCAGAAGACATGCAACAAGAACTGAGTGGTCCTCTGGAAGATAGATCTTTATGTTGCTGTGGGAAAATGGGAAGAGGTAAATGGATCAAGTGCCAGACATTGGAGTATGAGATCACAAGACAATAAAAACCAGGATTAACAACCAGGAAAAAAAGCTCGTCACATCTCTGGAGGGCTTTGATGAGAGGCATGCTGGGACTTAGCAACCGGCTGTTGGAACTGAGGAAGAAGTGGTGAAAGACAGGACTGCTGTTGGAAGTCTTACTCGATCTGAAAAGTTGGTTTCATAGGGGAGTGGCCACCAGCACAAGGCGGTATAGTAAACTGTCTCCTACCAGCCTCTTGCTAACATTTGGGGGATTTGGAGCTAGAAGACATGGCACAGAGGCAGCAGCATCCAGACAGCAGTGATGCCTGAAGTCAGGAAGCCAACAATGTCATGGTTTTGGGTGGTCCATCTGCTTGGAATAAGACCCCAGCCAGCAGCTGGAATTTCCAGAAGCAGGTTCCAGCACTTAAGGGAAGAAGCCTGCAAGAACTAGAACTGTCTTTGGCATATGCTGGGTACCATAATGAAGAATCATCCCTCTGGGAGTCAGGGTGGGATGGGGTTCAGGGCAGAGTCTAGTCTCAACAGAATCGGGGAGTACAGACCATGGGAAATGGGCAAGCCCATTGCAGAGGAAGAAGAGACAGGAGGGCTAAAATTGTCCCCAGGCCCTCTTCGGACTCCAGATTTAGGACTGAAAACTAGTTCCACTACTGTAGTTTGAGTCCCCTGAAACACTTCTGCCTTTGGTCAGACTGGTTGGCTGAAAGAACTGCAGCTTGAACGTCTATGGTGATTGCTACTGACACATGAGGAATTCAGGGCCTAATGTAACTATAGGCATTTTTCTCATTGATGCAAGGACCTAATGTTGGAATCTTCGCTTATGCTGCAAGTACAATGAAGGCCGAGGCCATATCAATGTGTTTGCCATTATATGTCAGGTTCTCTTCATAAGACCAGCCACCTAATAACCATTGCATAAATCTTTGTGAAAAAATGATTATGTACCCAGATTGTTCCCTTCCTCCCTTGGCCATTCCTACGTTGTTTCTTTGATGTTTAGACCTAACCTAACACTGCTAATGGGCATCCTGCCCGTTTTCTAGAGCAGGCCTCGCTGGGTCAGACTCTAAACTGTGGTTACCACAGAGAACCTTTTTAAGGTTTTTTAAAAGATTCTTTTCATGTGGACCATTTTTAAAGTCTTGACTGAATTTACCACAAACCGCCTGTGTTCCGTATTTTGTTGTTTGGCCCTGAGGCATGCGGTGTCCCAGCTCCCTGAGCAGGAATCGAACCCATACCTCCGCACTGGAAGGTGAACTCCCAACCACTGAACTCCAGGGAAGTCCCAGAGAGAATTTTTAAGTGAAGTGACAATGCAGTTGGGAGAAGAGGCTGTAAGTCTTTTCCTTCACCATCTCTTTTTCCTTTTTCTTACTCAGAGAGTTCACAGTTTAAAGGGAACTTCAGGAAAGAGTATAACAACAGCAAAACACCAAATGTTTAAACAAATGCATGATCTCTCTATAGTGTGATCAAGAGGGTGTTATCAGGAGAAGGAAACAGTTTATATTCAAACAGCACTCAAAGTGTCAGTCCCTTATTTAATGTGGCTGAATATTTTAGGAAGCAAAAATCATTCATGTATTTACTCATTTATTAAGTCTCTATGCTCCATTTCTCCACTGTAAAATCAGGATAAAAGTAATAACTATCTCCTAGAGTGGTTGTGATGATTAAAAAAACTTGTAGTTACAAAAGATTAAGAAAAGTTCTTGGCACAAAGTACTCAATAAAGGTTAGCGATCATTGTCCTCATCCTTGTCATCCCCCTAATTATCATTTCCATCATCAGCACCACCACTATCACAGAAAAATCACTTGTTCAGGAAAGAACTTTACTAAAGACTGTGCACTCCCTGAGGGCAGGTATGGCTCAGTTACCATTGTATGTCTGCCAATTAGAGTAGAGTTCAGACAAAGTAGTGCCCAGCGAGAGTTTGTTGATGGGCAGAGACTGTGTGCATGAAGTCTATCTGAGCCTTGATAGATAAAAAAGGAAAAGAAAGGCAGTGCTGATATGGAAAGCCACTGAATAAATGGTAATCAGAGTTAGAAAAAAAGAAGGGTGGAGATGTTTAAGGAGGGCATCCTGTATGTTCCTGAATATTTCCACAGCAAACTTGGATGATATAAAATATAGTTAGTGTCTGGTTAAGGAGAGTTTTGAAAGCCAGGCTAAGATGGCTGGACTTTATTTTAATCAGTGCTCTGATTAATTCCTTCCCACACCAGAGAAACAGTATTTATGGTTAGCACTCAACACAAGCGACACTTACAGTTAACAAATGACAGTCGATCTATATCTAAGATATTTTACCCTATTTCCAGTTAGAGTGAATTTCAGTCACTAATTTCAGCATGGAGCAAACATTTATTTTTAAAATGTTGGTTTTGCTCTAACTATTATTCATTAGAAGAATAGTATGTAAATATTCTATTAAATTCCATTTGAATGCAGAGTTCCAAAGAGGAGCAAGGAGAGATAAGAAAGCCTTCCTCAGCGATCAATACAAAGAAATAGAGGAAAACAACAGAATGGGAAAGACTAGGGATCTCTTCAAGAAAATTAGAGATTCCAAGGGAACATTTCATGCAAAGATAGGCTCAATAAAGGACAGAAATAGTATGGACCTAACAGAAGCAGAAGATATTAAGAAGAGGTGGTAAGAATACACAGAAGAACTATACAAAAATGATCTTCACAATCCAGATAACCACAATGGTGTGATCACTCACCTAGAGCCAGACATCCTGGAATAGGAAGCCAAGTGGGGCTTAGGAAGCATCACTATGAACAAAGCTAGTGGAGGTGATGGAGTTCCAGTGGAGCTGTTTCAAATCCTAGAATATGATGCTGTGAAAGTGCCTCACTTAATATGGCAACAAATTTGGAAAACTCAGCCATGGCCACAGGACTGGAAAAGGTCAGTTTTCATTCCAATCCCAAAGAAAGGTGATGACAAAGAACGCTGAAACTACCGCACAATTGCACTCATCTCACATGCTAGTAAAGTAATACTCAAAATTCTCCAAGCCAGGCTTCAGCAATACGTGAAGTGTGAACTTCCAGATGTTCAAGCTGATTTTAGAAAAGGCAGAGGAAACAGAGATCAAATTGCCAACATCCGCTGGATCATGGAAAAAGCAAGAGAGTTCCAGAAAAACATCTATTTCTGCTTGATTGACTATGCCAAAACCTTTGACTGTGTGGATCACAATAAACTTTGGAAAATTCTGAAAGAGATGGGAATACCACACCACCTGACCTGCCTCTTGAGAAACCTACATGCAGGTCAGGAAGCAACAGTTAGAACTGGACATGGAACAACAGGGCATTTTCAAATAGGAAAAGGAGTCCGTTAAGGCTGTATATTGTCACCCTGCTTATTTAACTTATATGCAGAGTACATTATGAGAAATGCTGGGCTGGAAGAAGCACAAGCTGGAATCAAGATTGCCAAGAGAAATATCAAGAACCTCAGATATGCAGATGACACCACCCTTATGACAGAAAGTGAAGAAGAACTAAAGAGTCTCTTGATGAAAGTGAAAGAGGAGAGTGAAAAAGTTGGCTTAAAGCTCAACATTCAGGAAACTGAGATCATGGCATCTGGTCCTGTCACTTCATGGCAAATAGATGGGGAAAGAGTGGAAACAGTGGCTGACTTTATTTTGGGGGCTCCAAAATCACTGCAGATGGTGACTGCAGCCATGAAATGAAAAGACGCTTACTCCTTGGAAGGAAAGTTATGACCAACCTAGACAGCATATTAAAAAGCAGAGATATTACTTTGCCAAAAAGGTCTGTCTAGTCAAGGCTATAGTTTTTCCAGGAGTCATGTATGGATATGAGAGTTGGACTATAAAGAAAGCTGAGCACCGTAGAACTGATGCTTTTGAACTGTGGTGTTGGAGAAGACTCTTGAGAGTTCCTTGGACTACAAGGAGATCCAACTAGTCCATCCTAAAGGAAATAAGTCCTGGGTGTTCATTGGAAGGACTGATGCTGAAGCTGAAACTCCAACATTTTGGCCACCTGATGGGAAGAGCTGATTCATTTGAAAAAACCCTGATGTTGGGAGGAATTGAAGGCAGGAGGAGAAGGGGGTGACAGAAGATGAGATGGTTGGATGGCATCATCGACTCAATGGATATGAGTTTGGGTAAATTCTGGGAGTTGGTGATGGACAGGGAGGCCTGGCATGCTGTGGTTCATGGGGTCACAAAGAGTCAGACACGACTGAGCAACTGAACTGAAACTGATATTGATTCTATTAAAAGTTCATAAACTAAGGGCTTCCAGCTATTGCTTAAGATGTAAGAAACAGGAAAGGTCGTTGCTCCTACTACAATAACAAGGAAGATGAATAATTTACAAAATCATAACCTTTTGAGTCTATGAGAGAGCTGACATTGCAGGACATAGAACTGATGAAATACAGAGGCTTCTAAAGAGAAAGGAAGATACAGGCACTGACTAACCTACGCAGAGCACAGCAGGAAAACAGGACAGTCACACAGTGGGAAAACAAGTTGAGCCCGTTATTTTTAATGAATTGATAAGGGCTGAGTTGGGGCTACTGTGAGAACATAAAATCACCTTGAAAATTACAAGGGTAATCACACTCCATCATGGGCTCCTCTCCATCAGTTTTGCACAGAAACTTGCCCAGGTGCTCAGGAGAGCATATTAAGTATACTCATTGAGTATATGCCCTGTGAAGTACATTACATTCTTCTCGCTTATTTTATACATAGTAGCTTGTTGTTACTTTTCAGTCACCCAGTCATATCCGACTCTTTGTGGCTCCAAGGACTGCAGCATTCCAGGTTTCCTTGTCCTTCACCATCTCCTGGAACTTTCTCAAAGTCATGTCCATTGAGTCTATGGTGCCATCCAACCATCTCGCCCTTTGTCGTCCCCTTCTCCTCCTGTCTTAATCTTTCCCAACATCAGGGTCTTCTCTAATGAGTTGGCTCTTTGCATCAGGTGACCAAAGTATTGGAGCTTCAGCTTCAGCATCAGTCCTTCCAATGAATATTCAGTGTTGATTTCCTTTAGGATTGACTGGTTTGATCTCCCCGCAGTCCAATGGACTCTTGAGAGTCTTCTCCAACACCACAGTTAGAAAGCATCAATTCTTCAGCATTCAGCTTTCTTTATAGTAGTTTGTACCTCTTAATGTCTTTCACCTATTTTGCCCCTCCTCCCACACCCTCCCCTCTGGCAAATATTAGTTTGTTCTTTGTATATTTGAGTCTGTTTCAATTCTCTCCAACTTTCTGTTAGCCTTCTTGTTGAACTTATTATGCTGCTGCTGCTGCTGCTAAGTCACTTCAGTCGTGTCCAACTCTGTGCAACCCCATAGAAGGCAGCCCACCAGGCTCCACCATCCCTGGGATTCTCCAGGCAAGAATGCTGGAGTGGGTTGCCATTTCCTTCTCCGGTGCATCAAAGTGAAGACTGAAAGTGAAGTCGCTCAGTCGGGTCTGACTCTTGGCGATTCCATGAACTTATTATAATAAGCCTATAATTCAGGCCCAGATCTTTTACTCCTCTGCTTCCCTGCATAGTCTTTAGACCTGAAACTTGAGTACATCTCCAAACACACTATCTTAGCATATTATTATTAAAACAAACAAACAAACAATCACAGCTCTAGACCCAGGGGATTAATATCAGTGTTATTTCTGGTTACAATAGTCTCTATTTCCACACCTCAATGGGCTTCCCATGTGGTAGAGCAGTAAAGAATCTGCCTGCCAATTCGGGAGACAAAAAAGACGTGGGTTCAATCGCTGGGTCAAGAAGATCCCCTAGTGAAGAGCATGGCAACTCACTCCATTGTCTTGCCTGGAGAATTCCATAGACAGAGGAGCACTGGGGGCTGCTGTTGATAGGGTTGCAAACAGTCAGACACAACTGAAGTGACTTAGCACACACATATTTTAATTGTTTGGGAAGATTGTTTTTTGCATGGGCCACTCTGAGGACAAGTGAATGGAAGAACCATTTTCCCATAATCAAAGAGACTTTCATGGATTGGGCTTCCATGATAGCTCAGTTGGTAAAGAATCCACCTGCAATGCAGAAGACCCAGACCCCAGTTCAATTTCTGGGTCAGGAAGAACTGCTAGAGAAGGGATAGGTTATCCACTCCAGTATTCTTGGGCTTCTCTTGTGGCTCAGCTGGTAAACAGTCTGCCTGAAATGCAGATGGTTCAATTCCTGGGTCAGGAAGATCCGCTAGAGAATAGGATACTCACTCCAGTATTCTTTTGCTTCCCTGGTGGCTGAGTTGGTAAAGAATCTGCCTGCAAAGAGGGAGACCTGGGATCGATCCCTGAGTTGGGAAGATCCTGTGGAGGAGGGCATGGCAACCTACTCCAGTATTCTTGCCTGGAGAATCCCCATGGATAGAGGAGCCTGGCAGGCTACAGTCCACAGGGTCACAAAGAATCGGATGCGACCGAGCAACTAAGCACATGTTCACAATGAATGTCTGATATACAAATTTTTTTAAGTATAAGCTTGCAAAAAGCAGGAAAATGTAACCATAATTAAAAGAAAACATAGTCAATAAAAGTAAAACCAGAGATGACAAAATTATTGAAATAAGTAGACAAGAACTTTTAAAACACATATCTTAAAAATTAAGAAATTTAAGAAAATGTAGATATAATGAGTAAAGAGATGAAGTACTTCAGGAAAGCAATAGAAAATGAAAAAAAAAACAAGTGTAAATGTTTCTGCTGAAATATACAATTTCTAGAAAAGTGTCTGTTGGATAAGCTCATAGCAGAGTGGACCTTGTAGAATATAGGTAAAGGAAGTGTAAAAGCAGGTCTTTAGAGATTATTCAAGCTAAAAGAGAGCAGGATAAGGTATTAAGAAAAGAAATTAAGGACAGACATCAATAACTTTTGAGATGATATTAAGAAGTCTAACATATAATATTAGAAGACCCAGAAAAAGGAGGGAGAAAGAATAAGGAAGAAAAACATTTTTGAAGAAACAATTGTTAAAATTTTTCTGAGTTTAATAAGGAGAAAACATCTTCCAGATTCAAGAATTCCAATGAACCTCAAGCAGGATGAATAAAAATAAGTAAAAATCATATCTAGGCACAACATTTCAAATTGCTGAAAACCAAAGATAAAGAGAAAAGTTGCAAAATCAGCCAAAGGAAAAAATATGCATTACATACTGAAAAACAATGGTAAGAAAAATGGCTGATTTTTATCAGAAATAATGCAAATCAGAAGGCATCTTCAAAGTACTAAAAACAAAAACAAATGAAGCTAGAATTATACATCCAGTGAAAATATTTTTCAAAAACAGAAGTAGAATAAAGTCTCATTGTCATATTAAAAAAAAAAAAACAACCTGAGAGACTCTGTTACCAGAAAACCCATACTACCAAAAACAAATGTTAAAGAAAATTCCTGGACTGAATGAATTACTTAGTGAAGAAACAAGTCTATAGGACAGGATGAAGAACAGAGATAGCAAAATTGTGGGTAAATAAAAACATATTGTCTCTTCTGAAATTCTTTGAAAGATGATTGTTAAAGCATAAATAATAAGAATAGTAATATTTTATGGGACTTATAATGTGTGTGAAGGCAAAATATAATAAAACATTAGCCTAAAAAATGAGAGAGAGTTAAATAGATGTATACTGATATCAAGTTATTATATTATACTTGAAGTAGTATAATATTAATCCAAGGTAGATGATAACTTAGGAATTCATGTTTAATATCTAGAGAAATCATTTTTTTAATGAAAAAATATATATATATAGCCAAAAGAAGACAGAAAAGGAGAGACAAAGGAGTAAGGAACAGAGAGAAGTAATAGGTAAAAACAGCAAGATGTAGACTCAACCATATGAACAATTATAATACATGTAGATAAAATATATCTCTATTAATAAGTACAGCTGACCCTTGAACAACATGGGTTTGAGCTGAGTAGGTTGATTTATATGTTGATTTTTTTCAGTAAATATATTGAAAAATATTTTGGAAATTTGTGACAGTTTGGAAAGAACTTGACAAACTGAATAGCCTAGAAATACCAAAAAAGAAAAAGAAGAAGCTAAGTATGTCATAAGTGTGTAAAATATACATAGATACTATTGTAATTTATCATTTAATACCACCAAATATACATAAATCTACTATAAAAAGGTAAAATTTATCAAAATTTATGCATACACATAGACTAGGCTGTTGTTGTTGTTGTTCTTCAGTCGCTAAGTTGTGTCTGACTCTTGAGACCCCATGAACTGCAGCATGCCAGACTTCTCTGTCCGTCACTATTTCCCAGAGTTTCCTCAAACACACATCCATTAAGTGAGTGATACCATCCAACCATCTCAACCTCTGATGCCTCCTTGTCCTCTTGCCTTCAAATTTTCCTAGCATCAGGGTCTTTTCCAATGAGTCAGCTCTTTGAATCAAATGACCAAAGTATTGGAACTTCAGCATCAGCATCAGCATTTCCTTTAGGGTTGACTGGTTTAATCTTGCTGTCAAAGGGACTCTCAAAAGTCTTTTCCAGCACCATAGTTTGAAAGTGTCAAATCTCTAGCATTCAGCCTTCTTTATGGTCCAACTCTCATATCCAGACCACCTAACTTGCCTCTTGAGAAATCTGTATGCAGGTCAGGAAGCAACAGTTAGAACTGAACATGGAACAACAGACTGGTTCTAAATAGGAAAAGGAGGACGTCAAGGCTGTATATTGTCACCCTGCTATTTAACTTATATGCAGAGTACATCATGAGAAACGCTGGGCTGGAAGAAACACAAGCTGGAATCAAGATTGCCAGGAGAAATATCAATAACCTCAGATATGCAGATGGCACCATCCTAATGGCAGAAAGTGAAGAGGAGCTAAAAAGCCTCTTGATGAAAGTGAAAGAGGAGAGTGAAAAAGTTGGCTTAAAACTCAACATCAGAAAATGAAGATCATGGCATCCGGTCCCATCACTTCAGGGGAAATAGATGGGGAAACAGTGGAAACAGTGTCAGACTTTATTTTGGGTGGTTCCAAAATCACTGCAGATGGTGACTGCAGCCATGAAATTAGAAGACGCTTACTCCTTGGAAGAAAAGTTATGAGCAACCTAGATAGTATATTCAAAAGCAGAGACATTACTTTGCCGACTAAGGTCCGTCTAGTCAAGGCTATGGTTTTTCCAGTGGTCATGTATGGCTGTGAGAGTTGAACTGTGAAGAAGGCTGAGCACCGAAGAATTGATGCTTTTGAACTGGGGGTGTTGGAGAAGACTCTTGAGAGTCCCTTGGACTGCAAGGAGATCCAACCAGTCCATTCTGAAGGAGATCAACCCTGGGATTTCTTTGGAAGGAATGATGCTAAAGCTGAAACTTCAGTACTTTGGCCACCCCATGCGAAGAGTTGACTCATTGGAAAAGACTCTGATGCTGGGAGGGATTGGGGGCAGGAGGAGAAGGGGACGAACAAGGATGAGGTGGCTGGATGGCATCACGGACTCAATGGACGTGAGTCTGAGTGAACTCACTCGATGGACGTGAGTCTGAGAGATAGTGATGAACAGGGAGGCCTGGTGTGCTGCGATTCATGGGGTCACAAAGAGTCGGACACAACTGAGCGACTGAACTGAACTAAACTCACATCCATACATGACTATTGGAAAAATCATATCTTTGACTAGATGGACCTTTGTTGGAAAAATAATGGCTCTGCTTTTTAAAACACTGTCTATGTTTGTTATAGCTTTACCTCCAAGGAGCAAGCATCTTTTAATTTTGAGGCTACAGTTATGTCACATTGATTTTGGAGTCCAAGAAAATGAAATCTGACAGTTTCAACATTTTCCCCATCTATTTGCCATGAAGTTATAGGACTGAATGCCATGATCTTAGTTTTTTGAAGGTTGAGTTTTAAGCCAGCTTTTTCACTCTCCTCTTTCACCTTTATCAAGAGACGTTTTAGTTCCTCTTCACTTTCTGCCATTAAAGTAGTAACATCTTCATATCTGAGATTGTTGATATTTCTCCAGGCAATCTTGATTCCAGCTTGTGATTCACCTATCCTTGCATTTCTCATGATGTCCTCTGCATATAAGTTAAATAAGCAGGGTGACAATATACAGCCTTGATGTACTCCTTTCCCAGTTTTGAACCAGTCCATTGTTCCATGTTCAAGGAGAAATAAGAAAGCTTTCTTAAGTGACCAATGCAAAGAAATAGAGGAAAACAATAGAATGGGAAAGACTAGAGATCTCTTTAAGAAAACTGGAGTTACCAAGGGATTGTTTCATGCAAAGATAGGCACAATAAAGGACAAAAGTGGCAAGGACCCAACAGAAGCCATTCATTATTGAGAAAAATGTAAACAAACATAAAGATGTGGCATTAAATAGTAACCGCATAAAATTAACTGTGGTACATATGGTACTACTGCATTAATTCTATAGACACCTCCTGTTGCTGTTGTGGTTACCTTAAGTATTTTGAGAATCTTAATACTTAAAACATGTGTGATTGCAACCATCTCTGCAAGAGCATTTTGTCTCCTGGTAAATTGCCTATCACAGTAAGAGATGATTTCTCACAGTCCTCATGTTTTTTTATCATGTTAGTGCAATACCATAGAACACGTACTAGGTGCTGCTAGTGATGTTGGAAGTTCCCACAAGAAGCAGAGAAAAGTCATGACATTACAAGAAAAAGTTGGATTGCTTGATATACACCATGATAGATTGAAGTCTATGGCTGCAGTTTCCTGCTATTTTATGATAAATGAATCCAGCCTAAGGACCGTTGTGAAAAATGAAAACTAAATTCACAAAGCTGTCACTGCAGCTATGCTAGCAGGTTCAAACATCTTAAACTTTTTGCAAAATACCTTTTATCTAGTAGTGAAAATGCAACTTTTATGCGGGTATAGGATTGCCATGAACAAGGTATACCTATAGACTCTAATATGATTCAAGAAAAAGTGAAGTCATATGACAACTTAAAGCAAAAGGAAGTGAAGGATTGAAAAGTGGAGAATTTAATGCTGGCTAAGGATGGTTTGATAATTTTAGAAAGAAGTTTGACTTAAAAAGTGTCAAGATAACAGGGAAAGTAGCTTCCGCCCACCAAGAAAACAGCAGACAAGCTCCCAGATGCCACTAAGAGAATCACTGAGGAGAAGGCTTAGTAGAGATAAAAGTGCCCTACTCTGCGGGGAAAATAAAAAAAGCCACAGAAGACACTTGTTAGTAAGGAAGAAAAGTGAGCATCAACGTTTAAGGAAGGAAGAACAAACTAAATCTATGGTTTTGTGCAAATGCAGTCAAGCCTGTGCTCAGGGTGCTTCCCAGGTGGCTCAGTGATAAGAGTCCACTTACCAATGCAGGCGATGTGTGTTTGATCCCTGGGTCAGAAAGATCCCCTGGAGAAGGAGATAGCAACCCATTCCAATATTCTTGCCTGATTCTTGCCAATCATCCCAATATTCAACCTATTCCAAAATCCCATGGACAAAGGAGCCTGGCAGGCTGCAGTCCATGGGATCGCAAAGAGTTGGACATGACTGAGCATGCACACACAACTGTGATCAGGGCTGCCCTTATCTATAAAGCTGCTAACTCCCTAGCATTGGAGGGAAAAGAAAAGCACCAGCTGCCAGTTTTTTGGTCATACAACAAGAAGGCTTGGACAGTCAGAACCCTCTTTCTGAACTGATTTCATTGATGCTTTGTCCCCGAAGTCAGGAAGTACCTTGCCAATAAGTGATTGCCTTTTAAATTTCTTTTGATATTGAACAATAACCCTGGCCATCCGGGACCCCATGAGTTCAACACCAAAGGCATCAAAGCGGTCTATTTGCTCTCCCCAAATAGTTTCTAATTCAGCCTCTAGATCACAAGTTCATAAGGACCTTTAAGGGTCATTATACACAGTACTGTATGGAAAAGATTGTCAGTGCTATGGAAGGGAACCCAGACAGAAAGAACGTCATGAAAGTCTGGAAAGATTATACTATTGATGATACTATCATTAGCTGTTGTATAAAAAGCCATGTAAGCCATCTAGGCTGAAGCTATAAGTTATTGTTTGAAAAAATCATGTCCAGATGTTGTACATTACAGGACTTCCAACAGAACCAATCAAGGAAACCATCAAAGATACTGTGGATATGGCAAAAAATAAAAATTAAAAAAGTGGGGAGATGGTGTTGAAGGGTTTCAAGATACGGATCTTGGAGAAATCCAAGAGCTAGCAGATACCACACCAGAGGAATTGATAGAACCTGACTTGATGGAGATGAATGCTTTGAAACCAGGGCCAGACACTGACAAACAAGATGTAGAAGAAACAGTATGAGAAAACAAATCGATATTAGATAATTTGACAGAACAAGTCTTATTTAAGACGGCTTTGACTTCTTTTACAACATGGACCCTTCTATGATTTGGGCACCGAAACTAAGCCAATGGTGGCAGACGTATTGGTACTATATAGAGACATTTTTACAGATCTGAAAAAGTGAAAGATTCAGACGGAAACTACAATGTATTGCTATAAATTAACATCGTGTGTGCCTGCCTCTTTGCCCCCACTTCCACCTTCTCCACTTATTCCACCTCTCCAGGACCGCAAGATCACAAGACCAGTCCCTCCTCTAACTCCTCTTCCCCAGCTTACTCAATGTGAAGACGATAAGAAGAACGATCTTTATGATGATCCTCTGCCACTTAATGAATTTTAACTAATCACCCTGCCATAGGGTTAACAAACTCATCTGTTGTATATGTGTGTGTCTTAGTGGGAAAATCTAATATGTGGTTGTTCAGTTGCTCAGTTGTGTCCCATGAAAGATAGCCCACCAGGCTCCTCTGTCTTTGGGGTTTTCCAGGCAAGAATACTGGAGCAGGTTGCCATTTCCTTCTCCAGGGGATCTTCCCAGACCAGGGATTGAAACCATGTCTCTCGCACTGGCAAGTGGATTCTTTACAACTGAGACACCAGGGAAGCCCAAAACTCTAATAATTATGTGGCAAAAACTGCATGAGATGCCTTTGTGTCACCGTCATCGACATCATTAGGTAGGTCATCATTGTGTAGAACATTGTGTGCAGGACTTGTATTGACATGGATAACCTACCCCTACATAAGCATAAGGTGAGTTATATTTAATATAAAATTGATAATGTGTTAGTTTTCTTACTGATTTATAACTTTTCTCCCAAAGAATTACACTACCAGGCAGTAGACCTCTCTCTCGTAATTGGAGAAACTGCATATTAGCCTATCATCACAGACAAATGGTTTTAAAAAATGTAACAATATTTCTGATGCTGTATTATGAATAATACTGTAATACTATATGCTATAAAAATTTTATAACCATTCATTAGTGTTAGGCTAGGCTACCATGAGGCAATCATATTGATTACACTGGCTACCATAAAGCAATCATATTGTTGCTTCTTTATTATCAATGCATGAATCATTATACCTATAAAAAAACATGAATTTGTTTTCACATTTTCTTTTTATTTTTGATGTTTAGTGTTAATAGTATGTATAGCATCCACAGTGGTTTTTTTTCATATAAGACAATATTGATGTAGGTACTGAAAATGATTCATCTTATAAACAGATGGTACAAATTTACAGTGTTGATAAATACAGTATAGTATTGTAAATGTGTTTTCTCTTCCTTATGATTTCTTAATAACATTTTTTCTCTACCATAAGTGCAAGATTACAGTATATAGTACTCATAAAAAATATGTGCTAAGAGATTGTTTAAATTATCAGTAAAACTAAGCTGGTCAAGAGTAGGCTGAGTTTTGGGAGGTGAAAAGCAGTACAGATTTTTGACTGCATGGGGGAGTTTGGCACCCTTACTGTATACATTTTTAGGCTGGATAAAAATGCAAATCTTGACCTTATGCCATCTGAAAGAAATGTACTTTAAATACAACAATACAAAAAATTTTAAGTAGAAGAAATATCTGTAATGCAAATACTCATCATAAAAAAGCTGGAATGACTATCATATCAGACAAAGTAGATTTCACAAAAGTAAATACCATAAAATATAAAGAAGTATATTTAATAATGATAAGTGGGTTAATTCATCAGGAAGCCTTAGACATGTATGCTCCTTTTATGGAACTTCAAATTGTGAAAATCAGAAATTAACAGATATTGACAAATAAATAAATCCACAATTGTCGTTGGGGATTTTAACACTCTTCTCTCAATACTTGATAGAAAAGGTAGAAAAATAATCTTTAAGGATATAGAAGATATGTACAACTCAATTTGACCTGATTGATATTGATGGAACACTACAAGCAATAACTGTAGAATCCATGTTCTTTTCAAGTGTGAATGGTGCCATCAGCAATACATGTCATATACTGAGCTAAAAATGTCTTTAATATATTTCAAAAAATTAATGCACAAGAAATGCATTCTATGATGACAATGTAATTAAATTTGATGTAGATAAAAATAAGATATCTAAAATCTTACCACATATATTAAAATTAATAACCTTACTTCTAGATAAACCACAGACCAAAGAAGAAACCACAAAAATTATAACATATTTCAACCTGAATAATAATGAAAATAGAACATATTAATGTCTGGGGAAATATTAAGGGAAATGCATAGTTTTAAATGTTTACACTAGAAAAGAAAAATAAATTTCATATCAAAAAGCTTCCCATGTAGGAAAAGCACATTAAACCAAAAAATATTGAAAAGAGATAATACAAAATGGATAAGGAGAGAAATTAATGACATCGGAAACAGACAAATAATGGCAAAAATCAAAGTCAAAATTTAGCTTCTTAAAGATCAATAAAGTTGATAATTAGTCATAAGTAGAAATAAAAGAAAAAAAGAAAAATTAACAATTTCAAGTCTGAAATAAAGGAACATTGCCACAGATCTTAAAGACATTAAAGAAATAATTAAGAAATATTATGAAAAATGTTTGCCAATGAATAGAGCCAACTCAGATGACATGGCTAAATTCCTTAAAATACAGTTTATGAAAACTGGCTTAAAAATAGCCTTGATTTGTCCCATTTCCACTGAAGAAATTTCATTTGAAATTAAAGACCTTTCTACAAAGAAGACAGTAGGGCCAGATGGGTTAATTACTTTATCGAACATGTAAATAAGACATTTTTAAAAAGAAATAATATCAAGCTCCCTAAACTTTTCCCAAAAAATGAAGTAGAAAACAATTTCCAAATTTATTTTATAAACCCAGAATAAACCTGATACTAAAGGACTATAGGAAATACTTCCCTTACTGCAAAATTCAGGCTTAAACTGAAGAAAGTAAGGAAACTTAAACCAAATCTCTTACAGTTATACAGTGGAAGTGACAAATAGATTCAAGGGGTTAGGTCTGATAGAGTTCCTGAAGAACTATGGATGGAGTTTTGTAACATTGTACAGGAGGCTGTGATGAAAACCATCCCCAAGGAAGAGAAATGCAAAAATGCAAGATGGTTGTCTGAGGGGGCCTTACAAATAGCTGAGAAAAAAAAGAGAAGCAAAAGGCAAAGGAGAACAGGAAAGATATAACCATCTGAATACAGAGTTCCAAAGAATAGCAATGGGATCAATGCAAAGAAATAGATGAAAACAATAGAACAAGAAAGACTACAGATCTCCAAGAAAATTAGAGATACCAAGGGAACATTTCATGCAAAGATGGGCACAACAAAGGATAGAAATGGTATGGACCTAACAGAAGCAGAAGATACTAAGAAGAGGTGGCAAGAACACACAGAAGAACTGTATAAAAAAGATCTTCTTGACCCAGATAATCACAATGGTGTGTCACTCACTTAGAGTCAGACATCCTGGAGTGCAAAGTCAAGTAGGCCTTAGGAAGCATCACTACGAGCAAAGCTAGTGGAGGTGATGGAATTCCAGCTGAGCTATTTCAAATCCTGAAAGATAATGCTGTGAAAGTGCTGCACTCAATACGCCAGCAAATTTGGAAAACTCAGCAGTGGCCACAGGACTAGAAAGGTCAGTTTTCATTCCAATTCCAAAGAAAGGCAATACCAAAGAATGTTCAAACTACTGAACAATTGCAGTCATCTCACATGCTAGCAAAGTAATGCTCAAAATTCTCCAAGCGAGGCTTCAACAGAACATGAACTGAGAAATTCCAGATGTTCAAGCTAGATTTAGAAAAGGCAGAGGAACCAGAGATCAAATTGCCAACATCCATTCCAGAAAAACTTCTGCTTCGTTGACTATGCTAAGGTCTTTGGATTACAGCAATCTGTGGAAAATTCTTCAAGAGATGGGAATACCAGACCACCTGACCTGCCTCCTGAGAAATCTGTATTCAGGCAAGAAACAACAGTTAGAACTGGGCATGAAACAGAGGACTGGTTCCAGTTTGGGAAAGGAGTCAATCAAGGCTCTATATCATCACCCTGCTTATTTAACTTATATGCAGAGTACACCATGCGAAATGCCAGGCTGGATAATGCATAAGTTGGAATCAAGATTGCCAGAAGAAATATCAGTAATCTCAGATAAGCAGATGATAACATCCTTATGGAAGAAAGTAAAGAGAGTCTTGATGAAAGTGAAAGAAGTGAGTGAAAAAGCTGGCTTAAAACCCAACATTCAAAAGACTAAGAACATGGCATATATACACATATTTAAAAACCTACAGCTAGCATCATAATTCGTGGTAAAACATTAAATTTGTTTTCCATAAAAGAAATAAGAAAGTCTGTTCTCACCCCTGCAGATAAAGAAATAAATGTTTAACATAATAAATAAAAAGACTAAAATTAAGAAAAAATAAAACTATATTTTTCATAGATTAGATTTTTTATGAAGAAAGTAAAAAGAAATTTCAAAAACCTTCTAGAACTAAGAAGAGAATTCAGTAATGCTACAGGATACAAGCTCAGTATGTGAAAATCAATTGTATAATTGTATTCGTTTCATTGACAGCAGATATTTAGAAAATGAAATTTAAAGTACAATGCTATAGCCATTTGAATTTTGCTAAACATATGGAATTATTTACGGATAAATTTAACAAAGGGTGTATGTTAACTATTTACTCTGAAAGCTATAAGCATTGCTGAAAACAATCAAAGTAGACCTCAGTAAGTGTCTTGAAATGAAGAAAAAAAAACAGCAAAGATGTTATGGTCTACTAATATAATGGAATATTAAACATTTGTGAAAAAGAATACTTTTCTTCCACATGTCGTAGCAATAGATTGAACCCAGGTCTCCTGCATTGCAGGCAAATTCTTAACTGTCTGAGCCACCAGGGAAGGCCCTAAGCTAAAGAACCCAGACACTAAAGCATTCATGCACCTAAATCTATTTTATATAAAGTTTAAAAAAAGGCAAAATTAAATTATGGGGTTAGACATCCTTAGAGTGACTACCTTTGAGGGTTATGACTGAAATGAATGCACAAAGAGAGCTTCTGTGTTTGCTGGTAATGTTCTGTATCTTGATCTTGAACTCAGTTACATCACTAGTTATGTCTAGTTACATCACTGTGTTCACTTTGTAAAACCTCATGCGTTTATGTGTACACTTGAGATTTGCTAACTGAAAGCGTGCTTGTTATACTAAAACTGGAGAGTTCAAAAGAAAATGCCCTCTCTACAGCAGTGAGCCCACCCAAGAACCTGCAATGGCAAGGCCACAGCCCAGATGAGGTCATAACTGACAGTGTTGACCACTAGAAGTATGAATGGGAATGTCCAGATGATTCCAGACTTGAGCCTTGTTCAAACTCAAACTCTTCCTGCTGTGTCTTGCCCAAATCTATGACTCACAGAAACCCAGAGAGATGATAAAATGATTGTCATGGGGTGATTGTTTTGAAACAAAAAGAAGCTGTAAAACATCAACTAGCAATGTGTGAAAATGACGGTTTCACTGGACCAACACCTGCAGCCAAGTTCACCATCTTCAAAATCCTTTGCTTGAATTCACAATTTGTGTGGATTATTTACATGGCAAAGATTTTAAAAGTCTTGCAAAAAAATAGAACTACCAAAGTAAATTGGTGCAGCCACTCTGGGAAACTGTGGAGGTTCCTCAAAAACTAAAAACAAAACTATCACGTGACCCAGCAATCCCACTCCTGGGCAAATGTCCAAAAATGCCAAAGACACTAATTCAAAAAGATACATGCACCCAAATGTTCATAGCAGCATTATTTGCAATTGCTAGGACATGAAAGCAATCTAAGTGTCCATCAACAGATGGTTAAAGAAGATATACAATGAAATAATATATAGTCATAAAACCATGGAATTTTGCTACTTGCAACGAGCATGGCAGGACTGGAGGGCATTACACTAAGTAAAATTAAGCTAGAGAGATAAATACTGTATGCTATCACTTGTGTGTGGAATCTAAAAAATATAAGTTAGTGAATATAACTAGTTTGAAGCAGAATCACAGATACAGAGAACAAACTAGTGGTTACCAATAAGGAGGGGAGAACAATATAGGGATGAGGAACAGGAGGCATAAACTACCGGGTGTAAGCTCCAGGGAGGCATTGTACAACACGGGGAATATAGCCAATGTTTTCAAAATAACTGCAAATGGAGTATAACCTTTAAAATTGCATGAAAATAAACTACTAAAAAATGCAAAACAAAAAAAGACATTGCTTTTTTCAGACCAGAAAAAGTTAACAAATCAGACATGAATTCTGTATTAGACTCAGAATGCTTAACATTTGGTCAATGGCTGTAGAGTAGCTTGTTTTCTTCTTCACTGAGTTGCTGGATGGTTTTCAGCTCTTAGTGTAGCCTTGGTTTCCTACAGTAGAAATGCTCCCAAGAGGATATTAAGCTAATGGTGATGATAGGAGATTTTGTGATCCATAGGATTGAGAATAAGATGCTTTGCAAAGTATTTGGTGAACTCAGTAAATGCCTTTAACATAGGGAAAACGTCTCTGCTGAGATTTGGGCTTAATATTAAAATATTATTCAGCATTTTCCATAAATTACCATTTAAGGCAAAGGAAAGCAAACATATGGTAGAATCTAGAACAGAGCTATTTCTATGAAATCTTGGCTTTCATCTTTAGGATTCATGCAACATTTGTAGTCTATTTTCTTATGTTTGTACTTATAAGAAAGAAATATTTTGACCCAAAACTTGAAAAAATGAGAACCAAACGGATGATGTGCCATTCTTCTACTGGGTTTTTGATATCCAAAGCACACTGCCATATTCACCTGGAGACACTTGAACCCCAGTTGGAGAAGCATGGGATGGTTATGCCACACATCATAAAAGCACTGTAATAGGAATGCATCTGTTTTTCATCCAGGTATGTCACTGCAGTTATTAATATTAATTTCATACATAGGAACAGCAAAATTGGACCCTCTTGCTTTTTGCTCACATAATATTTATTCATTTATTAGTTAATTGCTTTACTCAACAGGTAGTTATTAATTGTCTCCTCTGGACTTGTTCTGTTCTCCAAGGCTCTCAATAAAGCTCTGTTCTCATTGCCAAGAAAATGATATACAAATGAATTAATCAGATGAACATCCCGGCCCTTGTGGAGTTTACATTCTGGTGGAGAAAGGCAGACAACAAGCAGTAGGCATCATAGAGAAGCAAGTGCTAGACATGCTGGAAGCAACAGAGAATAGAGTTGAGTGAGAAGACCAGGCATGCAGGATGTGTGTGCCCTCATTCGGGACTGGTCGGCTTCAGTAACAAAATGACAGTCGAGCGATACTTGAAGGGGCTGAGAGAGTTAGTTAGGAGGTTAAGCGTGCCTGGAGGAGAATGAATGAGAAAAAGAGGAAGCCAGTAAAATCTGGGGCCAGATCACATAAATCAATGGGAAGACTCTGCTTTTTACTAGTTTTAAGCAGAAAGTGACATGACCTGATTTAATGTTTAAAGAAGACCATGCTTGTGCTATGTTAAGAGTAGACCAGGGAGACTCATGTTGGAACAGGAAAATTGGCTGGTGTATTGAAAGATTCCAAATGAGAAATGATGGTGACATAGAGCAAAACAGTGGGGAGGGATCAGATTCTGGTACAAATCCTATCAGATTCTAGACAGGATCTGCTCCCACACTTCATGTTGGCTTGGGAAAAAGTCAGTGATGACTTGAAGATTTTGTGACCTGCCTGAGAAACTGAGAGATCAATGGAGATGGGGAAGGCTACAAGTGGTGTACGTTTTAAGGGAAGATCAGGAGTTTAGTTTTGAACAGAGACGTCTGTTGGACATCTCAGTGGAAACATTAAGCAGGAAGCTGGGTACATGTGCCTGGAGTTTGAGAGAGAGGTCCAGATTGAAGTTATAATTATGGTGGAGTCATACACACATCGGAGAAGGCAATGGCACCCCACTCTAGTACTCTTGCCTGGAAAATCCCATGGATGGAGGAGCCTGGTAGGCTGCAGTCCATGGGGTCACTGAGAGTTGGACATGACTCAGTGACTTCATTTTCACTTTTCACTTTCGTGCATTGGAGAAGGAAATGGCAATCCACTCCAGTGTTCTTGCCTGGAGAATCCCAGGGATGGGAGAGCCTGGTGGGATGCCGTCTATGGGGTCGCACAGAGTCGGAGAAGATTGAAGCAACTTAGCAGCAGCAGCAGCAGCATCCACACATACATAGTGTTTAAAACTATGAAACTAGAAGAAATCTCTAAGAGAATGAATTTAAAGGAAATGATCAAGGAATAAACCCTGGGCCACCCAAACAGTAAAAGGTGGGGATAACAGAGCAAACTAACAACAGAAAATGAGAAATGTAGAGAGAAAATCAAGAAAGTGTTGTATCAGAAACCAATCAAAGAAAGTTTCAAGGATGAGGGAGTGACATCAGCATCAACTGAGTTCCTGAATGAGTTCTAACAGCATTGTTTTATCTGTCTATTTAATATGGTCTCCATCTCCTTGCTGTCCTCCTTTCCTCTTCTCCATCCATGATAGAAGCACAGAGATGAGCAAAACCATCTCAGCATGGTCTCTTCTAAAGGCGAGACACCTGCCAACCCAAGAAAGTCTGGCCATTAGAGGAAGCAGCCCATCGTGTAGAATTTATGGCAAAAATTTGGGTTCATTTAATGGAAAGCAGAAAACAAATAATCTATGTGGACTGGTCATGCTACTTCTTTTTAAGGTTTGGTTCAGTCGCTCAGTTGTGACCCCATGGACTGCAGCATGACAGGACTCCCTGTCCATCACCAACTCCCAGAGTTTACTCAAACTCATGTCCGTTGAGTCAGTAACGCCATCCAACCATCTCATCCTCTGTCGTCCCCTTCTCCTCCTGCCTTCAATCTTTCCCAGCATCAGGGTCTTTTCAAATGAGTCAGCTCTTCGCATCAGGTAGCTAAAGTATTGGAGTTTCAACTTCAACATCAGTCCTTCCAATGAATATTCAGCATTGATTTCCCTTATGATTTTTTTTAAGTTACTATATGAAAAATATCTCTAGTCTTTAAGAAAATTAGAGATATCAAGGGAATATTTCATGCAAAGACAGGCTCGATAAAGGACAGAAATGGCCTGCACCTAACAGAAGCTGAAGATATTAAGAAGAGGTGGCAAGAATACACGGAAGAACTGTACAAAAAAGATCTTCAAGACCCAGATAATCATGATGATGTGATCACTCATCTAGAGCCAGACATCTTGGAATGTGAAGTCAAGTGGGCCTTAGAAAGCATCACTATGAACAAAGTTAGTGGAGGTGATGGAATTCCAGTTGAGCTGTTTCAAATCCTGAAAGATGATGCTGTGAAAGTGCTGCACTCAATATGCCAGCAAATTTGGAAAACTCAGCAGTGGCCACAGGACTGGAAAAGGTCAGTTTTCATTCCAATTCCAATGAAAGGCAATGCCAAAGAATGCTCAAACTACTGCACAATGGCACTCATCTCACATGCTAGTAAAGTAATGCTCAAAATTCTCCAAGCCAGGCTTCAGCAATATGTGAACCGTGAACTTCCTGATGTTCAAGCTGGTTTTAGAAAAGGCAGAGGAACCAGAGATCAAATTGCTAACATCCGCTGGATCATGGAAAAAGCAAGAAAGTTCCAGAAAAACATCTATTTCTGCTTTATTGACTATGCCAAAGCCTTTGACTGTGTGGATCACAATAAACTGTGGAAAATTCTGAAAGAGATGGGAATACCAGACCACCTGACCTGCCTCTTGAGAATTCTGTATGCAGGTCAGGAAGCAACAGTTAGAACTGGACCTGGAACAACAGACTGGTTCCAAATAGGAAAAGGAGGACGTCAAGGCTATATATTGTCACCCTGCTTATTTAACTTATATGCAGAGTACATCATGAGAAACGCTGGACTGGAAGAAACACAAGCTGGAATCAAGATTGCCGGGAGAAATATCAAAAACCTCAGATATGCAGATGACACCACCCTTATGGCAGAAAGTGAAGAGGAGCTAAAGGGCCTCTTGATGCAGGTGAAAGAGGAGAGTGAAAAAGTTGGCTTAAAGCTCAACATTCAGAAAATGAAGATCATGGCATCCAGTCCCATCACTTCATGGGAAATAGATGGGGAAACAGTGGAAACAGTGTCAGACTGTATTTTGGGGGCTCCCAAATCACTGCAGATGGTGACTGCAGCCAGGAAATTAAAAGACGCTTACTCCTTGGAAGAAAAGTTATGAGCAACCTAGATAGCATATTCAAAAGCAGAGACATTACTTTGCCGACTAAGGTCCGTCTAATCAAGGCTATGGTTTTTCCTGTGGCCATGTATGGATGTGAGAGCTGGACTGTGAAGAAGGCTGAGTGCCCAAGAATTGATGCTTTTGAACTGTGGTGTTGGAGAAGACTCTTGAGAGTCCCTTGGACTGCAAGGAGATCCAACCAGTCCATTCCGAAGGAGATAAACCCTGGGTGTTCTTTGGAAGGAATGATGCTAAAGCTGAAACTTCAGTACTTTGGCCACCTCATGCGAAGAGTTGACTCATTGGAAAAGACTCTGATGCTGGGAGGGATTGGGGGCAGGAGGAGAAGGGGACAACTGAGGATGAGATGGCTGGATGGCATCTCAGACTCAATGGACGTGAGTCTGAGTGAACTCCGAGAGATGGTGATGAACAGGGAGGCCTGGCGTGCTGCGATTCATGGGGTCGCAAAGAGTTGTACACGACTGAGCGACTGAACTGAAGTGAACTGATATGAAAAAGAAACAGAAAGGCAACAAGGTCTTTCTTGGAGGAACCAGGGTAGCAAGACTAAATGAAATACACTCCCATACCTAGTGGATGTTCTTGCTGGGCAGAGATTCCATAGGGGCTTGCTTACTCCAGGCATCTGTCTCCTGCAGTCTCAGGGAATAACATAAAGCAAAACAAACTTCTACTATGTTCAAAGAAATTGTCTACATGGCTTTGGATGTGACTTGAGAGTATCTTTTTGCCCCAGGGGTGAACTTCATCTCATGGGACAAAAAAGCCCTGGAGCTGGAATCAAAAGGCATGAAACCAGGAATTACTGGTGACCTCACTCATGTCATCGAAATTTGGTGAGCAGAGTGTGCAGAACAGAGCAGGAGTGCTGCTGATTGGGAATTCTTTGCCATCCAGTGAGCTTTACTGGTATCCCAGAGCAGTGTGCTTAGTCCTGGGCAACACGTAAAATGAGGAACATTGACAAACAAAGACAGCTTCAGAGTACCATAACTGTGAGAGCACTGAGTGAGCAGAAACTCACAGTGCTGGAGAATGCCTGGAGGAATAGTCACGTTTTTAAGTTGGAATACAGGAACCTGAAGTAAGATGTGTATTTTATAACTTGATGTATTTTCCTGGTTCCCCACAGAAAAGGACCCCAAATAAAAGGATACTCTATTCCAACATGAGACAGAGATGTTGACAGGATTTCCTAGGTCAACTTTAGATATTGGAAAGCAACACCGTACAAAAGATTAGACTTCCCTCGGGCAATGTGTTCTGGGAGAACAAGAGAGATCTGGGTTCAAATGCTAGCTTTGCCACTAATTTATGCACCTTTTCATACTCAATTTAATCTCTCTGGTCATCTGTTTCTTAGCCAATACATGGAAGCAAACTAAATGACCATCAACAGATGAATGGGTAAATATATAATACATGTGTATGATGGAATACTGCTCAGTCATGAAGAGAATGCAATCATGCCATTTGCAGCAACATGGATGGACCTAGAGATTATCACACTAAGGGAAGGAAGCAAATCAGAAAGAAAAAGACAAGTATCATACCACTTACATATGGAATCTTAAATATGATACAAATAATCTTATTCACACAAAAGAAACAAACTCACAGACATCGAAAACAAATGGCTACTCAATAGGAAAGGGGGTAAGGGATGGATTAATAGGAAGTTTGGGATTAACAGATAAAAACTGCTGCTTATTTGCTTCAGTCATGTCTGAGTCTGTGAAACCCTATGTATGGACTGCAGCCTGCAAGGCTCCTCTGTCCATGGGATTCTCTAGGCAAGAGTACTAGACTCGATTGCCATGCCCTCCTCCAGTGTATCTTTCTGACCCAGGGATCAAACCCAGGTCTCCTGCATTGCAGGCAGATTCTTTACCACTGAGCCACCAGGGAAGCCTAGATACAAACTACTATGTATAAAGCAGATAAACAACAAGGATCTCCTGTATAGCACAGGAAATTATATTCAATATTCTGTAATAAACCATACTGGTAAAAGTGAATATATATATATATGAAAAGTAAGTGTGTGTGTGTGTGTGTATAGGGAGAGAGAGAGAAAACACTTCACTGTACATCAAAAACTAACACAATATTGTAAATCAAATATACTTCAATAAACGGCTTCCCCATAGCTTAGCAGTAAAGAATCCACCTGCAAAGCAGGAGACGCAGAAGACGCGGGTTTGACCCCTGGGTTGGGAAGATCTCCTGGAGAAGGAAATGGCAACCCACTCCAGCATTCTTGCTGAGAAAACTCCCATAGACAGAGGAGCCTGGAGGGCTACAGTCCATAAGATCACAAAGAGTCAGGCATGACTGAGCACATGCTTAAATAAAAAAGGGGAAAATAGAAGATAATACTCATCTTGAAAGGGTTCATAGCAATTGAAGTATTATATAGATATGTGGTCCTTTCTACATGGTACTTAGTATTACCTAGCTAGTATTACTCTGTGTGACACCCAATACACTAGTCAGTACCAGTGAGTAAAAACCACAAAAAGACAGAGTTGATCTCTTTTTTTTTCCAGTCTAACAACCTGACCTACTGTTGTGAATGGAATGAACTGCTCTGTTGCATTCTGAACAAGACACTCATCTCTGAGACACTCATGCATGGACTCGTATCCACAGTTCTCAGAGATGTTGTTAAACAATTACTGCTGCTGATGGGCTTGGGGGTCATTTACCTAAACAATATCTGAGGTCACTTTTCCAAAAGTGAAAATCTTGTAATTCTAGGCTTCAGTCTCTGCTATGCGCCTCTGCTATCTCTGATCAATGTTCTGGCACTTCTATGTGCCACCAAAGACCCCTGAAACATCCTTGGGCTATTCTGAGGACTGAAGAGACCATGTGAAAGTGTTTTCTAAACTGTAAAGCATCATCTCCATACAAGGGATTGTTTTCTGAATTTAAACTCAGTAGTCCATATAATCCCTTACAGAAGGCCTTCATTTCCTCCTGCAGATCCGTATCCTTTTTTTTTTTTCCTTTCAGTTAGAGAGAAATTTGGGAGCCTTCCAAATAGCAGATTATCTCAATAGGGCTTGCTTTGCATATTTAAAGAGCTCAACTCCATAAACTGAAGAGGTGGAAACCATGGCCACCTGCTGTGTCGAATTCATCCAGAGGATTTTTTTTTTTTTTTACTTTCAACATCATTTAAAAGGAAAATCTTTATAGTCCAGTTGTATCAGGTGAGTACCATGTTATTCTTCGATGCCTCAGATCCCCGTTCTACTCGTGAACTGGGACTGCATGTATAATTTAGATTCTATCCTAGAAAGGAACAGATAGCCCGGATGAGACTAATAAAAGAGAATTAAATTAGGAGCGTATTAGAGATGCAAGCCTGGGTGAATAGCTACTGATTCTTGTTGGATAATTTAGCAGACCAGTCACTTAGGAAAACACTTTGATTCTAACTATTTGTGTAACCGACCTGTAAGCCAATAGCCAGACCCACAGCTGAGTGGTGTCCATAGTCTTGGCAGCCCAGGCCTGGAGTCACTCAGCTCTAACAGGGCCAAGCGAACATGTGATCTAGGCTTTGTTCCTCCAAACTCTGTGCTCTTCAATGTCTTTAGCTCTAAAATGAAAATCGGAAGAGATGAATTAAAGGCACTTCAAATCTTTAGCATATTTTGCCTCCCAATAATAAAACACATAATTATTTCTACTCAAGTTTATGGACTTGACCTGAGCTATTAAAATTTGTTCATCTAGCTCCAATGATAAACAGTCATGGAATATGGGCAGTTGCCTCAGGTTCCAAGCACTGGAGACCCCATACAAGGCAGTGGCTCAGAAAGATTGTCATTAGCAAAAAGGAGAGCTAGCTATATGCTGACTCGAAAAACTCCTGCACTTTCAGTCTGAAATCACTGATCTCCACTTACTCTGGTCCCCAAGGAAAGTAGATGGATCAGTTCCACTCTTGTAATCATGTGTGCTCATCCTATGTAATCTTTATATGCTGCCATTTTGGTCTCAAGTCTCTCTTTGATTTACAAAAACCTCTGCTGCGTGGTAGGTGTGGAAATAGGGGAACACATCATACAGTTCACTCTGAGCTCTACATGCCCCAGTTGCTGTTTAGTCACCAGTTGTGTCCGACTCTTTTGTGACCCCCATGGACTACAGCAGCGTGGCAGGCTCCTCTGTCCATGGGATTCTCCAGGCAAGAAAACTAGAATAGGTTGCCATGTCCTTCTCCAGATCTTCCCAACCCAGGGATTGAACCCATGTCTCTTGCATTTACAGGCAGATTCTTTACCACTGAGCTCCACATGCCCTAGAGACATGCCCCGGAAATGGAGCCAAACACCCATCTCTTAGGAGCAGTCCATCTCCAAAACAGTTTTCTCTGTATTTCACTTGCTTCTTCTTGACATTACAGTATACATCTGTTTGTTTCTTTACATCTCACTAAGATGTTAACCTAAACTCCTTAAAGGTATGGATTTAATCTCACTTCTTCCCCAATATCTATCTCCCCAAGGCCTAGAAATTATATATAAAATTGTTGCAGATTATAGGATTATGGCATCCAGAGCTCTCTCCTCCCTTCCTTTCCTCCAGCCTCCAAGGACCCCATGGTATGCTTAAACTGCTCATAGGTAGTATCTCTTCCTCTCATAGAAGAGAAAGCTGAAAGCCAGAAGTGTTCAGTGTTGGTTTAAGGCCACCAAGCTGGTTAGTGGCAAGGATGTGGTGACTCTGTTCCTAACATGCTCTCTAGACTGCCAAACCACCAGGAAGCCTCAACAGGCAGATAACGCATTCCTCAGGGACTCTTCCTATTTGCTTAGGCATCAAACAGGAAATTTGCTTCTTTTCAATATTTTTGTCCATCATTTCCAGTCTCCTATAAAGATCTGCGGACAGATGCCTTTCCTGGGTCTCCACCCAGGACTATTTATTCCACACAGGAGCTGGAGACCAACTGTTCCACTCCTGCTTCCAGCCTGAGGCAGAAAGTCTGCCCTCCCCAGTTGCTGCTTGCTCTCTTTGGGCCACCAGGGCACAGCAAGGTTGGGCGGGGGGCTGGGGGGGGCGGGGTGTGACAGGGCAGAGCCTGTGGCATTCTGACTGATGAAGAAATTTCCCAGCTGTTAACTCAAGTGACAGTCAACAATGAGGAATCATAGAAACAGACCCCTCAAGCTTCCAGTTATAGTGACCGTGATGGGATTTGATGCCAGGGCCCATGGGTCACCTATGCTTGGGTGAGGAAGTCTGAAGCCTGAAGACTAAATGGAGATTGACAAGAGTGGAGATCTTCCCCAAAGACCCCAGAGTAAGGTTGACATTCGACTGGGAGGAAGGGACAAGGATGAGAGAAAGACAATGGTTGAGTCCTTACCAGGCAGGCTGGTTCCTATTTAAAATATAAAAGATGAGAAACAAGGGCATGACAACAAGGACTGTTTTAATTAGAGAAGAATCAATACTGTGTGCTATGAATGAAAAACAGTTTGGCTGTGTTTATTCCCACCATCTGTTTCTTGTAAACGTGGATGTCCGGCTTTGTAACGTCATCGTGTTCAGTCTACATGTCATTTATCCACAAGCCAATCAGAGCCGGGGAGTAAGGGTGGGAAGGAATTTATGAAGTGCCCTGGAGTACAGCATTGAGGGAGGGGTAAGTATGATGTCTTTCCTGCCACCCACTGGGACCCCTCCTTTCAGCTTCCCAGTTAAAGAGGTGCCATAAAGAGAACAACTGGGAGTGAAGGGTAGGAAAGGCAGACAGAATAGGAAAAACTGAGAATGGCAAAGAAGAAACAAAATAGCGCAGACTCCCAGACATGATCATGAGACTGCTGCACACAGACATTCTGGAACTCAGTGCAAGCACATCTTGACCAAAAGAGATTATTTGGGTTATTTATGAGTGGTTGATTCATATTATAGCTGATTTTTATTTCCATTTTTATACTTTTTCTCCATTTTCCAACTTTTCTACAGTGAGCATGTATTACTCATTAGTCCCCCAAAATGGTTTATCCCTTATCAGCTGTGCTTCCTTGATCAGCTGTCTTCACCTCTGTACCTTACTTGCCTCATCTGTAGAATGGGAATTAGTATATTGCCACAGTTTTCACAGTAATTGTAAGGAAATGCAATTTTAAGCACATAGTACTTAGCCAATAGCCATTGATATTTATGATAAAAATGTCATTTCAGTTTTCAAAAAGCTAGGAAGAAAAAAAAAAAGTTTACCAAAAGCCCTCAGGAAGGCCTTCCCCATCACTTTGGTCTCCCTTCCAACATCTGCCACTTTATCAAACTTCATCTACTAGGTGGGGTTTTGAAAAGAATCAAAAGAAGAACTAGCCACCCAGTCCTCACTTAGCATCACTGAGTTTGGAAATTAGATTAGAATTCTCCAGTGTACTGGCCATTTGCTCTCAGCAGGCAGTCTCCTTTTCATTGCACACAACGTTTGCCAGGCCAACCTCGGCTGAGATTTAAATCAGCCATTTCACTGCAGGGGTTTGAATTCTTGGGTGCTTCCTCTGAACTGACCTCTTTCTCTTTCATCTATCTCTAATCAAAAATGTTGTCTCTTCACCACGTAACACAGTTGTGCAGAGCTCATTTTCTGAGCCCCATTTCCTCAGGTGAAACCAGGGATTGGATGATGTAATGTTACTTCTGCTTAGACTATTCCATATAGTGGTCATAGTTGTTCTATTTTTCCCTGAAAGCAACAGGCAACTTCTCTCAGGTGGTATTTAAAGCTTTGATTTTAAAGCTGAGTTTTCACTATGGAAGAGGCTTTACCCTGTATGAGTAATTTCAGTCATCATGAACATACGAGAGATTTAAATTTTACCCTCAGTACCTTTCTAGGTGGTAAAGTATGTAAATTCTGGAGATACAAATGACTTGGCAGAAATAAAGCCAAGACCCCCCTTCTGTCCATGCAAAGTCAAGTAGAGACCCAGAACACAGAGGCATATGCACATCACAGATTTATAGAACTTGGTGTGACATTTATAGCTTAGCTTTCACTAAGCTCAGTACAGAAACTAGGATAAACTCATCAAACTGTCTGATAGAAGGGTGAGCAGAAGGTAGCATTGCAGGAAAAACATTACCACAGAGTTCATTCTCCAAGCAGACATCAGTATTTTTGCAGTTTCCTACTGACCAACACCAGTTATATGTCTTTGACTACACTCAGCAAAGTAATTCAGTCATAGTGTTAGAAAAAACCTGGGGCATAAATTTTTCAAATAACAGAAAGCCAACTGCTCTTGAAGTCCCTTCTGCCAACTATCACTTTAGAATGATAACACAAAAAGAATCTCTAATGAAGAAGTACTGATTGGCTGTAAAATTAAAGAGTCAGATTTTTTTTTTAATGATATGTTAAAGATAGTATGTTTGGAGATATATTCGATTTTTTGGTCTAAAGACTTTTCAGGGAAGCAGAGAAGGATTAAAATATCTGTGCCTGAATTATAGGCTCATTATGATAAGCTCAACAAAGTTAATAGAATGCTGGAGGACTTCCACTTTTGAATTTCAAAACTTATTACAAAGCTACAGTGATGTGATCAAAAAAATGTGATACTGGCATAACAATAGATATATAGACCAATGGAATAGAATTGAGACTCTGCTCATCTATGGCTCATTGCTTTTTAACAAGAGTACCAAGACTATTCAATGAGGAAACAATAGAATTTTCAGCAAAGAATACTGGGACAACTAGATATCCACACACAATACAATAAAACTGGACCCCTACCTCACACCATATACAGAATTTAACTCAAAATGGATACAAGATCTCACTGGAAGAACTAAAATGATCAAACTCTCAGAATAAACAAGAGGGGTAAATGTTCATAAACTTGAAAATGGCAATGGATTTCTAGGTATGACACCTCCAAAGCAGGAATTAAAATATTTAAATTGAACTATCTCAAAATTAAGGATTTTGTGTCAAAGGACATGATCAAGAAAATGAAAAGAAAATCTGCAATATAGAACAAAATACATATTAATCACATATGTGATAATGGTCCTAGTATCCAGGATATATAAGTAACTCTTATAACTCAGCAAAGAAAGACAAACTGTTCATAAATGGGTAAAGCACTTGAAGAGACTTCTCCAAAGGAAGTATACAAGTAGTCAATAGGCACATGAAAAGATGCTCACCATAAGTCATCAGGAAAATGTAAATCAAAACCACAGCAAGATACCACTTCATGCCCTCTAGGAAACTGTGCATTGTTGGTGGGAATATGAAATGATTTAGCCACCACAGAAATGGTTTGGCAGTGCCTCAAAAGTGAGACGTAGAATTACCATGTGACCTAGCAATTCTGCTCTGAGGTATATCCCACAAAGAACTGAAAACACCTATTTTCAACTTATCCTCAAATACTTGTACATTAAAGTTCACAGCAACACTATTCACAATAGCCAAACTAAATGTTCATTGACAGATGACGAGATAAACAAATTATAGTATATACCCTAAGTGGAATATTAATTCAGCTATGAAAAGATGAACCTTATATAACTTATGAAAGCTATAATATGAATGAACCTCAAAAATATCATAAGTGAAAGAAGTCAGACACAAACGGTTACATATTGTATTATTCTATTTATAGGAAATATCCAGAGTAGATAAATTCATAGAAACAGAAAATTATTCTGTGATTGCCAAGGGCTGAGGGGTGGGGAAGCCGGGATTAACTATGTAATAGGGAAAAAGTTTTATCTTGGGGTGATGAACATGTTTGGAATTAGATAAAAGTGAAAGTTAGCCAACATTGGGAATTTTACTAAATGTCTACATAGTTCACTCTTAAATGTTAATTTTACAATATTCCTATTTCACCTTAACTTTTAAAATAATTGAATAAATATAAACCAGTTTAAAAGCAATTAATGACAACAACCACCAAAAAAAAACCCCAAGAGGTCTGATGGAATATAGCAGAGATGTGGCCCACCTGTCAGTTTTCATGAGTTGCCCCTCTGTCTTTCATCTGAGGCCCCCTCAGTGCTCCTGGCATTCCCCATGTGGCCTCCTCCTCCAGGCAGCAACTTTAAAGCCGGGGCCCGCCACCCCTACCTCTCACCCTGCCTTTTGGCTGTAAAAGCAAATATGTAATTTTGAGGGGGGTGCAGGTGAGGGGGATCATTTTCTTGTAATAGACCAAACTACTCAGGCCAGTGATACTGAGGTTAAAAAATACTAAGGTTATAGGTTAAGGAACTGAGTGCTGGAGACTTTTGTAATTGTGATGATTATAGAACTGGCATTTGAAAACAGCTATTTCCTTTTTTTTTTTAGAAAGCAAACTCCCATTCCTAGCATTCATGTTCAACATCTCCCATTCTTATTCTGTCCCTTGGAAATAATGCTGCTTGACAACATATGCATAAGGAATGAATGGGCATCTCTGGAGCAGGGTCTCGAAATGCACAAATGTTTCCATGGCCCAGTCTTATCCTCAGTTTGATAACAAGGTTGGCTACTCAGGCCTTCCTACTGTTCAGAAAATTTCACTCCTGTGGCTTCTTGGCTGGTTTCACAGAGTCATTATATAAGGTAGGTGAACTTGTCAGTGTGCTAGTATTTAAACTCTGGTCAGACAGTGGGGGAAAAAAAAAGAGAGATGGGTTAGTTCATAAAAGACCTTCATTAATGATACTTTTTTCCCTGCCTTTCCAGACAGGGTATAAAATAGGTCTGTTCATAATTCACAATAAAAATGCAGGTGCTGGGGATGATTATTTTTAGGTGTCTTATCTTAGGAAGAAATAAAAAGATACCTGAAATGAAAAGATGCTTAAGAGAATGCGGTGATTTTGTTCCAGGGGAACATTTGGGCCCTTTCCCTGGGAAAACGGGTTAAAAGGTTGTCCGTGCTTTCTCCAGGGGCTTCGTCTGACAGTGAACATGTGTTTCCTCCCTTTAATCGACTCGCCAGTAGCCAGAAAGCTGCTTGTTTTCTGCAGAGGTTGTCAAAAACGATTTCAGTCTGGAGACGATGAATGATAAAAGAGGTTTTCAAACACGCTTTTGCACTGTGGCATTCGCAGCCCCAGAGAGGAAAGATTGTATTACAATCGCAGTGCAAAGGGCCATGTTCCCCTGGCAAGAAAACAGCCTCCTCCAACCTGTTTGATGAGTCCTGGTATCTCAGGGAGCAGAAAGATACAGGGCAGGACTCCGTGAAGAGGATGCTCTAGAAAGGTGGGGCTGAGGACCTGTATCCCATGAAAGAGGAAGATGCCAGAACTTCTCCTGCAGTTCTTCTTTTCCACTCTCCACATGTGTCTGGTTCTGTTGGAGAGTTGCTGGCGGGACCAAGTGTGAGACTGACTTCTAAGGTGGGAATGGCAGCAGAAGAACAGCGACAGCCGCAGCTTCTCAGTGATGCCTTGGCTCTGCTGTAGAAGTAGGCAGGACCATCTGTATTTCCTCCCCTGCCTTCATGGGCATCACAAGCTTCTATTGATGGGGCTTGTGTTTAGAAAACTCAAGGGGTTAGTTATGCCTTTCCAAATCACGTGATGCAGCCCTAAGTATGTGAAGAAAAATGAGGATCATCACCTTCCCACATTTCCACTTTCTCAAGAGGAGGGGAAAAGGCCATGATCATTTCAGATCAACAGTTCCACTTGTGGGAAACCCAGTAAGGTAAACTTGGAACATAGCAGTTGGATAAGAAACTCAGCAGTTCATATTTGTATTTTCAAGTATAAGATTATATCCTTCACTTTACTTACAAGTAAGGATTCAGGGCAGAGTTACTTGGGCTGAACGAAGTTTCCTAGAACATGTATGAGATTCAGTTTACAAAAACAAAATTTGATTTATCTGCAGCTTTATCTCTCCCTGATGGCTCAGTGGGTAAAATAATATGCCTCCAATGCAGGAGACACAGGATTGATCCCTGGGTCAGGAAGATCCCCTGGAGAAGGAAATGGCAACCCACTTCAGTATTCTTGCCTGGAAAATCCCATGGACAGAGGAGCCTGGTGGGCTACAGTCCATGGGATTGCAAAGAGTCGAATACAACTGACACCAAGCACACATGAGATCCGTTTACAAAAACAAAATTCAATTTATCTGCAGCTTTTCAAAAACACATCAGTGATATAAATCAAGGTGTTGGGTAGAGCTTCTCTTAACAACCTCTTGATAAACTCTCCAAGTGAAGAAGAAAACCCTAGACAGAAGTTTCAACCCCAAGCTGAAAGCCTGTTTCACACAGAAGGTTTTTATTATTATCTTCTTAATGGTTATGATTGAAATCTTTTCCTCTGCTTACATAGCCAGATTCCATAACACCTCCTGAGCAGTAACTGGCCTTCCTTTCTTGATTATTTCTGACAATAGTTTAAAATATTTTTAGCTCACTAGTGGCAAATATTTCTGCCACTGCAGAAAGATTGGGCTGATAGGCAGCAACCGCGTCCAGTAGCCCAGAAAACCAGAGAGAGGAGACGTGGGCAAGCTGAGTGCTGAACTGGCCTTTCCATCTGACTCTAATTTCTTTTCTAGCTCCGCGATTCTATCACCACACAACTCATGCTCTGAATATAATCAGGAAAGAAGTGTGGGTGGGGAGGGTCAGAGGCACCCATGACAGGTGCACAGACAGAGCTGGGCTGTACCTCTCAAATCGTTCTTCCAGATTCCAATCATAAATACCACGTAACTTCCAGCTTTCACAATTTCAGCTAATGGCATGAGCAGTCTCCAGGAAGGACAAACTTTCAACTCGCAACATCCTCCGCAAAGTCTGAGCTGGTGCTCTTCCCAGTACCTATATATTTGGCCAATGTCAGAGTGATTTGGCTTAAGTGGGCTCAATCAACTGCTTTCGGTCTATTGTGGTTCATAATCCCTATTCAGGATGGAGTGTGTTGCAGCCTAATGAACCTGGTAATGGAATCCTTGTGTACGTTTTTCCACAGCAGGGCACAGATTAGCATAAGTGTCATATTCTGTAGGCTTGCTCACTCTTACTTCTCAGGCATCGCATACTCTGGGAGTTTTTCGACTGGAATATAGTAAGATGAATATGGCCCACATATGCAGAGTGAGCACACCATTTTTAGAAAGTAATCTGTAATAAATCTCTCCTGGAGGTGCACTATGACAGATTAACTTTGCACTTTTGCTTAAAAACGTAATATTTTTCACCAAGGATCCTGTAATCTGAGAAAAGAAGAATTAGATTGAATTTCATGAATGCTGTCCTTTTCCACCATGGGGTTGACGAATACTTTATGGTTCTCCCGGTTGACCATACTCATAGTGAGTTCAAAGTTCTCTTTGCACGTCATGATTACTCAGAGTTGATGTTTTGTTCTCAGAGATGCCAAATGGTAGGAAAAGATACTCTGGATTGGAATGTTTCATGGAGAGAGACAGGAGAGGGAGTGGGGGAGATTGAAAACGCCAATTCACTCGTTTTACTTTGAGGATTACAAGTTAACTGGAAAAGCATTTTCTTCCTAGAGTCCTTAGAGAAGTATGCCTCAGGATATAAGAATAGGATTATTTAGAAGTTCCCTTAAGATAGGAATCATATTTCAGAGCATTCATACCAATTTGTATTTCTAGAAAACCATTGTCATGCTGTCTGGCTCTAAGCTGTAAATAATGGTCCCTCTGTCTTGTGACGTCAGCAAAACTTAGGTAAAACTTATGATAAATGTTGAAGCCCCTCTGCCAAACCTTTCTCCTCCCTTTCTGCTATCAATACAAAGGTGGCTTATTTAGTCTAAATCATTGGCCTCATCAGGTCATACGGATGAAATGCCATAGATGTTTTTTTCATTCCAGTCGGCCTATGACTTGGTCTATACAGCTGATGAGCTACTCAGAAGGCAGGTTAAGGATGAGAGAACTCCCAGTGAATTTACCCCTGCTACCTCTTTACAGAAAAGGGTGCTGTGTCTGAGAGTCCCCAAATTTATGACTTGATTAAGGAGAGTGTAGGTTCATGGCATGCACACCACTTAAGGGGCAGTTTAGTGTGACTAATCAAAGAGGTTTTCCTGGAACCTAGTAAGTATCAATATATATAGGCTGGGATAGCACAGAATGTCTTGATGCTTTTAAGCATGGCAACAGGGACCAGCCAGAGCCTATTAATCAGTCTAAGGTAAGTGCTGCCTCTCTCTTATTTTAATCTCCTTTCTGCTGTGTTTCAGAAATTATATCTGTGGCTGAAATAACATTTAGAAGCAATATTGTTTGCCAAGTGAATGAGACAATCAAACCAGTCATTTAGTGTTGGGGATTAAATATGAATCTCATTTACCTTTATTATCCATGCATTTCTCGCTAATCATCATAACTCAGACTATTTAAACTTCATTGAAAATGTAGCCAGTAATGGAGCATCATTAATATTTGTTTGTAAAGATTCCAGCCTGAGCTGAGCAAATCTGAAGAAAGCCACCCTATCTCTTTTTGTGTTCAGAAAGTGAAGAGAGACCAAACTGGAGGATCTTGGGTGCCCTGCTTCAATGCCTTCATAGACAACCAAATTCCAGTTGCTAGCCTTCTTCCCAAGCATCTCTTCCTTGCAAAATGGTATCAGCAGAACGGGGCTTTCCAAAATGCTCCAGCACATGCCCCCACATTGACATGTCTTTAAGGGTCAGCTTTCCAGCCACAAATGCCACCAAGCTAGTTAACCGAGACCACCAATGGCAGAAGGAATTCAAGCTGGAAATTTCACGGAGTCAGAATCCACCCCCCGCCTCACCTCAAGCCCCTTTTAATCTCATCACCCAGCCCCTCAAATATGGTAGAAAAAGACTGGGTGGCAAATGTATTTAAGACTCTGAGGAAAAGGGCTGTTAAGTCAACCCTGGTAACTTAACTGAAACAGTATATGTGTAAATCCATCGAAAATCCTTGGCCTTTTACGACTCCTGTCCCAATGGAAATCAGATCATAGGACTGTTTACAAGAGACCACGATTCATTTGGATAAAGACCCATGACAGCACAGCCCAGGATTATTTGAAATTTTAGTAACCTAAGCTTTAAAAATATTCTAAAAGCAAAATAACAAGGGGCAGGTAATTGCCATGAGCTAATTACTTATGATATTTCATCTATATAATCGGTGAACAATCTCTGTAAATGTCAGCCTGTGGCACTTTGGCAATCACTTGTAGTTTTTATTGTTTAAAGAAATGTCAACATTTCCATTTTCCCCAGCTTTAGTTAACCTGGGCCCTATACATGACTAAAATGGCCACCAGACGAGCACTTTACACTGTCTTTTTATAGTGTTTCATAGTTTCACAGCTAAGCCAGTCCCAGGCTTAGCGACTATTTTGCTATTAAAAAGTATAAAATATGTACAAAGGAATTTTAATATTAAATTAAAGATGACAGATGCAGTCGTGATTTTCTGAAGAAGATTTCATTCACATTTCAGTTTATCTTTTTACCTGCTTGGTGGAAAAATTCAGGAGATGGGGAAGCTTGTTTGCTTGTTTATTCCTTTTTCTTCTCCTCTCCAGCCACTTGGAAATAATTCCTGTGAACAAAGGAATTTCACTAGAAGACTCCTTAACTTTCCAGAGCGAAAGAAGAAGGGCAGAAGGTGATGGTCAGAGTGAACAAGACCAGAGCCAGGTGAATCTGAAGCCCACCACCATGACCCAGAGACCTCAGGCTGCCCACTGCCTCCTCTATGCCCTGCCTCCTGCACTGGTGCTACCCACATTTCGTATGAGTCTCAAAATCCCATTTCTGCTTCAGTGTGAACCAAATGGCTTCCTTCATCCATCCCCAAGTGTGGTTTTACTAGAGACCTAAGTAAGGCATGTTCCCAATACCAGGAAGAGGCTTAGAAAGATTGACGCAGAGAGTCAGGGGCTACACTTCCCAAATCTGAGTTGGGGGCTAAGCCAGACAGTGGCCAGTTGGACCTGAGAGGCAAGGGGCGTGGAGTAGGGATCTCAACCACCAGGGCTAAAATTGGAGCCAATAGGAAGACAGAATGAAAGGAGTCTGGGAAGAGCACAGTAGCAGCCACCCTCTGCAGGGAGAAAGTCAGGGCAACTCCACGTGTGCTGAGAGGAAAGATGGCCAAGCTGCTCCCTGGGCAGTGCCGTCTCTACGCAGAGCCAAGGTGGAGATCAAAATCCACACTTTCCAGAGCTGATTCACCTGCCCAGTTGACCCACTCTCTTTTCAGTGACCTTGCTACTTTGAGGAACTCACCATTGATATATTCTCCAAAGGTGAATATTAACAGTCTTAGAGGATAAGATGGTTGGATGGCATCACCGATTCAATGAACCTGAACTTGGGCAAACTACAGGAGATGGTGAGTGACAGGCAAGCCTGGTGTCCTGCAGTTCATGGGGTCATGAAGAGTCGGACATGATTTGGTGACTGAACAAAAGTCCAGATCTCATCCTTGAAATCAACAACTTTTGGGTATGGAGCTTCTTCAGATAAAAGGGATAGCAGATGGGAGTGGTATGAAAAGAGGAAAGATAACAGAATGCAAAGAGGCTGTCAGTGAATAGGAGCAAAAAATTAAAAAAGAAATTAATGTTTGTAAGGGCAAATTCCCACCTGACAATTCAATGGAAAGTAACAAGAAGAGAAAAAGATTATCTGAGGAAAGGACAACATCAACTCTTACTGACTAAATCCAACCAAAAATAGAAATATCATTGAGGATTAAAGGAGAATAAATTGAAATATGTGGACTCTAAGATCAATTTGGTACCATGTTTAGACTACTTTTAGCATTCTAGATTTAGAGTATATTCTATTAAAAACTTTATACTTAAAAAAATCATATTTAGCCTTCCATGTTTTGGAAAGTTGAAAATAAACTCCTTAGTCTTTGTTTTCTTTTCCAGGTGGGATTTCCCGCCTTTTGGAGCTCTGCATTGTATTCAGTGAAGCACAGATTTAAACAATTTTATTCAGGTTTGAAAAATAGTGTGTGTGTGTGTGTGTGTGTGTGTGTGTGTGTGTGTGTGTGTGTGCACGCTCAGTCACTCAGTAGGGTCCAACTCTTTGCGACCTCATGGACTGTAGCCCACCAGGCTCCTCTGTCAATGGGATTTCCCAGGCAAGAACACTCAAATTGGTTGCCATTTACTTCTTCAGGCTATCTTCCTGACCCAGGGTTCAAACACACGTCTGCTGCATTGACAAGTGGATTCTTTACCACTGAGCCCTGGGAAGGCCCTAAAAGAGCAGAGGTACATGAAAAAACAAAATCTTCACATCCCAATTTGGTATGAATACCATAAGATGAAAGTTCTCAAAAGGGTCATCATTAAACCCCTAGTTAATACTAACATTACAGGCTTTATCCAAAACCTGTGATGATAGGATGAATCAGGGAAAGAATGGCATTTAAAATGAGTGTAGAAGGAATCAAAATTATTAACAAAGAAAAGCTCAGTAGCTGAGTGGCAAGTGAGTTCTCAGAAACACATAGCCAGGAACCAGTGGTTCATGGATCGTTCCTTGAATTTCCGTTTATTTGGGGAAAGTGTGACACTTAGATCCCCTATTTGGCTAGTACAAGGTTTTAAAAGGATTCATAATATTCATCTCAAAACTTTTTTCCTTTAGTAGTACACTGTTTGTTTCTATTCTAGTAATATTTTTAGTCTTCTTTTTCAGTGCCTTTAAACTGCTGTGCACCTTTTGGACTGCAAATGAAACACAATTACTAAATTACAAAATCCATGAAAGAAAATGTTAGTGAAATTCAGGAACTGGGAAAGAGGTATTTTAGTACACTAGAGGTATTTTCAGGTCAATTTATAGTTCAGACATTTTTTATAAAGCCATGATATATTTGGTGTTTTTCAACTCTTTTTTTCAACCCAGTAATAATATGTATCTCTCTCTTCACATCTTTCTTATCCTAGAATATGATCCTGATTTCATTATTATATTGTTATCACCCTGATAAAGACGAGATATAAATCCTGGATTATGTTCTATGATTTTTCTACAGGTGGTATCAGTCAGGACAGGGCACTTTAAATGACAGTAACAAATGAGCCCCACATCAGTGGTTTGACACAATAGATTTTTTTCTTGCTTGCTCTGCATTTTCTGTATGGGTCAGTAGGGATGCTTAGCTCACTGTAATCATCCAGTGACCCAGAATACAGACTCCATCTCAACACTTGCTTTGGGCAAATTATGCTCTTATGTTTAAAGCTTTTCCCAGAAATTAACATGTATCAATAGTATGCTTATTTCATGGGAAAAAGTAAGTCACATGAACACCTAACTTCCAAAGGGCAGAGAAATTAAATCCTTCTATTTACCTAAAAGGAAACCTAAATCATTCATCTACAGTTTTAATATCTACCCTTCTTATCTCCCCAACCACATGAGACTTTCCCAAAGGCCAGAAATCGTCATATTTCACTTGAAATTAGTGTTGCTCAGTGCTTTGCAAGACACATATTGATCATTAATTACTAGAATATTAGTAAACACTATGCTAATTTTGAGGTGATACCCCTTGTCCAAGGTAAGGAGCAGCGGCTGTGCTTTCTGGAACAGCCATGATGAGATAACCCACATCCAAGGTAAGAGAAACCCAAGTAAGAAAATAGGTATTGTGAGAGAGCATCAGAGGGCAGACACACTGAAACCATAATCACAGAAAACTAGCCAGTCTGATCACACAGACCACAGCCTTGTCTAACTCAATGAAACTAAGCCATGCCCTGTGGGGCCCCCAAGATGGGAGGGTCATGGTGGAGAGGTCTGACAGAATGTGGTCCACTGGAGAAAGGAATGGCAAACCACTTCAGTAATCTTGCCTTGAGAACCCCATGAACAGTATGAAAAGGCAAAATGATAGGATACTGAAAGGGGAACTCCCTGGGTCGGTAGGTGCCCAATATCAGTGGAGAAATAACTCCGAAAAGAATGAAGGGATGGAGCCAAAGCAAAAACAGAGACTAAAAAGCCTCTTGATGAAAGTGAAAGTGGAGAGTGAAAAAGTTGGCTTAAAGCTCAACATTCAGAAAACAAAGATCATGGAATCTGGTCCCATCACTTCTTGGGAAATAGATGGGGAAACAGTGGAAACAGTGTCAAACTTTATTTTGGGGGCTCCAAAATCACTGCAGATTGATGATTGCAGCCATGAAATTAAAAGACGCTTACTCCTTGGAAGGAAAGTTATGACCAACCTAGATAGCATATTCAAAAGCAGAGATACTACTTTGCCAACAAAAGTCCATCTAGTCAAGGCTATGCTTTTTCCAGTGGTCATGTATGGATGTAAGAGTTGGACTGTGAAGAAAGCTGAGTGCTGAAGAGTTGATGCTTTTGAACTGTGGTGTTGGAGAAGGCTCTTGAGAGTCCCTTGGACTGCAAGGAGATCCAACCAGTCCATTCTGAAGTAGATCAACCCTGGGTGTTCATTGGAAGGACTGATGCTGAAGCTGAAACACCACTACTTTGGCCACCTCATACAAAGAGTTGACTCGCTAGAAAAGACCCTGATGCTGGGAGGGATTGGGGGCAGGAGGAGAAGGGGACAACAGAGGATGAGATGGCTGGATGGCATCACTGACTTGATGGGCATGAGTCTGAGTGAACTCCCAGAGTTGGTGATGGACAGGGAGCCCTGGTGCGCTGCATTTCATGGGGTCGCAAAGAGTCGGAAACAACTAAGCATCTCAACTGAACTGAACAGATGCTAATTTTGAAGATCAAAACACTGCCAATCTTCGTATCAACATTATAATTTCTAAAGTACCTGGTATGTACAATAACAGCTGTAATTTACCAAGCCCCTAACATGTAGCAAATACTACACTCATTGCTTTTCATATATTCTCTTTAATCTAGAACACAATTATAAAATAGAATTTTTCTTCTTCCAATTTCAGGTTCTGTATTATTGAGAGATTAAAACTAACTTGCCCAGACATTCAAAGAGTGGTAAAGACAAAGCAAGAACCTGTGTGTGTCAAATACCTATAGCCCTGCTTATCCTCTCCAATGCACCTCCACTTCCAAGAGTGTAGCACTAGACTTCTTCCTGCTTCTCAAGCTTCCTTCTGCCTCAAGGTCTACACACTTGCTGCTTCCTCTAACTAGAAATCTCATCTCCCATAATCACTTTTCCCTTGCCACCATCAAATCTATGTTCAAATACTAGGCCTTGTCTGACCACCTTATTTAAAATTTCAAAACCAATCCCCCAGTCAAACCAAGCATTCCCTCTGTTCTTCTGCTTTATTCTGTTCTGAAGCCTTGTTTTCATCAGATATATTGCATACTTGTACCTCTTTATTATGTTCATGGGCTTCCCAGGTGGTGCAGTGGTAAAGAACTGGCCTGCCAGTGCAGGAGATGCAAGAGGTGCTAGTTCGATCCCTGGGAAGATCTCTTGGAGGAGCAAATGGCAAACCACTCCAGTATTCTTGACTGGAAAATTCCATGGACAGAGGAGCCTGGTTGACTACAGTCCATGTGGTCACAAAGAGTCAGATATGACTGAACACACACACACACACACACACACACATACACACACATACATACATTATGTTCATTGTGTCTTTCCCTGTTAGAAAGTACTTAGAACAGGAACTTTGATCAGGTTTTATTTGTTGCTATATCTTCTCCCCCACCTGTGCCTAGAACAATGCCTTCACATAGTAAGTACTCAATAAAAATTTCAAACAGATGAATAAGTGAATGATATAACAACACCTAGAATTACACAAGATGCCTTTAGATGAAACTGAAACACTCATAATTTAGTTAGTTCTTTTAATGGGTATTAGAAAAAGTTCAACTAGCACATCAAAACACGATTTTGAAGATACAGTAGTAGACATGACATGTTTCCTAAAACAACAACTTAAAGCGCTTCATATCTTGGTTTGGTCATATATGGGTGTCATATGTACACATATGAAAATTTGTTGAGCAGTACACTTAAAATCAATTCATTTTACTATGTTATTCCTTAATTTTAAAAAGAACATTCAAAATAACAATAACAAAATATATGATAAAGAAAGCTAATATAAATAAAAATATCATGTGTTTGATACTTCAGGCAGTAGTTGAAAAGTCAGTTCACAAATGATGGGGCATTGATAACCACTTCACTGGATCCTGCTGCCTCTCAGAGAACTATTAATACTTCAGTTTTGCAGGTCCTGAGACACTGGAGAGACAAATAAGAGTATATTGCCACGAAAGGCATTTGTCATCTGAGTGACTTGGAGAATAAGTGGTGTATAATTACAGAGAAGTCTCTTATAGTATGGCAGGGCAATGGGAACTGATCCTTGAAAGATGGGCAGAGCCCAATAAATCAGATGCCACAGTGGCATTCAGGCTGTGGGGTAGATGTGGAAAGTCACTGTTTCAGAATCCAGCTCTTATGTCCAACTCGCTGAGTGCACGAGCAGGCCCCCCGGAGGATAGGAGAACGCCAACTCCTTTTCACGTCTGGCCAAGTATCTCAGATCTGGATGCTATACTTCCCACCTTCTCTACTCTGGAACTGGAGCCACAGGCAGCCCTGTAGAAGCCCCATTTGGATGTTGCAGTTTGTGGAAACTTCATCTGCTTATGAATTAAATGCTGCCTGCTTTAGCAGGGGAGCCCAGAGAACACTCTGGTGGCCACACCATTTCTGACCTCCAGGCATTGCAGAGAAAGCCAGAGAACATATAACAACCAATAAGACATAATAGCCATTGCATTCAATGTGGAAGACCAGACAGATTCTCTTTCCTGTGACAGTTTCCCTTCTAATGCACAGTACCTCCTGGTTCACTATGGATGGGGCAGGAAGGGCTGCAGCAATACATGGGAACTGTAGGTGGGAGAGATTTGTTTTTGCCCTGCAAAATCATCAGCAGGAGCTGGCCTCAGCACGACACTTCATTTACACAGACCCATTCAAGGCTACCGAGTCAATGTCCTTGTGTTTAATTTACATGACAATAGGGAGTTATTGACAAAATTGCTATCTTCAAATTTTCCCTTGAGAATGTCTTAGTTTGTGGCCAATTAAAGCTAGATGCTCAGATTTGGCACCTGCCCAGATCCTCCAAATAGCTTTATGCTTCTCGTCTGCATTCTCACCAGGGGTGGAAACCTCTGGCAGGAAGAGTGAGGAGTATAGTAATCACTGTCCAGAGGTTGCCAGTTCCTGCCACCACCTCCGCAGATGCGCTGTCTGCCCTATTGGTCTCCTTTCATCTCAAAAAAAAGAATGTGAGTTTCAAATAGAGTTACGAAGAAAATGCAAACTCATTAAGAAAAAGGAGAGGATGGTGAGACCAGTGGCACTTACAGTTACCTTATGACTCTCAGTTATTCAAGTTTCATTATTTGGAGGGAAAGAAAGCAATTTAGAGGGAAAAAGAAAACAGAGAGAGCAAGCATTTGACCATTCTTTGTTTTAGCAAGAAATTCCTTTATTCTGATGCAAAGCAATTGCACTTGGATTGTACTTCTTCAAAATTATGGGTGCTTTAAGGTCTCTGGCAAAGATTTCCAACCCGACTGATAGTCTGTTTACAACATATCTAAGGGAGCTTTGTCATAACTGACCTGAAAACCACAAATTTGCTAGAACGTGTGTCTTTCCAGTGGGGTTTTGTTACTTAAAGTACCAGGAAGCATCACTTAACACACTTGCCTCCATGAAGCCTGCCTCCAAGTTAGAACTGCCTGAGTACCTCCCCCACCCCATTCTTTCACATTTATCTCTTTCCCCTCAAACTTAAGGCTCATTGAGAACAAGGACAGAATGGTTGTGTCCATAATGGGCTCATCATGAGCCAGGAATAAGACCTGGTGTTGGGGCTGTTTCATAGAGGTAAGTGGTGATGGTACATTGTGGCTCTGATGGAGTTTTTATTAAGTCTCTTCTTGAACTTCCCTTGTGGTTCATATGGTAAAGAATCTGCCTGCATTGCAGGAGACTTGGGCTTAAGCCCTGGGTTGGGAAGATTCACTGGAGAGGGGAATGGCCATGCACTCCAGTATACTTGCCTGGAAAATTCTATGGACAGAGGAGCCTGGTGGGCTACAGTCCATGGGATTGCAAAGAGGCAAGAGTCGGACATGACTGAGTGACTTCCACTTTCACTCTTGAACCAATCTTTGCAAAACATTCAATTTGAACAGGAACCAGTGAATGTCAAGTCCATCAATCATGTCAAGATTTAAAAAGATATCCCACCAAACTCAATATAGATAGCTGAAAGATACAAGTATAGATAACTCAGTACTGAAATTCCCTTCACCTATTCACCATTGGTTGTATATTGTCACCCTGCTTATTTAACTTATACGCAGAGTACATCATGAGAAACACTGGGCTGGAAGAAGCACAAGCTGGAATCAAGATTGCCGGGAGAAATTTCAATAACCTCAGATATGCAGATGACACCACTCTTATGGCAGAAAGTGAAGAGGAACTAAAAAGCCTCTTGATGAAAGTGAAACTGGAGAGTGAAAAAGTTGGCTTAAAGCTCAACATTTAGAAAACGAAGACCATGGCATCTGGTCCCATCACTCCATGGGAAATAGATGGGGAAACAGTGGAAACAGTGTCAGACTGTATTTTGGGGACTCCAAAATCACTGTAGATGGTGACTGCAGCCATGAAATTAAAAGATGCTTGCTCCTTGGAAGGAAAGTTATGACCAACCTAGATAGCATATTGAAAAGCAGAGACATTACTTTGCCAACAAAGGTCCGTCTAGTCAAGGCTATGGTTTTTCCTGTGGCCATGTATGGATGTGAGAGCTGGACTGTGAAGAAGGCTGAGCGCCGAAGAATTGATGCTTTTGAACTGTGGTGTTGGAGAAGACTCTTGAGAGTCCCTTGGACTACAAGGAGATCCAACCAGTCCATTTTGAAGGAGATCAGCCCTGGGATTTCTTTGGAAGGAATGATGCTAAAGCTGAAACTCCAGTACTTTGGCCACCTCATGTGAAGAGTTGACTCATTGAAAAAGACTCTGATGCTGGGAGGGATTGGGGGCAGGAGGAGAAGGGGCTGACAGAGGATGAGATGGCTGGATGGCATCACTGACTTGATGGACATGAGTCTGAGTGAACTCCGGGAGTTGGTGATGGACAGGGAGACCTGGCGTGCTGTGATTCATGGGGTGGCAAAGAGTCGGACACGACTGAGTGACTGAACTGAACTGATACACCGTCAAGCACTAGAGCATTAGAATTAACTTTCAGAAATTCCTAGAAAAACCATTTTCCTTTGAACCTCACCTTCATTACCTTACGGGCTTCCCTGGTAGCTCAGTTGATGAAGAATCCGTCTGCAATTCCAGAGACCCAGGTTCAATTCCTTGGTTGGGAAGATCCCCTGGAGAAGGGATAGGCTACCCACTCCAGTGTTCTTGGACTTCCCTTGTGGTTCACCTGGTAAAGAATCTGCCCACAATGTGGGAGACCTGGGTTTGATCCCTAGGTTTGGAAGATCCATCCCTTGGAGAAGGGAAAGGGAACCCATTCCAATCTCTGGCCTGGAGAATTCCATGGATGAGTTCATGGGGTCGCAAAGAGTCGTACACGACTGAGCAACTTTCACTTTTCATTATCTTACCTCTTTCCTCTTCAGTTTAATGTCTAAACACCAAGTTATTTTGCATATTTTGGCACTATTCTTTGTTATTATTCTCTAGTCATTTCATGCTATTGAGATGATCCCTATTAAAATGTGGTGTAAACCACAATGCACTCTCTGAAGGCATGTGAATTTTATTATTGAGCCTTGAATTAAAAGAGTATGCTTTCTATTTCTTCATTATCCATCAGCATTAAAAAGTGCTGCACACAGAGCAGGATGACAGTAAACACTCCTGTTCTAAGTAGCCAGTCTTGGAAAGGAGGGAAAGCCAGCATTCAAAAGACCCAAGGGTTCCAGCAACTCTGCCTGTGGGCAGATTTGTTGATATTGTTTGGAGAGAAGTCTCTGGAGTTGACCAATCTGGGCACAAATTCTGAAGAAACCCCTTCCTGCTTACGAACTTAGACAAGCTACTTAATATTAGTAAATTTTGGAAGCGAAGAGGGGCTAAAAACCTCTTGATGAAAGTGAAACTGGAGAGTGAAAAAGTTGGCTTAAGGCTCAACATTCAGAAAACGAAGATCATGGCATCTGGTCTCATCACTCCATGGGAAATAGATGGGGAAACAGTGTCAGACTTTATTTTGGGGGCTCCAAAATCACTGCAGATGGTGACTGCAGCCAGGAAATTAAAAGACGCTTTCTCCTTGGAAGGAAAGTTATGACCAACCTAGATAGCATATTCAAAAGCAGAGACATTAGTTTGCCAACAAAGGTCCGTCTAGTCAAGGCTATGGTTTCTCCAGTGGTCATGTATGCAGGTGAGAGTTGGACTGTGAAGAAAGCTGAGTGATGAAGAATTGATGCTTTTGAACTGTGGTGTTGGAGAAGACTCTTGAGAGTCCCTTGGACTGCAAAGAGATCCAACCAGTACATTCTAAAGGAGATCAGTCATGGGTGTTCATTGGAAGGAATGATGCTAAAGCTGAAACTCCAGTACTTTGGCCACCTGATGAGAAGAGCTGACTCATTGGAAAACACTCTGATGCTGAGAGGGATTGGGGGCAGGAGGAAAAGGGGACGACAGGGGATGAGATGGCTGGATGGCATCACCGACTCGATAGATGTGAGTTTGAGTGAACTCTGGGAGATGGTGATGGACAGGGAGGCCTGGCGTGCTGCAATTCATAGGGTCGCAAAGAATCGGACACGACTGAGTGTCTGAACTGAACTGAACTGAACTGAACTGAAAGTGGGAACAATAAAAATGCCTGCCTCATGGGATACTGTGACAATTTAATAAACCAGTAGCTACTTCCTAGGAAATTTATGAAAAACAAATGCACTAAATTCTGTAAGGCACTCAATAAAGGACCCAGGAAATAGTAGGCACTCAGAAATGAGGTCAGAGCTCTTACCATTATGGTTAGAGAAAAATATCACATGCTTCTGTTGTCCCAGTGCTTACTCTGGAATGTTTTATCCCCTGTCATGTTGGCTGAAAACTAAGGAAAATTGCAAATATGCCTTTGGCTCTCCGAGGGAAGTGGGAAATACACACTCCCTTCCACCCCATCTGCACGTCCAAAGCAAGTTAAGTCTCTCATGTTGCTTTCCCAACCAGCAATCAAGAACTCTGCCCTCAAGTGGCAAAATATGTCCAGAAGAAACAGAGCATTATCTGTTAAGATATTCAGGGGGTCGAAGGGTGTCTCTCGTTTATAGGAGGCCTCATCCAGGTTCTAACTTGCAAGCAACACAAACCTTCCCTGCCAAGATCTAGCAGAAGAGGAATGGATGTATACTGGGGAGCCTGAGGGAGCACTAGAGAATCCAAAGGGCAGGCCTAGGAAACAGATAGACATGGGGAAGGAAACCCTCTGTAGCCAGGACCACAGTCAAGTCACCCCACAGAGTCCACAGGATGAGGAACTCTGCCACTTCTGCCATCTTACCTGGAGGTCCCAATGGGCACCACGGGCCCTTGTCAACACTGGACAGATGCCACATCCCATCACTGAAGTTGCTGGAGAACAGACAGGACACTCCTACCACTGGGATCAGCTCCCTACTCTGCTTCTGTAACACTCTGTCTAGATTCAAAGCAGAAGGGTACATACCACACCCTCACCTGACTCCCGAAAAGACTCACTCTTTGAGGCACCCTCCCAAAATGGGGGTTGGCTTCAAAAGCTGAACAGACAAAAGATGGCAAATGTTTTCTACAAGTGATTGTTTTCCTGTTTTCTAACGTGTATATCTACACATATGTATGTGTACTCACTCTTTGTACTCACATACAATAATAAATGTACTTTGATTTTCAAGGTACAACTTCTATTTTTAAAGTATTTTAAATCCTTTCCATACATCATGCAAAAATGAAAAGCCTATGAAGTTTTCAAAGGCTAAAAAGGAGAAACTGTCAAAGGAACAGCTGAGAGCCCAGCGCGTGAGGCACTGGGGGTGCATATATATTCGGATTTTAAGATGTAGCGAGAACCAAATGATCAAGAGACCAAATTGAAAAACTATGTTTGACACCTTTTTTTCCTTCCCCTGCTCTGAAAGCAAGGGGATATCTAATTGCTTCTGTTTCCTCCAATAATAATCCCATAAATAACAAAAAAGGCCTAGTGTGGCTCGATTCCCTCAGTATCAGATAACTATCTTGACTGTTTATGCAGTCAATGCATTAATTTTAGCACGGGTTGGCTTTTTCCTTCTTTGAAAGGAGCCTTGGACAAATCCTCTTTGAGCTTTGCATTGAGCTCGGCTTTGCAGCCAAAATAAATTAGTCAAGTCTAGAACTTTGTTTTCAGAGTTTGTCAAGTTCTTTCCAGTGAAATTTTTCCTCCGGTTCCAGATGCGGTGGTTTTCTTGACTCCACCTTCTATTTTCCTGGCACCTGAAAATGCCAACATCTCCTTCGGGATACTTTGTGGAAAGCCAGAGGAAGGTGGACACAGCTAGTCTGCTCAAATGTGACCCTGACACATGATTTAATATAGGTACTGTCTCGGCATCTCTGGCTGAATCACTACATAGATACATTAGCTTCTCAGCATCCTTTCTTCTGATAACAGCTCTTTTGCTAACTTGGTTTATTTTATGTTCTGCATGGACAGAGTTAGGCGAAGCACTGGGGCAAATTGGGAATTACTCTATTACAATCAAAATATCCAGATTATTGCACAAATGTTCATTTGAGGCTTGAGCTATTCAAGGAATGGTCTCAATTTTCCACTTCTCCATGTGTAACACAGACAGAAGCATAGACACGGCCAACGAGACCAGCACCCACTCAGCCAACCCTGAGCGATGTCTTAGCTACAAGACTGGTTTGCACTATGTAATAAAATACACAATCTCGCTGCATCAAAATATGACCCCTGTGTTCTTGCATTAATATGACCAATTATCCTAAAGTGTATAAATAAATTCTGATTTCTCTATGCTTCTGTTAAAATTTCAGAGGCAATATTTTTTTCCACTGGGACATATACAAAATGTAACTTGAGATGAAGTAAATTATTGAAAGAGCATTGGTGAATTTATTCCAAGAGCAAATGTCTTTGAAGTCTAGCCTTTTCCTGTTTAATATGCTGTAGCTTTTAAATGTGGTTTATTGTACATGCATTTTATAAATTTATATAAATATGTGTATATAAATAGATACATATTTGTCAGCCTTTGACTTTCACAGTTTTATTTTTGAACTGTTCCTGTTTTGATATCCTGAATCTATATTATTTTTATCATTAAGCTAGAATGTTAATTTTTATACTCTTTGAGGTTTCAGGATTGTAACTTGGGCACCACCACCTGCAAGCCTTTTAGGAGGTGTCATGGGTGCTCTTCCCAACATTTTATTAATAATAGATAGGAAAATAAATGCTGCTCACCAAATTGTCTGAAGTCAACACCTACATCATCCAAAATGAGACTAAGTCAGTTCTAATGGATTTTACAGCCTTGCCAAGTAACTATATATTTTTTCAACCTCAGTGTATCCAGTTTCTTTTCTCTCCAGGCTTTAGCTTTTGAAGCCATAATTCAGCTTCCTTCTTTGTGTCCTAGTCTCCTCATCTGTACTATGAGGAGGGGAGACTCAATAATTGTGGAATTGTCTTTCATTTACACAAGCTTCGCTGTTATTGTTTGTTGTTCAGTAGCTAAATCGTGTCCAACTTATTGTGACCCCATGGACTGCAGCATGCTAGGCTTTCCTGACCTTCACTGTCTCCCAGAGTTTGCTCAAATTCATGTCCATGGAGTTAGTGACGTTATTTAATTACCTCATCCTCTGCTGCCCTCTTCTTTCCTTTAATCTTTCCCGGCATCAGGGTCTTTTCCACAAGCTTATAACTTGGGAATTTCTCTGAGTTTTTGTTTTTTCTTCTATGAAAGAAGCAAGATATCTCCATATATAAAGTGTTGTCATATAGTAGTTGTTGTACTCTGACTTATTTCATTTAGCATGATGCCCTCCAGGTTTATCCATGTTATTGCAAATGATAGAGTTTTCTTCTTTCTCTGGGCTGAGTTATATTCCACTGCATATATATACCACATTATCTTCATTCCTTCATCCATTGATGGATAAATACTGCATGACACCATTTACATGTATAATCTTTTTAAAAAGTCAAGCGCAGAGAAACAGAGGGTAGAAAAATGGTTGAAAAGGGTGAGGGAAATAGAGAGAGGTTGGCACAAGGGTACAAACTTTCAGCTATAAGATGAATGAGGTCTGAGGATGTTTATTAATGTAAAATATGATGACTATAGTTGATGACACTGTATTATATAAATAAAAATTACTAAAAGAGTAAAACTTAAAGGTTCTTACCAAAGAAAGACAAATATGTGAAGTGATGGATTTGTTAATTAACTAGATGGGGTTAATCCTTTCACAATGAATACATTCATCAAATCACTGCAATGTACACTGTACATATCATCTAATTTTTTCAATTATACAGCAAGGCTGAAATTAAATTTTTTAAGTTTTAAAAGAAAAGAATGCTGAACCACGTGGAATTTCTTACTTTCTGTTTAATTGTTGTGAAAGTAATAAATGCTTGTTTTTTAAAATCAGTGGTACAATATCTCATGAAACAAAATGGTACAGTTTCTCCTCATTTCTCTTGTTTTATCCACTCTCCAACCTATCCCCTAGTGAGAAACACTGTTCAAATTTCTTTTATCATTTTGAACATTTCTGGGCTTCTTCAGACATTTATATTGTACTTTTAAAATGCAAATAAAAGTATATAGTTTTTTTTAAATAAAATTTGGGGCACACCTTGCCCTGACAATACATAAAGGCACATCTCGTTTTAATCAGCTATAATAGAGGTCTATTTCACAGTTTGCATAATTGATTTAGCACATCTTCTATTAGAAATAGTTAAGTTATTGTTGTGGTCTGAATGTCTGTCTCTCCCAAATTCATATATTGAAAACCTAATGCCCAAGATGCCCACAGTATTAGGAACTGGGGCCTCTAGAAGGTGATTAGGTCATGAGGGAGCCCTCTTGAATGAGATGAATAGATTTTTTTTTAAGGCCTCCCTTAAAAAAAGGTCCAGGGGCTAAGACTCCACATTCCTAATGCAGCGAGGGACCTGTGTTCAATCCCTGATCAGGGAACTAGATCCCATACGAGGCAACTGAGTTCATATTCTGCAACTAAAGATCCTGTGGGCTGCAGCTAAGACCAGGTGTAGCCAAATAAATACTTTTTTAAAAGGCCTCCGGGAGCTAGCTAGCCCCTCTGCCACTTGAGGATACAATAAGTCTGTGACACAGAAGGGACCCTTCACTTGACCAGGCCAGCACACTGACCTCGGACTTGCAGCTCCTAGAACGGTAAAAAATAAATCTTTATTGTTTATAAGCCACCCTGTCTGTGATATTTGTTATTGCAACCTGAACAGACTAAAGCAACTGTTTATTTTTTACCAGAAATAGATGATTTCTAAGATTCCTTTCAGTGTTAAGATTCTACAGTCACACATCTATTGACTAGCTTCCTGCACTTCCTACATTCATTCAGCAAATATTTATGGGGACATATCACGTGGCAGAAACTATTTTTCACAGCTCCATATGAATGGATTATGAATAAGTGACGTAAACATGCTGTGTTCAGTGCATTCCTCATATGCAAGCAGCCTTAAGTTCCAGTGGATGCCTTCTCAGCAGTACCCAGGACAGCAAACAATGGGTAAGAAGGAGTACTCAGAAGTCACAACTACCCTCAGTTGACTCTGGATGGGTGGGCATGTATTATTTTCTTGAAGAAGTATGCAGAGGACCTTCTGTAATCCTCCATCTAAGGGCTAAACATCTGAACTTGCTCCACCAAAATAGCCCAAAAATATTAATTTTGCCACCAGGCCTACTTGCTAAAAACTGACTACTCTGTAAGAGTGTGGCTTGGCGGAAATCTGCCTGTAATGCTAGAGACATAGGAGATATGAGCTCAGTCCCTGGGTCAAGAAGATTCTCTGGAGAAAGAAATGGCAACCCACTCCAGTATTCTTGCCTGTAGAATCCCATGGACAGAGGTGCCTGGTGGGTTACAGTCCATAGCGTCTCAAGAGTCAGACATGAATTAACAATTAAACCACCACCACCAGGACTATATGCATTCAAAGAGCTTGTCCTTTAGATTATGTATTTTATTCTTCTCACACACTAGTAGAAGGTGATATTGGCATAGGGATACCATCATCATTAATAAAAATAAGATATTCTTGGGACTTCCCTGATGATCCAGCGGCTGGGAGTCTGCATTCCCAAAATTGTGGGCTCAGGATCCATCCCTGGTCAAGAAATGAGATCCCACATGCCACAACAAAAGACCCCACATGCCACAACAAAGATCAAAGATCCTGTGTGCTGCAACTTAAGACCCGGCACAGCCAACTAAATAAAAATAAATATTAAAAAAAATTAAGCTATGGGATTCTTTGGGAGTCAGCAAGGGACACCTGATTCAGTCTGGGTCAGAGAAGTCTTTGGAAAAAAAAAAAGAATAAGATATTCTTAATTCAAATTATTAGGAAGAGTAAGACATATCTATTACATATTTGCTGCTCCTTCTGTAGCAGTACCAAATGTTTTACATACATTTTCTCTAATCCTTAGACCTCTCCTGCAAGATTGATAACAATGTCCCCATTCAACAGCAGAGGAGAAGTAGGGAAGTCAAGATTCCTCCATAGACTGTTTCTCCCTAAGTTGCCCTAGTGCCACTTGGAAATACCAGACAAGCTTTTGGTAAAATCTTAGCTAGAGATTTAAAAAAGAAAACCAGAGGGCTTTAGATAAGGAGATACCTCAGAAAAGATCCTTGGTTAGATTAATATTTAATATTCTTTGAAAACTATTAAACCACCACCCAACTACCCCCATCCAACCTCATGCCCCTGAAACTCCCTTGGGTTGAGCTATCCTCATCACTGCTTCAGTCTGTGATTTGAAACCTTAGTCTTCAGGCAGCTGGTTTTCCCTGTAGTTTTGTTTTACAATCACTGAGAAACTCTTTGCTGTAAGAAGTGAAGACTTTCCCTCTGCCAACCCAATTACACAGCAGCATCGCGCATAGTCCTCTGATGTAAATGCATCTCTCTACATGCCAGTCAACACTTAATTATCCACCTGAAGATTATCTATGTCAGAATTGTCTCCTGCTAATTTTTAATCCCCAAATGAGTTTCTCTTGCTGCCCAGGGTGGCCTTTCCTGACAGCCATGAGTGTCTGTCCAGAAAGTGATGCTAATATTGACAATAAATTGCATAAGATCTAATTAAAGGATGTGAATCTGCTGCCCAAAAATTCAAAAAATTAAAAATATGATCCTTCCTGAGGCCAAATAAGAGATGATTTGGGGATTATCTGTTGTGTTGGATTTTCTGCACTGCCACGCCCTCCCTCTGGCATGTAGAATTGAGAACTGGCTGCCCAACATGTTTTCAATGACTGTTTTTGGAGTGAAGCTATTGATGAGCAAGACTGTTGTCATAGCACATGTCAAACTTAGTAATTATCATGTTTTCTTACAATAAGTTCTACAGCTGCTCTTCTATGGTTCATTTGTCTCTAAAACGAGAAATAATTGCTTTTGGTCAGGAATTTACAAGAACAAAACCAACTATGCTGGTGCAAATGATTAGACTCTCTGTGTTTTCTAGTAATCAAATCATAACTTGAAGGAATTTTAGGTCTTCTCCAGCCATACCCAGCTACTCTTTTATAAACTCACTATGTAATGAATAGAACCGGATGTTTTAATGCTAAATTGCCCCAACCCCTCCATGAGAGAATGTTCTGGTAAAGACAAAAGTCATCTGCACAGTGCCAGCACAAATTCCCCAGATTTTGGACCTTGCTTTTTCTAAAGATGCTGCTAAGCTGCTTCAGTCGTGTCCGACTCTGTGTGACCCCAGAGATGGCAGCCTACCAGGCTCCGCCATCGATGGGAGTTTCCAGGCAAGAGTACTGGAGTGGGGGTGCCATTTCCTTAAATAAACCTTAACTGTTCTAGCTCAAGATGAAATTCTCAGGTACTTGAGAGTGGTAAATATCTCATAGACCCATCAAACAAAGACATGCCTTGCAACACTGTCAGGGCTTCTTAACAAAAAGAGAGATGTTTGGGTCTTTGTGAAAGAAGCCAGCAACCAGTAAATGCCAGGTTTCATTGATAGTTCTTGTGCAATCTTTAGGCCAAGTACAAAGCTTGTACTCTATCCCATAGTGTTTAGGCTACCTTGAAACTGCTTTTTCTCTTAAAATGTGGAGTTAAATTGATGCCCTCCTCAAGTGTTTCACAGTATTTACCCTATAGTTTCCCATACCACCTGGTGAACAGCCTCATTTACCACTTAGGGATATGAAGACCTGAAGTTATGAAACAGAGATAGTAAAAAAACAAAATAAACAACAACAACAACAAAAAAAAAACTCCTTTCTAATGATGCAGTTTCAGATATCAGTTTGAGCAACAAGGGGGATACTGCCAGATCTCAAGATGCACTCACACACAGGTGCCAGCATTCTCATTTCCATGTTCTCAGGTGTAAGAAAGGCAAGATTTCTGGCTGTTTCTTTTACTGAAGACTGTCCAGGGGACCACAAGGATCCAGGATGCATTTGGAACCTGATCTGAGGGTCAGAAGGCATCTCTAAACCAAAGTGGTTTCATATCATCTGATCTATCTCAAGAAAAGAATTTTTTCCTGTATTGAGTTGTCCTAAAGATGATTTAATTCATCACTTTTCCCTATATAGTTATAAACTAAGCTCAAGGCAGAGGAACCAGAGATAAAATTGCCAACATCTGCTGGATCATTAAAAAGCAAGAGAGTTCCAGAAAAACACCTATTTCTGCTTTATTGACTATGCCAAAGCCTTTGATTGTGTGGATCACAATAAACTGTGGAAAATTATTCAAGAGATGGGAATACCAGACCACCTGACCTGCCTCTTGAGAAATCTATATGCAGGTCAGAAAGTAATAGTTAGAACTGGACGTGGAACAACAGACTGGTTCCAAATAGGAAAAGGAGGACGTCAAGGCTGTATATTGTCACCCTGCTTATTTAACTTCTATACAGAGTACATCATGAGAAACACTGGGCTGGAAGAAACACAGCTGGAATCAAGATTGCCGGGAGAAATATCAATAACCTCAGATATGCAGATGACACCACCCTTATGGCAGAAAGTGAAGAGGAACTAAAAGCCTCTTGATGAAAATGAAAGAGGAGAGTGAAAAAGTTGGCTTAAAGTTCAACATTCAGATAACAAAGATCATGGCATCTGGTCCCATCACTTCATGGGAAATAGATAGGGAAACAGTGAAAACAGTATCAGACTTTATTTTTGGAGGCTCCAAAATCACTGCAGTTGGTGACTGCAGGCATGAAATTAAAAGACACTTACTCCTTGGAAGAAAAGTTATGACCAACCTGGATATCATATTGAAAAGCAGAGACATTACTGTGCCAACAAAGGTCTGTCTAGTCAAGGCTATGGTTTTTCCAGTATGGATGTGAGAGCTGGACTGTGAAGAAGGCTGAGCGCCGAAGAATTGATGCTTTTGAACTGCGGTGTTGGAGAAGACTCTTGAGAGTCCCTTGGACTGCAAGGAGATTCAACCAATCCATTCTGAAGGAGATCAGCCCTGGGATTTCTTTGGAAGGAAAAGCTGAAACTCCAGTACTTTGGCCACCTATGTGAAGAGTTGACTCATTGGAAAAGACTCTGATGCTGGGAGGGATTGGAGGCAGGAGGAGAAGGGGACAACAGAGGATGAGATGGCTGGATGGCATCACGGACTCGATGGATGTGAGTCTGAGTGAACTGCAGGAATTGGTGATGGACAAGGAGGCCTGGCGTGCTATGATTCATGGGGTCGCAAAGAGTCGGACATGACTGAGCGACTGACTGACTGAACTGGACTGAACTGAACTGGGTAGTGCTGCTCTTCTTTTTTATCTGTCTCATCACCCTATGCTCTGCTTGCTTTATGCTCTGATAAGAGCTAGGACCGATCTAAAGCCACAGAAGCCCTCTTCTGAAATCCATATACAGTGGATGCTGCAGTGTCCCTCCAGATCTACTTCACTGGGATGTACATCCATCCCTCAGCTTCCATCTTCTGGATGAACTGGCCTTCCCAGGTGGCACTAGTGGTATGGAACCTGCCTGCCAGTGCAGGGAATGTGAGATGAAGATTCGATCCTTGAGTTGGGACGATCCCCTGTGGGAGGGCATGGCAACCCACTCTAGTATTCTTGCCTGGAGAATCCCCATGGACAGAGGAGCCTGGCAATCTACAGTCCATGGGGTCCCAATGAGTTGGACATGACTGAGCAACTTGGCACGTGGATGAACAGGAGTCATCTCCCTGGGGAAGTATTCATCTTCCTATGCCAGCAACCAATACATGACTGGCATAGTGGTGCCAAATACCAGGCCCCTTACCTCAAGATTGGTAGGACCTCCCTGGCCATCCAATGGATAAGACTCCCTGCTCCCAATGCAGGAAGCCTAGGGTTCGATCCCTGGTTGGGGAACCAAGATCCCACATTCTGCAACTAAGCCTGTGTATTGCAAAAAGACCCAGCATAGCCAAAAAGAAAAAGAAAAATCCTATGGAAGGGGGGCGCGATTCATCCTCTAGCGCTGCCAATAGGGTCACTCTGAATATAGTCTCCAGCTGGGACCCTATCCTTCCTTTGTTCTCGTCTTCTGTTCTTTCTTGCTTCATACTCCTTCTCCTAAGAGCACTTTCCCACTAAAATCACTTATCCAAGAATCCCCACCACACACTCTGCTTCTGGGAAACCCATCTTAAGACACCATAGAACATGGGACACAGCAGGAGAGGATGGATTCTGGGCAGGGCCTGGAAAGGACAGGGAAGAAGCAGGAAAATCCATGAAGTTTGTAAGTGGCAGGTGGCGGTGGTATAGTTGTTAAGTCAGTCCAACTGTTTGCAACCCCATGGACTGTAGCCCACCAGGCTCCTCTGTCCACCAGATTCTCCAGGCAAGAATACTGGAGTGAGTTTCCATGTCCTCCACCAGGGGATCTTCCCAGCCCAGGGACTGAACCCATTCCTCCTGCATTTGATGTGATCTCTTGCATTGCAGGCGGATTCTTTACCAATTGAATCATCAGGAAAGCCTGTAAGTGGCAGGAGATAAGGGAATGTTAGAGCCCAGATAGGGGTAAAGAGGGGTGGTGTTAGGGCTAAAACACAGTGGCTACAGCAAGTGGAGAAGGAAGATGCATAGGAAGCCAGCAGTGAGAGGCTCCGTGTTGGCAAAGCTATTTCCTCTGCAACCAGGGCCTCCTCTGGGGACACACCCTGCCCAGAGACTGGTAAGTGTTCTGCTTTTAGCTCCCAGCAGAAGCAGAGATTTCAGGGACTGACTATTCCAGCTTGAACTTGCCCATTCTGTCACGGTAAGAGGAGGTCTCCAGCTGATCCATTTGTTAATCCCCTGGATTAAGCTCACATAAAGAGTGAAAACACCACTAGGGAGAATTCCTACAGCTTCCTGCTGGCAAACAAGATTTGCCTGCAGCTAATGGGCATGCCCAGCTCCTCAGACAGCTACTATAAATCCTGGGTAGGGTTTGAGAAAAGGAGGGTGGGGGCAGCAAAAAGAGAAGGGGGAAAAGACCAAGAGAGGGAATGAAAAGGAGAAAGACAGGGGACATGGGAGCGGGGGAGGGGTCTCTCCCTTCTACAGCAGCCTCTGGAATGTGTTCTCTGCACCCAAGACGGAAGGAGACTGTTGTCTTGATCTTTTAGCACCACTGGCAGCAAACAGAAAGGAAACACTAAGCCCTTTTGATACTATTTTGAGCAGAAGCAGTTTGAGGAAGAAAGAGATGTCTTCACTACTTGGGTTATTTACTACTTGATTATTTTACTACTTTACTACTTGATTATTCTCCATGCCCTTGAGATATAAACACACAAACAAACAACAACAACAACAACAACAACTATGGGGAAAAGTAACCACATTTCTTAAACTTGAGTTAAAACCCTAATGTTTTGGGATACATTAGTGTATCTCCCCATGAGCTTCTGAAAAAGAGTCTCAAACCTAAGACTAAAATGCTGAAGGGAGGTTTGCATTAAGTGCCTTACTGTTTGGAGGTGAGAGAAATTGAATTTTAGAAACTGCTGGGGCTGTATTATGCTTTATTGAAAGTTCAAACCTGGTCAGATGCATTAGGTGGTTAAGATTCATTTAACAACTATTTCTTAAGCGTTTCCTATGAATCAGCTCTTGTACTGGGTGCTAGCAATATGGAGGGATATGAGCCCAAACCTCAAAGTTAGAAGCCACTGATCTAGACCAAACTTCATTTTCTAGACACAGAAAGGTTATCCAAATAATTGTGACTTTGGGAAAGACTTTGCCAAACTGAGACTTTAATCAAGGACATCTACCTCTTTCAAGTTATAATCAGACCAGCCTCACTTCCTGGTCTTTGCTTCCCTGCTTGTATGAAGGGAAGTGAATATGGGCTCTCAAGTCAGCCAGGTTCTAATACTATTTGCTTGAGCTTGCATAGTGTATTTGTTTCTTTAGTCCTGGATTACCAAATCTTTTTCTTTTATTTTTTTTTAATAATTTCATTTTCTTTTTATTGAAGTATAGTTGATTTCTAATATTATATTAGTTTCAGGTCTACAGCATAGTGGTTTGGTATTTTTGCAGATTATACTCCATTATAGGTTATTGCAAAGATAATGGCTACAATTTCCTTTACTGTATCCTTTTTCCTTATCTATTTTACACATAGTAGTGTACATCTGTTAACTCTATACACCTACTTTGTTCTTCACTCTCTCCCACTTTCTTTTGATAACCACACATTTATTTTCTGTATCTGTGAGTCTGTTTCTGTTTTGCCTAGGCATTCATTTGTATTATTTTTTTTAGATTCCACATATGAGTGATATCATATTTGTCTTTCTCTGATTTATGTCACTTAGTATGATCATCTCCAGGTCCATTCATATTGCTGCAAATGGAAGAATTTCATTCCTTTTTACGGCTGAGTAATGTGTGTGTGTGTGTGTGTCTCTACACCTTCTTAATCCAATCATCTGTCAATGGGCACTTCAGTTTGCTTCCATGTCTTGGCTGTTGTAAATAGTGCTGCTATGAACACCAGGGCACATGAATCTTTTGAATTAGAGTTTTCATTTTTTTTCCCAGATATATATACAGTGGTGGAATTGCTGGATCATGTGGTAGTCCTATTTTTAGTTTTGGGGGACCCTCCATACTGTTCTCCATAGTGGCTGTATCAATTTACATTCTCACCAACTGTGTAAGAGGGTCTCCTTTTCTCCACATCCCTCCAACATTTGTTATTTGTAGACTTTTGGTGATGGCCATTCTGACAGAAATGAGGTAATACCTCATTGTAGTTTCAATTTCCATTTCTCTAATAATGAGCAATGTTGAAGTGTATTTCATGTATCTGTTAGCCATCTATATGTCTTCTTTGGAAAAATGTCCATTCAGGTCTTCTAACCATTTTTTTTACGGAGAAGGCAATGGCACCCCCACTCCAGTACTCTTGCCTGGAAAAATCCCATGGACGGCGGAGCCTGGTGGGCTGCAGTCCATGGGGTATCACAGAGTCGGACACGACTGAGCGACTTCACTTTCTTGCATTGGAAAAGGAAATGGCAACCCACTCCAGTGTTCTTGCCTGGAGAATCCCAACGATGAGGGAGCCTGGTAAGCTGCCATCTATGGGGTTGCAAAGAGTCGGACACGACTGAAGTGACTTAGCAGTAGCAACAACCATTTTTAAGATGAAATTAAAAGTAACATGCCTGTATCCATCAGAGTTCTTTGTTTTGAGTGATATAAACAAACAAAGGTTGATTTAGGCAGGCGGGAATTTACTGCAAGAATAGGAGGGAGCTCAAGGGGAAGGCTTCTTTGTAGTTCAACTTCAGGAACAGCACCCATATTATATTTTGTTTCTAACAACATCAAATACTGGAGAACCGGACTCAGAAATGGGAGAAAGAAGCGGGTCTAGGCAATAGCCAGACCACAGCCAAAATGACGCTCTAAAGCTAGTTGCTGGAGACTTTGTCACTGCAGCTGCTGACACGGAATAGTGGAATTTACCCACCACTACTATCAGCCTTGGACACTGACTGCCACGGTAAGCACTGCAGCCCCTAGCAGCTGCGTGCTGAAGCCACCTACGCCACCATTATCTGAGAAACAAATTCTCAGCTTTCTTGCCTTTTGTATCCCTAACTACCATCTTAAAGTCTGAGGCAGACACCACTCTTTGGCTGAGTGTAGGTCATATGCCCGCACCCCAGCTGCAAGGAAGTCTGGTACAACGAGTATCTGAACGTTTTTAGCCTCTGTACTGAGAAATCTAAATTCATATTATCAGTAATTTCTCAAACACAGAAAATGAATTCAGAGGCTGGACAACTCTCCAAATAAAACTCACATGGTTCCACTACTCTATAAGATTGGTGTAAGGATTAAATAAGATAATACAGAGATTAATAAGATGATATAGAGGTCAACAAAGGTTCAGTTAATGTTCATTTTCATCATCACCTTCACCACTATTATTATGGTAGAGTGAGGCCATCTGTTCTTCATATCATACCAGTTGTTCACAATGCCTGTAGCTGAGAAGGGTGAATGGTAAAAGTATAGGGAAAATTAAGGAAATGAAGGGTAATGCCAGAAGGGTAAGGGAAAAGAGTGGAAGACAGAAGTAAGGAAAAGAAACGGGCACTTTTTCTTTACTGATTCCGGGAAAGAAATTAATTACCCAGGAAAAAGAGCATGACAGGACTTAACACAAAGATGTAGCAATAAGGAGAGTCGTGTTATTCAGCGGTCTGGTCCTCCGATATGACCTTTCTTAGCCAAGGGACCCAGACTGAAGACAAATGGGGAGGCTTAGAAAGAATCGTTCCTGGTCTTTTTCTAAATAAACCCTTATGGCTTGTGTCCGTTTGGTGGTGGTGGTGGTGCAGATGTGTGTATATAAAGGCATGTGTTTATTTGTTTTAATAAAGGCGTTTCTTTTTGATTGATTAATCACTTATTTCCGGCTGTGCTGAGCCTCCGTTGCTTTGCTCGGTCTTTCTCTAGTTGCAGTGAGCAGGGGCTCCTTTTGCCTCAGTGCTCAGGCTTCTCACGCTAGTGGCTTCTCTTGTGAAACACACAGGCTCTAGACACACAGGCTTCAGTCGGTGCAGCACGTGGGCTCGGTAGCTGTGGCTCGCAAGCACAGATTTAGCTGCCGAATGGTATGTGGAGTCTTCCTGAACCAAGGATTAAGCCCGTGACCCTGCACTGGCCGGCAGACTCCCATCCACTGTACCACTGGGGAAGTGCTGCATGAGTCTGTTCTGTCGTGCTTTAAATTCACAGAAGAGAACTGAGATTTGAATTTTAAGGGGATTTTGATTTTTGTTTTGGCAGCTCCTGTTTCCTCTCCTCCCCCTCAGAAATGCAGAGACACACAAATCACAGTTGAGGTTGGCTGCAAACAATGCCTCCCGGGGTATTTCCCTTGGTTTCATCAGGGCTTAGCTGACTTCTGATACCTGGTTGAGGATCCTGGTTAAAGGATCAATTGATAATGATAATTATTCGAGGACAGTAATTCCCAGTCCTTGTAAGTATAAGTGTAATATGAGAGCTGCTCTGGCAGAGGGTAAGCACTGCTTGTCTGTGCATTAGCTCCTTTTGTTTGGAAATTGGCCTTTCCCTCTCTCTATGTGACTCTAGTAGGACTGTGAATCAAGCGATGTCATCTCTCCTCCTCTTTCAGCACATAATTCATGCTGACCAATCAGATGATCATCTCTACCTTACCTCTTGTGGTTAGTCCAGAGAGGAGTCCATGAAGTAGTGTTGAACAATCACAGTTTGTTTAATCATAGCTGGAGTTTAATATGGGTGTTGGGATAAAGTCTCCCTTGAGTTCACCAGTCTTCAGGACCATGTGATCATGTGACAAGGACCCTCTCATCACCCTTTGGACAAACCACACCTGCAGATGAAGCCAAGCAGAGGCATACAGAGTTCAGCTTACCTCTGAGTTACCTGAGCCAATAACTTTTCCTTTTGGCTTTAGTTAGTCTGAGTTGGAATTTTCTTACTGGCAATTGGGAGACTTTCATATCAAACTGCTCCCCCAATTGCTTTAGACTCCTATGTGATATGAATTGAACTTTTAGCATGGTTTGATCAAACATGTAATGATAAAAATGGCTATAATCTCAAAGCTTTTAAAATAGTTTTGATGCTATTAATCATAATAGCATCTACTGATATTCTTTTAAAATAATAATCTATGTGTGAGACATGTTATTTATTCAGACCCTAGAGAATGCTTAAACACTAAGTAGACTCATGGATCGCTAGCAGTAATTATTTTAGCTCCCTTATCCGAGGTTGAGAATCACTGTTTTTAAACTCTCAGACTTTCAATACAATACTACAGAAAAAGCACTTCTGAGTTTTACCATATTTTAAAGAGCTCTAAACCCTTTGTCTACTTCTAAAGAAAATACCATGAAAGAGCCCTTTGATAAGCTTTTTGTACCCAAACAGAGTCTGGTCTGAAGTTTCCAAAAATACAAGGCCATCATCTATGAGGACACAAGATCCACCTGTGAGCTGCAAAAATTCAGGAACTTGCCTGAGGACCACACTGGGGTCACCACCCACCATCAGAAGTAACATTCACTGTGAACCGGATGCTCAGTTTTGCAGTGGCATGCAGGTCACACTCCCAAGACCAAAACCCGCTCTTGACGTTCGAAAGCAGTGCCAGGAGCCATTAGTGATGTATTTGACATTCTATCAGAAAATTCCACCAAAGCCCTCTTTTCTATTAAAAGCCACTGAAGGGGGTGGGCGGGAAACATAGTGGAAACTCTAACAATAAAAGCAACCATTTACTAGAAAGACCAATGTAACCCTTCAAAAAGCTGACTGGATGGTATGAAACTCACTAGCTGTTCAATTTCCTTTTTGACCCGTTTTTAAAGTTACAACAATTTTCAAAGCTATTTATATAGCTGAGGATCTCTATAAAAATTTCTACACATTTTCAATTTAACAAAGAACAGACTGCTAGATCATGCTGGGGTCAAGAGGGACTGGGAGAGAGGTGAGGGAGGCCCATATACCCCACTTCAATTTAGCTATGAGAAATGGGAGTTTCACTGCACTAGGAAAACATCGATCCCTCAAGCAAAAACCTCAGCAGAAAAGTTAAGGGGCAATAAATGCAGGTCCCAGCCCTGTAGCAAGTGGATCAAATGCTCCCTGGGCCTTTGGCATCGGGGTAACTCTCTAGAACTAAGATGATTGGAACTGGTTCTTTTCAGGCAATGATAGCATCCCTGAAGTCTTTTCTACCTCCTGGCAGCGCAGTGTGGCAGTCTCTGACTTGAGGCACCACTTCTGTCATGGGATCAAATGTTCAGATTTTAAAAACTAAAGTTTGATGTGGATGAACAACTGCCTATAAAACGCATTAAGCTCTTTCCCTGTAATGTATTTAATTTCACACTGACTGCTGGTATTACCTCTGAATGGATTACGGCGGGGGGCGGCCATTGTCCCACTAAACCACACGGGTTAAATAATATCTTGGTGTCTAGAGCCGCTTGGGACCATTTCATACAGGCTAATACATGAAATGAATACCCAGCTTTTCTGCAAGTGATTTGGTTGGGTTAAAAAGAAGGACACATTGAATTGGTTTACAGCACGAGATCATTTACGGCACTATTTGGATTGTACCTTTGCCTACAGTAACATTTGCACCTGCATTTTGCCATTCTCAGCAGCGGGGCATAATCACACCCTTACTGCTGGAAGGCATTTGGTGCTCAGAGTCTATTTACTTAACAACCTCGGGAATATGACTCCACTCCTGGGTCAGCCACTTAAATTTGGCTTCGTGTTTAGATAATGACTTTGTGCTCTTGTCCAAGCCCGGGGAAATGCTATAGATAAGCTCAAACATTGCCAGCCCTGCTCCAAGTTGACTTGATTCTTTTTCAAGAGCACTTGCACCCTTTAAGCACATTTCCAAAGTTATCCCCTCACGTAGGCAGGATAATCACCTCATTTCATGAAGCACTTCTCAGGCCATAGACACTGGAATCATTTGAGTCTGAGCCAAATGGGGCCAGGAGGAGGTTTTACAATGAAGCCATTTCTCTCTGCCCCTTTGGTTGCACCTGTAACATAAACAGCCAAGGAGAGGGAAGCACTTTTAAAGCCACTTAACTGGGCGTCTGCTACCCTGGGTTTTGCTTCCGTGTCTGCATTGGTCTGGGACTTGCCCCAGCAAGAGAGGCATCCTGGCACATGCTTGAGACCTTGGGCAGACTCACCTTGGGGCTAATTATACAATTGTAGATGCTTATTTTTAAAAGAGGTTTCAAGTGCAAGAGAGTGAAGAGGGCTCTTTTATTTCCTCTGTATATTTGTTGTCATTTTAAAAAAGTTAGGAAAGTATTAAACCTTTGCTCATCTTTTTCTTTTTTTAGTCCCTTGGTTTTTGAGTCTGAAAAGAATGCTGGAAGTCTTCGGAGGCCTGGTTGGAACAGAGAGTGTTAATTCTTCCATATCTAAGCCTCTTTGTCGAAATTCCCTTTGTCTCCTGCCCCAAGTCATTAAACACTAATCCCATCACTCTCCCTAATCCGCAGCACTGAAGCTGGAGTTCAGTTTCCGAAACTGTCTTTGTGGCTCTCCTAATAGACAGCTCCTCTGGATTGCCGTCGGTTCAGGCGCATTTAGAGCGGCCCATTCCAGCTCCTTAATGAAGTGCCCTTAATGAATCTTTTCCTCCTTCATGCAGTGAGCACGGGCTTCAATTGGTTTAGTGTTAAGTAGGGGAAGATGCCGAGTCATCTCAGGGGCCTCTGCAAAATATGACTGTCAAAGGCAAAAGCCTAGGAAACAGGCCATTGAGGGCGACAGCCACTGAAGTGCTCATTTAATTACTAAGGATTTACAAAGAAAATCTGCCCTTTGTAGCTAACAAAGGACAAGGAACTAAGAAGAGATAGTAAAGGGTTTTCCAACAAATGATAAAAGGGGAAACATGGTTGAGTAAAGCCACAGGGCTCGTAGAGGACTCTTTCACATTTGCTACCCAAGCTTACCTTTCTCAGCATTAGATATGCTCGGAGGTACTCAAGTGGACAAGTGATGGAGGCCAGAGAGTAAGTCTGATAAATTTTTCAGAGACAAAATGACGTTACAATGATGATCCACTCCACTAAATCTAAGACAAAGTGAGACTTGAAAAACAACCATGAGGGGAAAAACCAATGGGAAAAAAATGTTCCCAAGGAGTTTTGTTTGCCTTTTTTTTCCTACTTGGGTAAATTGTTTACAGTCTTAACAGTTAAAGGTAGCTTGGCTCTCACATTCCTCCAATGCAGCAGATGTAAATGAAAACTCTGAATGGCCCTTGATCACTTTATGTTTTCAAAATATGTTGACGCATTTTATGGGTAGCTCGGCACTTGTTTCTCCTTTGGTAAGGATATTTGTTACATGATAAAGATATATATCTGTGATATAATCCATTTATTACATGATGAAATTGGTAAAATTAATAGGTAGTTTTGGTGTTGCAAATATATATGTTTAAAATTCTACAATATCATGCGCTATTGGTCTAGGTTAAGGAATAAAAAGAAAAACAAGTTAATGGAGAAATAAATCCGTCCAATTGGCCGTAATTTATTTGGTACTAAAGGCATATTACTCCAGCTGACAGAGATTAATATAATTGTGGCTGAATTCTTTGGTCACAGTGTCTGCATGCTAGCAAAGTCACAGCGTCAGCTGACCCACGAAGCACCCACAGGTAGTAGACACTCAGAAAGACTTCTTAGCAGACTGCCGAGTTAACTGATTAATTGGACCAGGTCATCTAGCCCTGCAGAGTAGATAGAGAGAAACTTCGAGGTTTTTTTAATAAATGTATAAATGTCACCTAGATGCCATCATGAAATCACTTAGTAGATTTAACAAAATTGAGATCACAAGGTACAAAAGGCTTAGTTTTCTGATTTGGCAGCACAGGATGGCCTTGTAAAGATGCTGTCAGATACTGACAGCCCAAGTCTGAGCTTCTGAAACCCCAAGTTTCCCTCTTAAGGCCAAGACTCCAAACCCTCTCATTGCACATGGCAGATGACATCTTGGCTTTATCTTTATTGAGCATTTGATAAAACTTCTTTTCCTCTTATTCTTACCAGACCTGATAGTTCTCTTCACTGTAACAAAAACAAAAACCCCAAAACTAACTTTGAACTCCCTAATGAAAACAAATCAGATACATTTACTAACTGGATAAATCAGAACAAAGTGACTCATCTCAAAATGAAACCACAAACATTCTGCTCACAGATAAAAACAACTGCATTTAGCATTTGGGCTGTGTTTCAAATTCCAGTGCATGTCTACTGTTGGCAATAAAAGTTACACTTGGACATTGTTAAAATGTGCTCATGTGTTCAGTGCTTCCACTTTCCTCTTAACTGACTTGCCAAATCTTTTTCTTTGGGGAATCAAACAGCTCTTACACGCATTGAGGAAAAATTTCCTGTGCCGCAAGTTAAAAAAAAAAAAAACCTGCATAGCATCAGTTGAGTTTATGGGAGCCACAGAGGCAACATGAGGCCAACACAATGACCAGCTGAGTGCCAGCTGTCCCTGGGAGCACCAGCCCTTGAAAGTCAGTATTCCCTGAAGCTGGGCTGCCCATGGTGCATTAGATCATGATGGCTACATCCTAGCAGAACTTTTTATTTAATCCTTCTCTTCCTTTCCAGACCCCCCCTCCCTTTTTTTTTTTTTTTTTAAATTCTCATTTTGCACAGGCAAGCTGCATGAATCTAGTTTCAAATGAAAACAACATTGAAAAATGGAAACCAGGGTGGCGTATTGGGAAGATCTCCAACAGGCTGTACACTGGGGATTTTTACTTCACTCTGAACCTCATTCTCTCAACTATAATTTTAGGGGAAGGGTGGTGGTGGATTTGATTACAAATCTTTTTTTCCTAAGGGGGGATATATATACTTACAAAACTTTTGGTACTTCAGGCGTTTCTTTTTAAGAAAAGATGCCTCACTGAGCTTTTGAATTAATAAGCATTGGAAGCATTATGTTTTTCCTTTTGTTGGTTGTTAATGGCATTCATTGGAGAAAGAAATGGCAACCCACTCCAGTACGCTTACTTGGAAAAATCCCATGGACAGAGGGGCCTGGCGGGCTTCAGTCTATGGAGTCATAGAGTCAGACACAGCTTAGCAACTAAACAACAGTGGAGTTCATTGACCAGTACCAGCAACCTAGAGTTCAAATTTGTCAGGGACACTGCAAATGCAACTGAGAAAAGAAAAGATGGATAAGGAGTCTCATCATTTATCAAGGTTTATAAGTAGCTCACACCTTGGTATCTACTCCTCCAGAAAGTAAAACAAGAAAACACTGATCTGTTTCTTCCATGATTTCACAGAAATCAAGAGGCCCATTGCCATGTGTCTCGTATGCCCCTCTATATCCTTAGCACATGCTATAGTGAAGTGAGATGAGATGAGGTGAGGTGAAGTCGCTCAGTTGTGTCCAACTCTTTGCGACCCCGTGGACTGTAACCTACTAGGCTTCTCTGTCCATGGGATTCTCCAGGCAAGAATACTGGAGTGGATTGCCATTTCCTTCTCCAGGGGATCTTCCCAACCCAGGTACCGAACCCGGGTCTCCCGCATTGGAGGCAGATGCTTTAACCTCTGAGCCACCAGGGGATAGTACCCTACACATATTTCTGGGATGAATAAATAAATCTACCAAGTTGTAAACAGCCTGCACATTATCTAAACAGAAATTTAAGTTGGACATCAAAAATAGTTAAGATACAGTATTTCCTACAGGATTTCCCAAATGGATTCTGCTGTTTTGCTTTTGAATCACAGATCATTCACAGAAGGGAGATTTGACTGGCTAAGTCATTACTTAAGAGATGCATACACTTGTTATTAATCAGAGATACGTGAATTATGAGTTGAAACAAAGATGAAGTTTTATTCTGCACTTACCAGAATAGAAAAATGTAGGGAAGGAGAATAATGCCAGTTGGTGAGGATGACATAAGGCCATGAGAACTCTCAGAGACTATAAACTGATGAGCCATTCTGGGAAGTAACCTGGAAGGACTCATGTCCCACTATCGGGCAATCCCACACAGCAGCCAGATAAATACTCACACAGAGCCTTGTGGGAGCACCTATTTTTCCCCACTCTATTATTTGTAGTAGTGGTGAGTTTAAGGCAATCTAGAAGTCCATCTCTAGGAGAAGATGAGGAAGTAGTCTATGTAACAGGGAGAATTAATAAATTAGAGATAAATACACAATATGGATAAATTATGAAAACAATTTTTGAGTGAGGAAATGGTAAGGAATGAGATCTAGGCCACAGTTTCATATAAGTAAATTACAGAAGCACCACCAACCAATGCAATAAGAATATGTACAAATCCATGTGAATATATCAGACATCTTAGAATGCCAGTCTACTAGAGGAAAAAAAAACCTAGAGTATCAGGAATGAAGGAAAAATAATTGTAGCAAGTGTGAGAGTCCTCAGAGAACAAGTGCTGGTAGTGTGCAAAGAACTCATAAGAATGATTAACTTACCTTTCTGACCCTGGAGTGCAAAAAAAAAAAGCAATATATGTTTTGAAAAAAATAGAAATAAACTAGTCTGTTATTTTCTTCCTCCTCAAGAAAACAGCATCTTTCAGAACAAATGTTAGACTTACACAAACTTGATTTAAAAATACATCAGGGAAAGGGCTTCAGATTTCCTTGACAAATGGTCAAGAATTGACCAGAGGTGTCTGTGGTCTTCAAAATATATAAAGCAAAAACTTTTGTATTGGTTAGGATGATATTAGCTGCTGTAACAAAAGGCCTCAAAATTTCAATGGTTCAGCACAAAATAACTTTATTCCTTGCTCGTGTAACAGTCCATTGTTCTGTGCCATGATTTCAGTCAGGGACCTTGACTGAAAAATGCTGTGCTATCTTCAAGACGTGGTTCCTATGGTCTCTCCAGAGCCTCTCCCTGTAGGCATCATTTAGAAGGGAGAAAGAGATAGAGGAGTGCATACAGAAGGTTTCTACTGGTCATGTCAACTTGCATTCCACTGGCTATAATTCAGTCAGATGGCCACACCCTCTCTAAGAAAGCCTAGAAAATATGGTGTAACTGTGTTCCTAGGAAAAGAGAAAAACACACATTTTAATCAGTCTCTAGCAGTCCCTAGTATGATCTGACTTCAATAGCATTATCAGTTTCTCTCGAAACCAGGGCCACTGACGTACATTGAGCCAGTGAATACCACTTACCTGGTTTTTAAAATCTGAGAGATGAACGAGGAGGTGAAAGGGAGACAGCTCTACCTGTAGTCTTAAAGTCTTTTTCTTTAAAAACTTTTTCTTTTTAAATCAGTAGCATGGCAAGATGTGTGCTGCAACCTTTCTGTAAGGCAATATGATGATACATATCTGAAATCTCTGAGGATCGTAGCAATTCCACTTCCAGAACATGCAAGCAGGGGAGCTCGGTGTCTAGAACGCAAGCCTTGGCAACTACTAGAAACAAGTTTAAGTCTATATACTTACCTCTAAGCCTACAACTTTTATCTATAAAATTAGGGTAGTAAAAATATATACCTCATCAGTTAAGAGACCAAATGAGATAATGCATGTAAAGCCTTCTTGACTACAGTGCCTGGCATGCAAGAAACACCCTGTAATACTGCTGAGTAAATAATCACCGATGTGTGCAGCTTGGACTCAGAAATGCTCATCAGAGATTTGCTACTAATTATTACATATTGAGGAAAACCTCAGAAAGGCCTAAAATAGGAGACTGGTTAAATAAATGATGGCAATCAATTTGCACCCCTGAAAAGATATAGGAAATAATTCAATAAGAAAAAATGTTTCCTATATGTTAAGTTAAAGTGATTAGAAAATGGACTGTAGGGACTTTTCTGGTGGTCCAGTGGTTAAGAATCTACCTTGCAATGCAAGGGATGCAGGTTCGAACCTTGGTCAGGGAACTAGGATCTCACACACCACAGAGAAACTAAGCCCATGCACTACAACTACTGAGCCTAGGTGCCCCAGCTAGAGAGTCTGTACAGAAACAACAGATCCCACATGAAGCAGCGGAGATCCCATAGGCTACTGCTACAACCCAACGCAGGCAAGTAAACAAATATCTTAAAAATAAACAAACAAAATGCACTGTAAAGTATGTACAGAAAAGTGTGTATGCAAATTTCTATGTAGAACACGGGCTACAAAGGTATACTCTCAAAATCTTGATGATGGTCTCTCTGAATGGGGCTGGGAGCAGGTTAAGTGACCTTGATTTTCCTCTGTAGACCAGTGCTTCCTAGATATTCCTCAATAAACTTGTATTGCTTTAGAAAAATGGAGCTTTTAAATTCCAGGACATGCTTAATGTGTTAGCATGATTTCTCCTCCCTTTTCACAATAAGTCTTCAAATATAAAGAAAAGTTGTGAAAACTTTTCAGGACCACTTTTTCCCATCCTCTAGATTTAACAGTTGTTTACATTTTGCTTTTTAATGAAGTATTTTGAATACAATGTCATACGTTTCCACATGAATGTCTAAAAATAAAGATCCTTACTAAAACAGAAATAATAGTATTTTGTGTTTTAGAAATGGTAAAATGGCTAGATGCTTCTATTCTTAGGCATATTTTTAAAAGTTAGAGATTTTATGAGACAGGGCCTTAGAAAGTCTAGTTATTAGACCAGGCTATGCATAGACTTACTACATTCTATTAAATCGCTGGAGTCAACTTTTTCTCATTTGTAAAAAAAAGTTTTCATGCTAAATAACAGTTTCCACTTTAAAAATCATTTTTTCTTTGGGGGCAAGGAGAGAAACAAGTGAATTTCCACAATTAAGGAAGTCTGAGGGTCAGAGCCATACCAAGAGCTAGCATGTGTCACTGAAGCGAGGAAAATTTGAAATGAGGGAACTGGAGACCAGAGATATTAAAAGATTTTTCTAATTTGACCAATAAATAAACACACCTGTGACCTTTTGTTTAACTAAAGTAAACTCTTGAAACTGCTCCAACTCCCAGGCATGAGTTTCTGTATTTTAGTTTATCCAAGTCTTTGCATAGCTGCTTTGACTGTTTCATTCTTGTCATTGTATTTTCCTGTAGCGGGGCGGGCTGGGTAGACCTTTGCCAAGAACATAACCAAGGAGCCCTCTGCCATTCAACTGCGATAAAAGAAGTGCTGGGCCAGGGCCCCTCGCTCTGTATTTACATCACAAAGCCCAGTGTTCTGCACAGCTCCTCTCTGTGAGAGACCCTTGGAAACTGTCAAATTCAGACCCAGCTTGGGACCCTACTGGCTGAGAGCTTGGTTCTTGTGCACCCTGTGGTAGGGAACTAATCTCAATTCCTGTTTCCTGCCCCTGAAATAGAACTCACCCCCTCCCTGCAAGAAACATGACCAAAATTCATCGTTTCAGGATTTATTCAGATGCTTGATTCATTGTATAACAAATGGCAGTTGCAGCTCCAGCCTGTGTACTAATAAACTTGGACTAGACAAGTTACCTCTGTACACAGGTGCAACTTCCATCATCTTCACATGGAATCTGCTTCCAGGCTCTCTATTTGATGGAAGAACACCAATGAAAAGTCTGAAAATCTAGATTCTCAATTTTCTCTGCTCTTAACTGCTATGTGGGCAACCCCTGAGCTTCCCAGGAACTCAGTTTCCTAATTTATAAGATGGAGGAGTTGGGCTCCCCTGGTGGCTCAAATGGTAAAGAATCTGCCTGCAATCCTGGAGATTTGGGTTCAATCCCTGGGTCAGGAAGATCTCCTGGAGAAGGGAATGGCTACCCACTCCAGTTGTCTTGCCTGGAAAATTCCATGGGCAGAGGGGCTATAGTACATGGGGTCACAAAGAGCCGGAGAAGACTGAGCAGCTAACACTTTCACTTTTTCACTAGTTCTAAGATGCCTTTAAAGATATGTAGAATAACGTTTCTAAAGGCATTTTCCCCTTTTCTGGAAAAAAGACAATATTTCACCTGTTATTTATTTATTTATTTTAATTGAATGTTAATTGCTTTACAGAATTTTGTTGTTTTCTGTCAAACCTCAACATTAATCAGCCATAGGTATACGTATATCCCCTCCCTTTTGAACCTCCCTCCCACCTCCCTCCCCAACCCACCCCTCTAGGTTGATACAGAGCCCCTGTTTGAGTTTCCTGAGCCATACAGCAAATTTCCATTGGTTATCTATTTCACAAAAGTCATTTAAAAAGAATATATGAAGACTATCCATTCAACCACATTCCCTGTCCTTAAGGCAACTTCTTTACTAGCTCTTTATATTTCCAAAAATAGCCTACTGAATTAAAAATACACATAAGGCCAAATCTCTAACCCAATTTCTAAAAATTTATTCTACTGATAGCGAGGATATGTGTGTGACGACGCACATCACATTGCTTGTTGTATTATGGTCATTACTAGCCCACTGTAATAACCTGAATGTTCATTAAGTATATTGTGCTGCAATCTTACTAAGCCCATTTAAAAAAAAGGAAGTAGATTTATATGAACCTGAATCATGATAGTCTTTATGTTGCAAGTAACAGAAAATCAACTGCAAACTTGATTTAAAGAACAAAGGAGATTTATTAGGTTTTATAAATGAGAAATCCTCAAGGACTCAGTTTCTTCCCATCTCTCTGCTGTTCCGTCAAGGATAATAGCTCCAGGCCAAGCCTGGTTCTTTCCTGGTTGGTGGAGGACTTATCAACCATAATTAGGGGTTTCTTATCCCATTCCAAGGCAAAGAGAGTGCCTATGCCCCAGCATTCCAAGTAAGGGTATGGAAGTTTACTTGGATTATACAAGCTGATATCTTGCCATGTGAATGCAAAGTAATGATTAGCTTTAGCCAGTCAGTCCAGAATTCAGTGCTTCCTGGAAGTTTTGTGGGAAGTACAGACAAGTAAATGAAAGTCTGAGTATTACAGGAAAGGAGGGGAGAATGGACACCCAGTAAGCAGCCATCAAATGTCCACTATGGTGTTGGAGTATGAAATAGTTTCCAAGATACTTTGTTAAATGGAAAAGGCAAGATACAGAGGTGTGAGTACAATATGCTACCATTTGTAGTAGAAAATCATGCATGCATATTTTTTAACCTTTTTCTTATTGAAATATAGTTAATTTACAATGTTGTGTTAGTTTCAGGTATACAGCAGAGTGATTCAGTTACACACAAATATATAAATATATGTTTTCTTTTTCAGATTCTTTTCCATTATAGGTTATTATAAGATATTGAATATAATTCCCTGTGCTATGTAATAGGTCCTTGTTGTTTATTTTATACATAGTAGTGTGTGTATGTTAATCTCAAACTCCTAATATATCTCTTTCCTCCTCCTTCTACTATCCCTTCCAGTAACTGTAAGTTTTCTGTATCTCTGAGTCTGTTTCTGTTTTGTAAATAAGTTTGTTTATCTCATTTTTAAGATTCCACATATAAATGTTATCAGTTGCTATTTGTCTATATCTGACTTACTCCTCTCCACTGCTTTTGCCTTCCAACTCTGGATGATATTGATCTTTAGGAGTCTCAAGAAATGAAGAGTCTTCAGCAAAAAAAAAAAAAAAAAAAATTAACATTATGCAAATGAAAAGAAATTAGAAACATGTATGTGTTTGTACAAATCAATTTACAAATGTCACTTATCCTGAAAGAGGTTTTAAACAATGCCCAAGAGCTAGTCACTGGGAACTCCAGTAGGTGACATAAATCCATGGATTTTTCTTTTCATACCATCTCAGAAATACCTAGGGCTGCTCAATCAGTCACTCACTCAAAACTGCAAGAAATTCTGACAGTTTCTGATGGTTTCCTGAATGCCTACTATATATTCATGGAGTCAGATCATTGGTATAAATTGAGTTTTAGTAAACTGAAGAAAAATTGGAAAAACATCTGCTCTGTAAGGGTGCCTCCCTCTCGGGAAAGGATGAGAGAACTTTACATCATCAGCCTATAGCACTACAGAGCATGAAGCCAGGAATGACTTCAAAAACCCACTGCAAACTGCCAACACTATTTTTGCAAAAAATAAAATTAAGATGTGTATGTGTAAAGTGCTAGATGCAAGAACTCATTTTTACAATGGATTAGAGGGTTTCAAATGTTTTCATAAGCGGAAAATGTATCAAAAAGGAGAACTGGAGTCAAAAATGTAGTGATCAAAGCAAATGGTTCCCTTCAACATATAAGAGAGATGGCTTTGCTTGGAAATAACTAGACATTCGCTCATTTATTCAACAAACTTCTAATTTAACGCCTGCTCTGGACAAAGTACTGTGCTAAGAGCTGACGAAATAGGGACATGAACCACAAGGATACCAGTAGAAAATCTATACTTGGAAAGCAGGTAATCATGAAGTGTGGGCCAGACAAGAGGGAAAAGTTATAAACATTGATGGATGCCAAGTGCTTGTAGGAGGAAAACTATCACAGAGGGGTTGCTGTTGCTCATTTGATATGAAGTCATCAGGAAATAAATGTGGGTGAGGCAAAATAGCACAGTAATTAAACACATGGACTCTGAGGTCAAAAAGCCTAGATATAATGTCTGGTACACCACTGACCAGTTGCGTCAACTGGTAACATTACTTAACTCTGCTCCTTGGTCTCTATAAGATAATGGAAACAGAGTTCTTATCATAGTTCCTAGCATTTAATTGATGCCCCCAAATTTAGCTATTATTGTTATTATTATTAGAGTTGAGTTGAATCACTGTTTAGTATTATCTCTTTCTCCGCTTTATTTTATTATGCATGCAACAAGATAGACTATTAACAGATTTACAAACATTTTTAAGGGGTAGGGGCAGAAGGAGGATTGCAGAGAAATTACCTGTTTACATTAAAGTTGCATTTACCTATATTTATTCATTAGCAACCCAGCAGTTTTACCTTTTTATATCACCCTGGCCTCTTAATGTTGATTCTATGGCCTTTTAATGAGGTCTTTATTTGGCAAAATGGTTACTTATAATTTAACAACTCATTTGGCTTGTTCCAACGTTAACTTTGCTTCTAACATGTTAGATGATTGTAGGCTGTTATTTTTCTGATTTTCTCATACAGCTCTTTACAGTATCCCTTTTAAAGAATAGCAAAATTATTTGAGTGGGCTTCTGTGGTAGGCTCAAGAGGTAAAGAATCTGCCTGCAATGTAAGAGATGCAGGTTCAATCAATGGGTTAGAAAGATCCCCTGGAGAAAGAAATGTCTACCCACTCTAGTATTCTTGCCTGGGAAATTTCATGCACAGAGGAGCCTGACAGGCTACAGTCCATGCGATTGCAAAGAGTTGGACACGACTAAGCATACATACCTGGAGAAGGAAATGGCAACCCACTCCGGTGTTCTTTCCTGGAGAATCCCAGGGACGGGGGAGCCTGGTGGGCTGCCGTCTATGGGGTTGCACAGAGTCAGACATGACTGAAGTGACTTAGCAGCAGCAGCAAGCATACATACACATACTCTGTGAGATAGGAGGAGAAAGAAGCAACTTAGAACAACCATAAATTAGCTGTGAATCAAAGTGTTTATTTTCTGGAAGACTGATTTTTCTATGCTTTACCTTATTTTCTTAAAAATAGTGATAAAAAATGAGCCCCATCTCCCTAAACCATCCCTTGGAATGGGATACAATTCAGTCTGAAAGCTAAAAAACACATGATCATTTTGATGAAATATTGTTATTTATAAAGTACAGGTCTCCAAGAAAGATGATACAAAAAACTCCAAAGTAAGCCATCAGTATGAGTAACTGAAGGGCTAAGGAGGGAACCAAGAAGAAACTGCTAAACGTGGGAAATAGAGTGATTTATGCCTCATTCCAGCTGCCCTGTGACTGTTGCTAAACCTCCTAGAAATGGGCCTGGATTAGGAAGACAACTTTTCTCTGTCAGTTCAAGACTCCACATTAAAACAATGTGAAGCGACCCATGACCATGTTTAACATTGATTAATCCCCCAATGTGACATGTACATACAGAAAGCATGACTTTTGCCCCCTGGAATGCATCATTTAAGAAAATAGTGGGAAATACTATACAGAAAGGAAGCACCAGGAGTGAATGGGAATGAGAAAAATCCCCTCACGCCACACACACACACACACACACACACACACACAGACAAATAACAACAATGTGTTTACTCCTTGATGCTCTCATTTTTTTCTGCTGTCTTTGCATCTGAACTTTCCTGATATGTCTCCACACACACACACACACACACACACACACACACACACACACACACAGAGGAGAGACAGAGAAAGGAAAAAACAGCTAGATCATCTGGATCCATTTAGGGACTGAATTTCCTAAGTGCCAGGGAGATAAACAGGCCCTATAATATAGTTGTCACCTGAACAAACCAATGTTTGATCAATGGTCCATTTGCTTGGTGGAGTGTGAACCTTGCCTGAGAGCTGAAATGACAAATATTAGTAAATTATTATCATCACCTATCATCAGACAGTTGGTTCATTGTCCTATGTGGAGTGAATTACGAATTAGGAATCTATATGTAGCTATAAACAGCACCACAGCATGACCAGATCATTGAACAATTGATCCACCTGCTCCATGCTTTCTGAATAGATCAAGTTCCTGTTCTGGAACCAGTGAACCCATGGCGGTTTCTCTCCTCCAGGAGCTCCTAACACTGAGGCCACTCTTGGTAGCCTTTAATCACTTTTAACAATTAAAATCAGTTGAAAAAATAAGCATGCACCATCACAAAAAGTATACTTGATCATTTGTAAATTAAGAATCACACATGAAATATTAAATAGAAATTAGAAAAGAATGATCTTTTATGACTTAAAGTCATGCTATTTTATTTATTAGTAATGCAAAACATCTTTCCACTCTCACCTAAATATTAAATATACAGTTTGTTATTGAAGATTTCTTATTATTGTTCAAAATCTCAGTTTTGTTTTAAAATACTTAATTTTATTGTCTGTCAAAAACTGAAATAGTTTCTTTGCAAAGATCTATAGATCTGAATAGAAGGAGCACATCAGTAGTTACACTTTCCAAAGCTTTGTATTTATACTTGGCCTTCAACCACACCCTCCAATTATTAAAGGTTTCTGTTGAAATTCCAAAAGTGAATTTCTTTCATCCCTGTTAAAAGTGAATCAGGAGGTGTGGCATGTTAATATGGTTAACACACTCATTCAAAATTCACTGAAACTCTTTATCTGGAGGATTTGAAAATAGATTAGATAATTTTAGTTTTCAAGCCTTTTAAACTGTAGAGGTACAAGAAATTTTGTAGGAGATATACATGATATTTTCAAGAATAAAAATCACATTAAGTTGAAACTACTTCTAAGCATCCGTTTTCCACATGTTTTCTTTATTGAACCAAGCTTCTTTAAAAAGGCTGTGCCTTCTCCCTTGGTGTTAAAAGCATCATTAGGTTAAGGGAAGGTTCAGAGTGGATGCAAATACCAATTTCAAGTAGTCTTTCTGATGATGTTTTTCTGACTTCTGATCAGATCCGACTGCCTGCATCATTACTTTTTCCTTATAGTTAGACTAATGAGGAGTTTGTTTGAGGAGCAAGAGAAGGCCAATCTACCATACGCTTGCTGTGCACTTCTGCATGCACTATTTGTAAAGCATTATCTTCAGTTGATTATTTTCTTGCTGGAATCTTTTAAAGCGACTTGTCCATTTAGTGAGAATTAATTTAAACTGATATTATTAGCTATAATTGCCAGTTAGGATGACATAGGTATAAACTATAACATGTCTCTACGTGCTGAGTGAACAAGCAAGGATGCTGTGGATCATCCAGAGGCTTTGGGAATTTCCATTCCTTCTTAGAATGCCACTTACCACATGAAACTATGGGTAATGGATGAATGAGGCCACATGTATCAGCCCATATGTTAAATACTATGAAAATTAACATTTTTATTTTTACTAAAAGTATCTGTAGGGTCTTATAGTTTCTTCCTACACCTACATCACTGGATTATTTTACACAGCCCACTTTGTGGACTACTGGTCTACACAACTGCTTTGCTTTCAGAGCCTTTATACACGGCTGTTCTCTCCCTAGGCCACTCTGCTCTCCACAATCCCATCAGTGGTTAACTGCTATTTATCCTTGAAGTTTCTTGCTCATGGAAACATTCCCATATCTTCATTGTCCTCTCAGTTTAGGCCTGATCTTTTCTGTTACAAAGCTTTCATAGAATCATATTGCCTTCTTTCAAGAGCCCTTCATAGCACATAGTTACAGATTCACCGATGTGATCAAGAACAGCCTCTCTGCTCTATAGAAACTATAAACTCCATGAAAGCATGGGTCACACTCATTTTCTATTGTATGTGCAACCCCTAGCATCAGTTCAGTTCAGTTCAGTCACTCAGTCGTGTCCAACTCTTTACCACGCCAAGACCTGCAGCACGCCAGGCCTCCCTGTCCATCACCAACTCCCGGAGTTCACTCAGACTCACGTTCATCGAGTCAGTGATGCCATCCAGCCATCTCATCCTCTGTCGTCCCCTTCTCCTCCTGCCCCCAATCCTTCCCAGCATCAGAGTCTTTTCCAGTGAATCAGCTCTTTGCATGAGGTGGCCAAAGTACTGGAGTTTCAGTTTTAGCATCATTCCTTCCACAGAAACCCCAGGGCTGATCTCCTCTAGAATGGACTGGTTGGATCTCCTTGCAGTCCAAGGGACTCTCAGAAGTCTTCTCCAACACCACAGTTCAAAAACATCAATTCTTCGGCACTCAGCCTTCTTCACAATCCAACTCTCACATCCATACATGACCACAGGAAAAACCATAGCCTTGACTAGACGGACCTGGTGCATACTATTTCTGTCCTTTATCGAGCCCATTCAGCATCCAGTGAGTATATGTAGGATAAGTGAGTAAATGATTTATAGATTATGAATCTGGAACTTATTCATATATATTTTCATATATAAGGCATCTTGTTTTATCCCTTATTTTATTGATAGGGAAACTTTAATGTAAGAGGGATATATGTTGGTAAAAATATGGAGGAAAAGGAAACGTTGCACACTGCTGGTGGGAATATAAACTGGTACAGCCATTTTGGAAAACAGTATCATGGTTCCTTAAAAATTAAAATAAAATTACCATATGATTCAACAATTTTAGCTCTCAATATATATCCAAAGGAAATAAAATCAAATATCTCAGAGAGTCATCTGCATTCCTATGTTTATTACAGAATTATTCATAACAGCTAAGTTGTGAGAATAATCTGTCAACGGATGAATGGATAAAGATGTCATATTGTACATAGTGGAATATTACTCAGTCATAAAGAAGAAGGTTATCCTGTCATTTGTGACAACATGGGTGGACCCGAAGGGCATTATTCTAAGTGAAATAAGCCAAATACAGATAGACAAGTAGTGTATGACATCACTTTTGTGTGGAATCTAAAAATAAATTAGACTCAAAGAAGCAGAAATTAGCATGGTGGTTGCCAGAGGCTGGAGGTATGGAAAATAGGCAGATGTTGGCCAAAAGATACAAACTTTCAGTTATAAAATGAATAAATTCTGAGAATTCAATCTACAGGGTTGTAATTATAGTTAGTAATATTGTAGCATATTCTTGAAATTTGTGACGATTGTAGATTGCAAGCATTCTCAACCCCTAAAAAGAGATAAGTATGTGAAGTGAAAGATGTGTTAATTAACTTGATTGTGGTAAATATTTCACAATGCACACATATATCAAATCATCACATTGTATACGTCAATTATACCTTAATAAATGGAGAAGGAAATGGCAACCCAACCCAGTATTCTTGCCTGGGAAATCCCATGGACAGAGGAGCCTGGCAGGCTACAGTCCATGGGGTTGCAGAGAGTCAGACATGACTTAGCAACTATACAGCAGCAGCAGCACCTTAATAAAACTGGAGGAAAAAAAAAGTCAGGTGGCATCCTCCAGGTCACATCATTAGCTGAAAACAGTCAGAGGAAGAAAATCTGGCTCTCGGTCCCTAGGGCCAGTGATTTTTCTATGCATCCCAAAAGATGCTAAAGTAAGCTATTCTTGGAAAGTACCTTTTACCCAGGTAATCAGACTCCCTGAGACCTGAAGTTTTCTTGAAGTGGCATCTAAAATAAATTTACAGGAATAAAGTTTTAAAAACAATAAGACAAAGAATCGCATAGAAAAGCTTTATAAAATAGGCCACAAATTGGCAATTCATGGAAGAAGAAATCGAAATTACCAGTTAACATGTGAAATTATATGTAACCTAAAAGAAGTATAATCTAAATTTAAAATAAGCTCCTATTTTTTGGCATCAGAATGCTAAAATTTAGAAAAGAATGATCATGCCACTGGCTATTTGTCAAGAATGTGAGAAAAATGAACCCTCTCATAAATTCTTTGTGAGAGCATAAATTGGTGCTATATGTCCTGGATAAAACTGCGATCACACACCACAAACATGGAAAAAGTTTCATAGAAGACAATAATGTTCTTCCCACCGGAAGTTGTGGAGAATTAGGTGGAGCATCCAGCATTCCTTTCTGTCAAAGCATGGGGCAGATCCAACCAGGGGGAACATGAGTCCAGGATTCTTAAGGAGCAATGGAAAGCTCTAACTGTTGTTATTATTTTTTATTGAAGTATACTTGAAAGGGGAGTTCCTTGGCTGCCCAGTGGTTAGGACTTCAGGCTTTCACTGCAGTGACCCAGGATTTAATCCCTGGTGGGGGACCTAAGGATCCCCACAAGCCATATAGCTACACACAAAAAAAATTGTATAGTTGATTTACAATGTACAGCAAACTGATTCCATTTTACATATATATATATACATATATATTCTTTTATGTCATTTTTTATTGAAGTATGGTTGATTCATGATTGTTCAACAAAGAGATTCATTTATACCTATATTCTTTTATAGATTCTTTTCCATTATAGGTTATTACAAGATATTGAATATAGTTCCCTGTACTATACACTAGATCCTCGTGAGCTCTAACTGTTGCTAAATGAATGTAGCTAGAGCCTTTGTGGTGTCAGTCAAGTGCAGTAAGTTAAGAACCTTTTTTCCTTAAAACTGTGGCCCTTCTGGGTCTCTTTCCCCAGCACCCTGCACCTACACTTAACACACATCTGCAATCCCACTCGCTCAGCACATCCCAGATCACTCAGCCTGATGTAACCTCACCTCCTCTAAACCAGGGCTGTGTGTGCTCACCCAGTTAAACTGATGAGGGGCCAAGTGACAACGGCTCCCTTCTTGCTTTCATCAGTTATTTGAATGCTGGCGACTGTCTGGCTTTTGTTTGTGACATTTTCCAGATTGGGCAGGGATGTCATAAGTAACTGCTTCCTAGGATCCACATGCACCTTGGCATAGCAGACATCTAACATTCTTGCACATTTGAAAAACTGCAAACAAGAAAGCCAGGAAGGCCAGGAGCCTCTTTTTCAGTTTGGGGGCTTCTATATGCATGCTTCTCACTCCTCTTCCAGAGCTGACAGTATACTCCTCATGAAACGGAATTCAACCTTTAAAATGAATACTGAAATTCAAAAACATTGAATATTAGTTTATAAGCCCAAGAAGAGAGAAAAACTATACAGTAGCCAATAGTGCGAGTGAACAATGAGAAAAAAAGGAAAAATTGCTTTCCACCAGAGAATGATGTTCCTATTTCACCATCCAATAAACTATCTTAAACAAATGAGGTGAAAACTTAGAAAGATAACCAGGCTTTTCAACTAGAAATAGATGTGGCATGTGTGTGTTTTAAATTAAGAAATGAAATTCAAGGCTCCTTTGCTTAATGAAGCCAGCCCTTTCATCTTTTAAAATGACAGTTAAAGTCAAAATGGGAGTTTAGGGTGGGGGGATGGAAATTTAGGACCTCCTTTCAGACATTAATAAACACTAGTCCACATTCTAAAACGATTAGCTCTAATTTGGCATAATTGCCGAACTTTCCTGAGCAAAAACCCGCAACTCCGTTGTTCTGCTACGCTCTTCACAAAGAGCAGTCGCCTCAGTACTGGGCTCAAGGTTCATGCCTTCAGAGAGGCATTGTGAGGAAATAGATTCTTGGCCTCGGATAGTAACAGAGAATTTTTATTTTCTCAAATTCACCTTAGGAGTGGAACAGCAGGCAGATTTGAGAAAGCCACAAAGGTGTTTTCTGGGATGCCATCTTGAAGAAAATTCATGTGAGGACAAAGAAGACATTTGTTTGATTCCCTCTCAGGCAAATTTGACTCTAAGTTTGTTGAAGTTTAAAACTGTATTGACCTCAACATTTTTTCACCCTAAAGACCTCTGCTTTCTTATGGTGACTTTTGGTCCCGCTGGTCTCATCTGGCTAATTTAGATCTTAACCCCTCAAGGCAGACACCATGTATTTTCCAGTGTTTTCCTTAGAGCAACATCATGCTGATGAGTTCAGTAAATCTTGAACAGCAATACATTTTTCACGGTCGCCTCCTCTAACTCCTGCTTGCTATGCTATCTTCCCAATTTCAATGTGTGTGGTTCACTATTCTTCCACTTAGCTACTGGAGTGGCTAGGAATTTTTCTAAGTCAAGTTTAAATGATTCACTTGGGATCTATTCTTAGTATATAGCAAGAGGGGAGAAAGCAAGGAAGGAAGGGAGGGGCATATTGATCAATATTGATTATAATGAAAACAAGGGTAGCCCTTCTTTCACAGTTGGACTGTTGAGGACCACCAATATTTGAAAACATCGTATTTAACCTTTCCTATGCCAAGTATATTTTAAAAGTATTCTTCTTCTTCCTTACCCCATTTGCCATAAAGATATTAACCAGTAAGTTGAGAGATGCCAATGACAAATATATTTTTCCCCTGAGATGTTTGATGGTGATATTTTTAAAAATTGTTTTACCTTCATATGTACCAAGAAGCATCAAAATGAAATTAGAAAAATACATGTAAAAAAATCTTTTCAGATTAGAAGTCTCACCCTGGTCATGCCAATTTGTTAACAGGTATTTCTTCGGGAGAGCTTGAGAACCTGCACAGTAGAAGATGCTAGTCCTGTGCCGACTCCCGTGCTTACAATGAATCATTGAATAAATTATTACCATCCACGGAGACTGCTTCTTTGGATAATTAGCAATTTCAATCTAAGAAAGATACTGTAAAGTACACTTCAGCTTCGACATCAATAGACAAAACGCTGGGGTAAGTAGCTAAATTAGACTGCTTTAAATACTATCTAGAACTTTTATTTCAATTATATGCCCTTAGAAATTTCTGTCTAAAACTAGATGATACAGAAGCCTTTTTAGCATATAGTAGCAAACTGAGATTTTATAACAGAGAAATGAGATTTCACTATACTTTCAGAAATTTGTCAAATAAAAGAGCTTTAGGCAGAATTTATTCTATATGCGAAAATAAACAGAATGTAGAAATTGTGCCAACTTTTCTCACAGTTCCGCCCCCATCGCCGCAGTTTTGTGTATAAGTTTCTAGTAAAAGAGAATGCTCCCAATGGTCACTAATTTGATTATATCTTCGTCTATGAATTAAGCTGATAACTGTATTTCACTTGGGAAATTCAGTGCTCTATAGCTGAAACACAGGTTTTATGACTTCAGTCCTACTCTCTATTTTGTAGCTTAATGAAATCTATAGGAATTTAAGAGTAGGCAGAAGATTTTCTGACACTTGCATTCTTGCTGCATTATAACTAAGACTTAAGCTCAAGCAAGAGTATAAGCAAATGAAGCTTATATTTAAAAAGTATTTTTATTTTTGCAACTAATACAATTTTATGTAAATTATTTCAGTTGTTATTTCATAACAATAAAAGCCAAACGACAGAAAAATGATACAAAACATTTGGAATCAAACAAGGGGAAAATTCTTGTTCTTGGGCATGATCAAAAATAAACCTAGACAAAATTTAACTCCTGTTCCCTTAGCCTTTCACAAAACACTCAGGAAGGCTTACCAAATACAAAGACAAAAGAAGAATTGTTAAAGACCATTTAATCAGCTCATTACAATGCATAGTCTCTGAGGTGATTTTCACAAATACGTAGACATTTAGAAAAGAGATTACTATAAAATGTAAAGCAGAAGTAATTTATAGATGTATGTAATTAAAGTAATACTACTTTACTAATATGACATTCTCCAAAAAAGCTCAAAGCACATTTTAAAAAATTGGAATCTTAGAATTATCATTTTGGAAAGGTCTATATCCTTTTGACCACTAGAATTGAATAAAAAGGGGGGGTAGGCTTTCTTTTTTTTTAATGGCTTTGTCTTGCACTCTGAGAAATGTATTTTAAAATTAAGTGACCAGAAGACATTACCACTGGCAAAGCATTAGCAGGGAAGAAACCTCTATAAAATTAACAAGGAGACACTGAATCATTTCTTCTGTTAGTGAAAGTCATAGGCAAAAGTTCTAAAATTATACAATTACAAAAATAAATCAAGTGAGTGTGTCATTTCTGCTTTTCTACATTAATAAATTAACCATGTAACATTGTTCAAAATTATGTCAGTTACGCATATAATAATCTTTTAAATTAATGAAGTGATGAAGCGGTTTGATGACACCCATGATTTACAGGGCTGCTTTTAGCTAATGTTAAAAGCCTTTCATTTAATAAATTGCCCCCTTGAGAAATTACCAAAAATGAATATTTTCTATGCTAAATGTTTCAAGGTTTACACTTTTTCAATATATTAACAAATGGCAAGGGAGACGCATTTTTCAAAATCTATCTTCTTTTACATATATTTAATTGAAATTAATTAGTATATGACTTTAAAAGGAAATGATGATACAAGATTATTTATGAGAATTTTTGTGAAGCAATAAAGCTGAATTTAAACAATGAAATTAATCATATGCTTACAAAATTTTGATGATAAATTGGGAATCATTTCCTCTTTCATGAAAAAGGAACAAGTCTATGAAATCTATGTTCTCAAAATATGGTTTAAAACTCCACACTCTTGGCTTAATCATTCCCTTTATTGTTTGTTTGCAGTTTTTATTAAGATTGAACTATATTGCTAGTAAGGATTTACAATTTTTATCATTATTTTTACTTTGTTCACTTTTACCTAAACATTGCTTCATGAATTGTTATATGTGATTTCAGCTCCAGTATATTTCTTAGTTTAATCATGAATAACAATCGTCAGACCTTCCAATCAAAATATATCATTTACATTGTCTTGTAGTTTTATGTGGCCTCAGAGACATGTCTGAATACAAGAAAAATTACATCTTGTGGACAAATGTTCTGTAAGTTTATTAGGAGAGCAAAATAGATTTCAGTCAAGCCGGGATATGCTTGCATGTGATAACAGCAAAAGAGAAAAGGAGCTAAATATAACTAGGAAAGAAAAGCCTGAAATAGATATTCTCTGTACTTATGGATTTGTTTTCATAATGCAGAGACTGGTTTTTATTCCACTTCTGAATTAGTAATGTGCCTAGTACTTTGGGCCAATTTCTTTTCAAAGCATTTGCAGCTCCAACCTGGAAACAAGAATAATTAATTTATGCTTCTTGAGTCCAATGGATGCAATTTTAGGCAGGCAGATGTCAAGGAAATAATTTTTAGAATCTTATAATCGATGGCAATGAAATGGAGAATTGCCTGTTGGCATTTCAAATGATTTTAAGGAATTTCAAACTTTCATCAATGAATTTTTAATGTGCACTAATCATGGATGCTCAGGGGGCTGTAGACTGTGCACAGTGAAACAGAACTCAAAGCCGATTATTATTTTTCTTTAAAAATGGCTTCAAGACTTTTAGTTCCTTTATAACATGCAACAACATCGAACTAGTCATGAGGACAATTATTAGAGTGAGCTCCATTTTTAAGAGTTAATTTTAAAAATGGAAAAGAATCAGTGATCTTTGCAATACACATACCCTGTGCAGGATATTGGCAGGAGGATGCTATTTACTGTTAGAGTTACTTGCAGGTCCTATGACTTCCCCAGATGAGCCAGCACAACCTGAAGACTTCTCTTTGCTTTTGGGAGAAACATCACAAGAGCTTTAGGATGGCAAATTGCAAAATATTACGTGCCTCAAAGATAGACATATCTGATATTGTTAGCACTGATACTGAACTCTATTTTTGTTTGGGTTATTTCTAGGAAGTGCCTACAATGAGTATAAAGTTAAATGGTATAGACATCTATTAAAATCTTTGCCTAGACGAACTAAAACCTATTGAAATTTCAACAACAGGAGGGGTGGAAGGAATATGGAGAGCTTTCCAATGCTTTCTGAGAACCCTATGGAGAGAAGGATAATTTTGAAATAAAAGTTTAACTTCTGGTAAATCAAACCTCATGTTCTAAACCACACTAACTATGGGAAATAAAATGTTAGATCTCTGGACCTTAGTTTTATCTGTTCTTAAAATGGAGTCATGGTGTCTATTTTTAGCAAGAATTACAGCATCCTTTTATCCTACCTCAGCTGAACTGTAGAAACAATGAAATAATATATGAAAGCATTTTAACTCTTTGAAAGAACTGTGCTGTAGAGATTCAAGTAACTTTGAAATTTTTCAAGCCCTTTGAAGGTAGATAATGGTGTAAAATCTTATAGATTAAAAATACATTTATGGTATATGCCTAGATAGGTACAGAATAGAAATTTTCTTATGATTTGATAGCACATTTTCTTTTTAAGTATGTTCAATTAGATTAATAAATTCATATTCTTTGCACCACTCCAAAACAATGCCAGGAGGAAGAGGACAAGAAACTTACCCAGAAGTAGAAGAAAGGCCCTACCCCCATACCCGCACCCCTCCAGAATGTTCTAAATAGAAACTTCAGTGGAAACTTGATATCTTCTATTTACTCCTGATAGGAACAGATGCACAGTGGCTGAGTAGAATAACGCTATACCTGCATCCTTTTTTTTTTTCCAAAGATCCACTTAGAAGTCAGGGAAATCTTTCACTTTTTACAACAAAGAGCACAGCAAATCTCCCCCTGTTTTTGAAAACAGAGTGTAGGACGTACGCCTCACAGACAAGGACCCAATAAAATGCTCTATTTATTGGCTAAGCATTAACGGCGTCTCTTATTTTACTCCCGTGACCCTCTCTGGCGGTTAGTCACACATTCCAATTGAGCCGACTCCACAAAAATATCCCTCATGTATACGGAAAGTGAGCAGCCCTAATTGGCCATCGACCTCTGGCTTCCAGCTCCCCTGGTGTCACAACCCAGCAGCTCCCAGTTCATCACCCCCAGAGCCACACAATCTTCACCAAGTGAACCAAGGTGGGCAAGGCTAAGCCTGAGCTTCAGGGCCGGTTCCCTGGCTCACCCGAATCCCTAGTACAGTGAGCAAAGTCTCAACAAGTTCTATCATCCTCACCTGAGTCAGTGCTGGTCAAAATACAGTGCACAGAAAAGTGGATGTTGCTGCTGCTGCTAAGTCACTTCAGTCCTGTCTGACTCTGTGTGACCCTGTAGACGGCAGCCCACCAGGCTCCCCCATCCCTGGGATTCTCTGGGCAAGAACACTGGAGTGGGTTGCATTTCCTTCTCCAATGCATGAAAGTGAAAAGTGAAAGTGAAGTCGCTCAGTGGTATCCGACTCCCAGCGACCCCATGGACTGCAGCCCACCAGGCTCCTCAGTCCATGGGATTTTCCAGGCAAGAGTACTGGAGTGGGGTGCCATTGCCTTCTCCAAAAGTGGATGTTACCAGAACAAATTTTAGTGCTTGATTTTTATTTTCTTTAGTTTTACTATTACTTTCTCTTCATAGCTGTGGTATTGCAATCCCACTTATGATGATACCAAATTCCCCTTCAAAGTACACATATTTATTTTTAAAGAAAATTTCAAGAAATTTATGCAAATAATAGCACAGGGAGGCAGAGATATGGCAATAATTGTGTAAGTGATGTGTGACTAGCTGAAGATTAGAAAATATTGAGCTAGAGGATGCCAAAGCAATTATGGGAAAAGAATAACAACTCTCTCCTTTCAGCTAGCTTTTCATAGTAATGATTAGAATTCAGTAGTAGTTTCCTGTGTGTTTTTAATCAATCTCTTTACAACTCTAGCAAGTAGGTAAGGTAGGTTTCTATCACCATTTTACAGATGGAGAAACTGAGGATGAAAAGGCTCAAGTGATTCACTTAAAATCACACAGCTAATTAAGTGCTAAGCAGGAAATAGTGAGCCTTCAAAATAAATAAGGCTTTCTGCTCCAAATAGAATATGCTTTTCAGTGTAACATATTATTTGATTACAAAGGTCACAGGGGGACTGCAGAGTTAACTACTGCCTTTGTATTAAATTTGTGCATTCACTCACTGAGCATTATTTCTATACCTTTTCCAACTGTACACCAGACATAATAGGAAAATTCCTTGTGAGCAATATAGGACATGAATCCAACTGAACTAATTAGCTCACAATGGTGTTAGGAGGTTAACTGTCTGATGGTGATAAAACATTTTATTGATGGAAAATGCCATATTAAATCCCCCAAATTACCATTGGGCATATCACTATTAAGTATTTATATTCAACAAATTTACAGGTAAAGAAAAATATGAATATCATGCAGTGATTACATTTCTGATCAGTCCTTGGAGAGGTGATATTTAATCCTGTCTGTCACACTGTAGGGCTATCGGCATTTGTCAGGGAAGGCTGATGAATCAGGTAGTCAATAGCCATTCAGAGCCAGGCAAACACATATATTCAGGAAATGCTACCACTTTGTCATTTTATAGGAACGAAGAAGTATTAAAATAAAACTTGGTTTGCCACTGTGTTTGTTTAAAAAAAAAACCAGAAGTCCTAATTTCTGAAAGCAAAATTTGTAGCTTCAATTGCAAATTTAGTCATCTGAGTCTGTACCATGAGACCACAAATTGTATGACATCCTTAAATTAAAGTGGCTTCTCAGAAACGTAAATATTTCCACATGAAAGGTACACGCCAAGTCAAAGTTACACAAACATGTAGATTGCCAATAAAGTTTCCAGTATCACCAGCCATTCAAAAGCATTCAAGACTGCAGCATGGGAAGCTGTCGTTTCTGGAAGGCAAAAAGCTGATAAACAAAAAGATATTCTACCCTTGTGATTTTCCAATGAAATAGCCAATCTGAAGTTTCTCAACTAGGAAATCTGACCTGGTGTTTTGTAAGAAGACCGCTTCATAGTACGATTTGTATTTTTTTCAAAGCAACAAAACCTCTTCTTGTTTGCATGGTCTGCCTTTGCACTTTCTAAGAGACTATTTCCTCCGGTGATACGGACACTAACAATTCAGTACAAGGTAGGCGTGTGATCAGACACAAAGTTCTGAAGTGTTAAAGTGTAACCTAATCTCAAAGTGAAAAGCGAGAGACCATATCCACAAACATAATTATTAGAACACCACCGACCTTTCATGCTGAAATTAGTAAGCATTCTCATTTTCCATATGCAATCACTTACTGTCCTTTTCTTGCTATTAGTGTTTCAAGAAGCAAGGACATTTAAGTGAAAAAAAAAAAAACCCTTTGCTAATTTGAAGCTGAGAATCCAATCCACTAACATTGACAAAAGAATCCTCTTGATAACTGCCATTCTCCAGTAAGACAGCATCACGGGAGACTTAGGAAGGAGCTGGTTAATGTGACTCTATTCTGTATCTCCGTATTGGTAGAAAGTAACTTTTTTATTGCAAAGTGTTATGTTTAAGGCCTTTTGAACCAGAGCTCTCTTGCAGATAAAAATCACACAGAAAACTCATTTGTGAATGACCCAGTCTAAACAGTGACTTCAGTGGCATTTGGCACCTTCAAGGTCCTTTAAAAATCTCAGATGGTGAATGGTTTACATGACATCCAAACAGCTCGGAACCTGCTAGCTTACAGAAGATCAGGACAAGCAACTAGCTGGTCTCAAGTGTCCCAGTTCTGATTAGACAGCAAAAGCATTAACAATTGCCCAGGCTGAGTACGTACAAAAATGTTACTATTGGTGGGGGGGTGGGGGTGTGATCTGGCCCAGGCATCAGTCCACAGCTCTTACCCTCTCAGCTGGGACAATGGCTCGTAGACAGACTCCTCATACCTGTAGTAGAAGGTACTTCCTCCCCTTCTCAGAGTGATAGGCAAGCTCCTCAAAATGATGGCCTCTCACAAAGTCACAGTTAGCTGGCTGTCACTATAGCTGTGAAACTGTCCCACCCATCTGTGCATAGTGAGGGTGGTTAACTCTGCTGAAGAGCAGGCTGATGGGCTAAACATTAGAGTGAAACAGGTGACACCGCCTCGTGGAGGTGCCCCAGGAAGCAGAGGCAAGGGAGTCTCCCAGCAACAGAGAAGGAGGGAACCAAACCACTTCCCATCGTATGTTACCCTCATCCCTTGATAGCTGAGGGATCCTGATGATGCCAGACTTGTGTCAGCGCCAGGTAGGCCTAACACACGTGTGATATCAGGGTGGACGGAGCTTTCGTGAAGTTCACACATGCCTCAGCTCTCCAGCACTTCTCGCTGATTCTCCCACTGTCAAGACCAGACGTCCCCTTCCCCTGCTCTGCCGCAGTGCCCTCAAGCCCTTTGAAGAAGGTGAGAGTTAAAACTGGAAGAGCCCGCTTAATCTTGATGAGGATAAAGGGAAAACTCATGGTGGGGTCCAGGAAAAGGGGCAACAGTATTTTCTGCAATGCCAGTTCCTTTCCTCATTAGAACCACATCATGCTGCCGCATGCTCAGCCGCTTCAGCCGTGGCTGACTTTTTATAGTTCAGTGGACCGTACCCCTCCTGGCTCCTCTGTCCATGGGATTTTCCAGGCAAGAATACTGGAGTGGGTTGCCATGCCTTCCTCCAGGGGATCTTCCCGACCCAAAATTAGAACCTGAATTTTTATGTCTCCTTCATTAGCAGGTGGGTTCTTTACCACTAGCGCCACCTGGGAAGCCCAGAACCAAATCGTGGTGGTTTAATTCTAAATACTTATTAAGCAGCTCCTACACACAGGCTGCTGAAACATAAAGAGCAGACAGCGAAAACCATCACATAATAAGAAAGGCAGAACAAAGCTGTGAGGTCCTTCAGTCCTGCCAGTATAACCTTACCCAGAAGCTGGGAGGGGGCAACCAAGCCTAGAATCAAATGGTTTGCATAAAATTAATACTGAATGAGGGAGAGGAACCAAAATTTTATAACGTTCACCAAAGGAAAATTTCTGAATCAGGATTGACTAGCAGAGTTGTTCTCACAATAGTCATCTCAAAACTTCTGAATCAGATGCTCAGGCTAGAAACTAGACATGTAACTTTAACGTTTTTCTGAGATAATTTTGACCTGTGTCCTCTGGAAGAGTATAGCTATAAACTAGTAGTTGTCATGGAGAAGGCAGCACCCCACTTCAGTACTCTTGCCTGGAAAATCCTATGGATGGAGGAGCCTGGTGGGCTACAGTCCATGGGGTCGCTGAGAGTCAGATACCACTGAGCGACTGCACTTTCACTTTTCACTTTCATGCATTGGAGAAGGAAATGCAACCCACTCCAGTGTTCTTGCCCGGAGAATCCCAGGGATGGGGGAGCCTGGTGGGCTGCCGTCTACGGGGTCACACAGAGTCGGACACGACTGAAGTGATTTAGCTGCAGCAGCATCAGTAGTTCTCAAACCTGGCTGATTAATTCTAAGAATCACCTGGGGTCTTAAAATTATGGATTGCTGATTTCTACCCCCACCCTGAGTCAGAATCTTGAGAGGTGGGACCCCAGAATATGAATTGTCGAAAGCCCCTGACTGATTCTGATTATCAGCTAGGTTTTGGAATGGTTGCTTTAGAGCATCACAAGAAAGTCTCAACACTTGTTGAGCTGTAGAGCCCCACTGAATAGCACCACGTTCAAAATGGGGAATCTGGGGGAGGGGGCTCCTGGTAATTCAGGGGTTAAGAATTTGCCTCTCAATGCAGGGGGATGCAGATCTGATCCCTGGTCAGGGAACAAAGATCTCACACACTGCAGCTACTCAGCCCATACACTCTGGAACCAGTGTTCCTCAACAAAAGAAGCCACCGCAAGGAGAAGCCTGTGCACCGCAATGAAGACCTAGCACAGCCAAAATTTTTTAAAAATGAACAAAGAAACAAATAAAACAAACAAAAAGAGAATCTGCATTTGGACAAATGCCCAAGGCTGTTCTGGTATATTGTGATCAGTTAACTGAAAACACAAGGAAGAGATGGATCTCGGGTTTCAGACTTGAAGCCTGTATCCTTCTCGTGCAATCATTTATTCAAGTGTGCACGCTAAGTCACTTCAGTCATGTCTGACTCTTTGTGACACTATGGACTGTAGCCCGCCAGGCTCCTCTATCCGTGGGATTCTCCAGGCAAGAATCCTTCCTCCAGAGGACCTTCCCGGCCTATTGACTGAACCCACGTTACCTAGTCTCTCACACTGGTAGGCGGGTTCTTTACCACGTGCGCCACCTGTGCAGCCCATTTATTTATACAGCCCCCCACCACCACCAAATAAATATACTAAGCCTCACGGATATGCCAGGCACTGTTTTAAAACTTATGAAATCCATGATCTAGCGATGAGGATAAAAGCACAAATAATTATAATGCACTGTAGTAAGTGTAGAAATAAAGATATGTTTTTTTCAAAGTGACATATAAACACAAAGGAGGGAAGTAACTAACTCAGCCTGGGAGGAAATCAGGAAGGTTTTCCAGAAGAAGGTTAGCTTGAATTTAAAAATAACACAGGAATTCCAGTTTAAAAAAAAATACTATATAAAACAGTTGCAGTGTTTCCAAAAGTGTGTTCCTCAGACCAGCACTCTCAGAGCCCTCAGGGAGCTATCCCTGAAGTTGCTGCCCACACTTCCACAGTCAGAATTTCTTGGAGTGGCACAAGGAATATTCCTTTCTCTTGAGCTCTCTGGGTGATTCTGCAAAACACTAGCTTGTGAGAACTATTGAAGAGACAGTTGAAAAAGCTGGGTTTATTCCAGGAAATAAAAGTGCCTGATGTTAAAATGGAGACTATTTTTTAAAGCTTTTAAAACTAAGGGACACATCTGCTTCTGGCCAACACGGTAGTAATAGGGACCGGATGTATCCTGCTACTTCAGGAAACCGAAATAGAATAAAAAAAAGAAAAAGGAAAGAAAGAAACAAGCAAGCAAGCAAACGATGGTTTTCAAGGCAATGTATATCAAGGAATAAAGAACAGTGACTCTCAAGAGAGAGGGGAAAATGACGTGAGCCCTGTGCTTGCATTGAAGTTGCCAAGCTGTGGGGCAGGAAGGAGAAACCCAGAGAGAGTAGGGCAGACTCTTTGAGGTGAGGGAACAGAGCGAGCCTGCAGCCTCTCCAGTAGGACAGAGTCCTGGGAGGAAAAGAATGAGGAGGACGCTACTCTACATGGGAATAAGGGACTTTGAATTCTTCCATGCAACCAAATTCAACAACTTGATTAAATGGACACATTTCTTTCAGGATACAGTTACCAAAGTTACTCAGAAAGGCACAGAGAGCCTATATATCCCTACCTATTAAAAAATTAAAATTGTAGTTAAGACCTTCCCAATAAAAAACAAACAAGAAAATGAACAAAAAACAACAGTCCCAAATAGCTTCACTTGTGAATTTTACCAAGCATTTAAGGAGAAATCATTCCAACTCTGCCCAAACTATTTCAGAGAATTGAGAGTGAGGGAATATATCTCAGTTCATTCCATGAGGCCTGATTTACCATGACGCCAACACAACACCAACACTGTTTTTCCATATACAAGAAAAAAAGGGTTAAATTGGACTTCATTAAAAAAAAAATTTCTGCCTGGTAAAAGACACTGTTAAGAGACTAAAAAGACAAGCCATGGCCTGGGAAAAATAGATATCTGACAGAGGTCTTTCTTACATTCAAAATATACAAAGAACTTTTAAAACTCAACAATAAGAAAAATACACCCAGTTCTGACAGACATATCAACAAAGATATACAGGTAGTAAAAGGCATATGAAAAGATGTTGAGCATCGTTTGCCGGTAGGGAATTGCAAGTTAAAGCAACAACATGATACTACTATACATCAGTTCAGCTCAGTTCAGTTGCTCAGTCGTGTCCGACTCTCTGCGACCCCATGAATCGCAGCACGCCAGGCCTCCCTGTCCATCACCAACTCCCCGAATTCACTCAAACTCACATCCATCGAGTTGGTGATGCCATCCAGCCATCTCATCCTCTGTCATCCCCTTCTCCTCCTGCCCACAATCCCTCCCAGCATCAGAGTGTTTTCCAATGAGTCAACTCTTCGCATGAGGTGGCCAAGGTACTGGAGTTTCAGCTTTAGCATCATTCCTTCCACAGAACACCCAGGACAGATCTCCTTTAGGATGGACTGGTTGGACCTCCTTGCAGTCCAAGGGACTCTCAAGAGTCTTCTCCAACACCACACTTAACAAACATCAATTCTTCAGCGCTCAGCTTTCTTCACAGTCCAACTCTCACATCCATACATGACCACTGGAGAAACCATAGCCTTGACTAGACGGACATTTGTTGGCAAAGTAATGTCTCTGCTTTTGAATATGCTATCTAGGTTGGTCATAACTTTTCTTCCAAGGAGTAAGTGTCTTTTAATTTCATGGCTGCAGTCACCATCTGCAGTGATTTTGGAGCCCCTCCAAAATAAAGTCTGACACTGTTTCCACTGTTTCCCCCATCTATTTCCCATGAAGTGATGGGACCAGATGCCACGATCTTAATTTTCTGAATGTTGAGCTTTAAGCCAACTTTTAAAATGACTAAACTCCAAAAACTTGACAATACCAAATGCTGACAAAGAAGCAGAGAGCAATGTGAGCCCCATTCATTGCTAGTGGAAATGCAAATGGTACAGTCACTTTGGAAGATAGTTTGGCAGCTTCTTATAAAGTTAAACATACACTTGCCATATGATCGAACAACTCTGCTCCTAGGTAGTTATGTAAGTATTTGAAAACATATGTCCACACAAAACTTGACATATTTATAGCATGCTTATTCATAATTATCCAAAACTGGAAGCAACTGAGATGTCTTTCATTTGTAAATGGATGAACAAACTTTGTTACATCCACAAAATGCAATTTTATTAAGTAGTTTTTAAAAGTGAGTTATTGAGCCACAGAAATAGATGAAGGAGTTTTAAACACATATTGCTAAGTGAAAGAAGTCATTCTGAAGAAGTTATACACTCTACAATTCCAACTATATGATATCCTAAGATAAAATTAAATAGAAAGTAACTAGATCAATGGTTTCCAAAGAGAGAGGGTTGAATAGATGAATCATGGTCCCCTCTCAGGGTGGTGAGATGGTTTTGTATGATACTATATGGATGGATACATCATATTATGCATTTGTGAGGACTCATATTTACAAATAGAGAAACAATATATTAAAAAACATTTTAATTACTTGAGAAGTCCTGCATCCTAAGATGGCAGATAGTCTATGATAAAGAATCCAGCTATGATACAACTGCAGCATACAAATGAAAAAAAGTTCAAAGAAGGAGATGGGGCAAGTGCTAACCTAAGTAACTTTAGAAAAGAATGTAGTGTGTAAAGCAAAGGTAAAAGAAACTACACATAAGCATTGTTCTTCAGGTGACAAAGATATTTCCAACAGTGGCACAGGTTAAAAATTCTGGTACTGCTTCCAAATATATTGGAATTGAACAATTTAGTAAGTGGAAAACTTAAATCTCATCACTGATGGAGTGGGAGTTTACAGATGACCAAGGAGGAACCCCAAATGGTCTATGTGGTAGTGGATTAGAGCTGAAAATATCACTAGGACACATGTTTAACTTCATGTAGATCCATGATTCACTCAGTCGTGTCTGACTGTTTTTTACACCATGGACTGTAGCCCGCCAGGCTCCGCTGTCCATGGGATTCTCCAGGCAAGAACACTGCAGTAGGTTGCCATGCCTTTTCCTGACCCAGGGATCTATACCTTTATATATTAATATGTCAAATTTTTAAAGACAAAAAATATGAAATACTCAGGGATAAATTGAACAAAAAATATAGAAGAATTATCACTGAAAAGGGATCCCTGGTGGTTCAGCTGGTAAAGAATCTGCCTGCAATGTAGGAGACCTGGGTTCAATCCTGGGTTGGGAAAATCCTCTGGAGAAGGGAACCACTACCCACTCCAGTATTCTGGCCTGGAGAATTCCGTGGTCTGTGTATAGTCCATCGAGTCTCAAAGAGTCAGACATGACTGAGCGACTTTCACACTTCACACATACACATCACTGAAAACTTTAAAATATTAGTAAGAGAAGAACCTACATAAATTAACAGATATACTGTTTTTCATAGTGAAAAAACTCAATATTCTTGATATTAATTTTCACCAAATTGATCTACATATTCAATACAAATTCTTACCAAAATGTCAGCAGACTTTTTCGTAAAAACTGAAAATCTGATTCTAAAATTACTATGGAAATGTAAAATACTTAGAATAGCCAAAACAATTTTGAAAAACAGAGCACTTACTCTCCTTGATTTTAAGATTTCTCATAAATTTACTGAAATCAAAACAATATGGCAGTCATGTAAAGCGAGACAAGTGGATCAATGATACAGAATAGAGAGTTCAGAAATAGACCCATAGATAACATGAACACCTGATTTTTTAAAAATGTGCAAAGGCAAATCAGATAATTTCATAAACAAAAAATTCATACCATATAAAAATTAACTCAAAATGGATCATAAATCTAAATTTAAAGTTAAAACTATAAAACTCTTAGAAGAAACAGCTTTATGACTTTGGACTAGGCAATAATTTTTAGATGTGACACCGAAAGCATAAAAAGCAAAGACAAAGTAGATTAGTTAGATTTCATCAAAATTTTTTAAAAGGATGTGCAAGAAGGTGAAAAGGCAGTAATAGGGTGGAAGAAAATATTTGCAAATCATATATCTGGTAAAGAATTTATATCTTGAATGCATAAAGAAAACTTAAACCTCGATGATAAAAACAATTAAGCCAATTTAAAATTGAGAAGGGATTTGAATAGACATTTCTCCAATAAAGGTATACAATAGCCAGTAAGTACATGAAAAGATGTATAATATCTTTAGTCATTAAGGAAATGCAAATTTAAAAACACAGTGAGATAATGCTGTGTGTGTAGCAGAGTAACTGAAACTAACAAGGCTAACAATACTAAGTGTTGGCTAGGATGTAGAGACCTGAGCATTTCTACTCCTGGTGGAAATGTAAAATGGGACAGTCTATTAGGAAAATTGTTTGGCTATTTCTTAAAAAGTTTAATAGACTCATACTGTATGACTCAGCAATTCCAATCCTTGGTATTTACCCAAGAGAAATGAAAATATTAGCCTGTCAAAGATTTTTACACAAAGGCTTATAGCAGTTTTATTTATAATAACTCCAAACTGGAAATAACCTAAATCTCCATCAATAGACAATTGCCTATATAAAAATTAACTCAAAATTAACTTATATTGCTACCAATAGGCAACATCTATACAATATTATATAGATATACTGCTCATCCATAAAGACAAATAAATATACCACGACATAAGGATGAAATAATTATACCAATAAAATAATTATACCAATAACCCAGACAGAAAAGGAACATATAATATATGATTCCATTTATATAAAGTTTAAGAAACTGCAAACTAATATATGGCAACAGAAAGTAGATCATTTGTTCCCTGGGAGGGATTTACAAAGAGGTAAGGAAAAACTCCTAAGGGTGATGGATGTATCTACTCTCTTGACTGTGACCATGGTTTTACGGATTTACACATATTTTAAAAATTATCAAATCGTGCATTTGAAATATATGTTCTCTACTCTATGTTCATTATTTCTCAGTGAAGCTGTCTTTTTACAAGTTTGACTATCAAGGAAAAACAGGTGTATGTAGATGAATCAGACATTTGAGGAAGCCATCTTTCTCTCACCTTTCTTCTTCCCAAAACTATATTAAAAATTAGCCTCAGGAAAAGCTTTCCATCATGTGCTCCTCTTTTCAAGGTCTTTTGTTCCCACTGGGTACTCAGAACCAACAATCAGTGAAATATCTCATGGGCTAATAGTCAGCTTAACCTCTATTTCTAGAAACTGCTGTATACTTGGTAACACGTTCACATATATTATGTGATGTACATAGAGTGGGCATTCTTTGATATGGCTATTTGTCAGATGAAAGCAAATGGAGAGGAACAGGGAAGTCCAAGATGAGAGCTATATGGCTATGTAAGCCAACCCACCTCCTTACTCACCAGTTTTCAATGATAGTAAATGAAGCAGAATCAGAGAAGGAAGGCTCAGCAAAGGATCTCACTGCTTCTGCTACAGGGAACCCAGTAGCACCTTTTAGATGGCATTTCACACCTTCATCTTGCTTTTTAACACAACTACAATAGATTACATGAATCAATTATTTTTGTTTGTTGTGGGCTCCTGGAATCAAAGTAAACTGAATGATAATTGTATGTGTTAGTCACTTACTCCTGCCCAATTCTTTGTGACCCCATGGACTGTAGCCCACTGCCAAGCTCCTCTGTCCATGGAATTCTCCAGACAAGAATATTGGAATGGATTGCCATTCCCTTCTCCAGGGGAACTTTCCAACCCAAACCTGGGTCTACTACACTGAATAATAATTAATGACTTAAAATCTATCAGGTTATTTATGGAGTTATATTTACTGCATTATGCTGTCCTTACAAACCTATATGGTGGCTCCAATCATGAGCCTCTCCATGGATGGGGAAACAGGCACAGAGTTTCAGTAGCTTGAGCAAAGTCAACAAGTTGATGAAGGAAGAACCACTCAGAGAGTATGACTTCAAAGTTTCATCCCATCCCGAGTAAGACAATTTGTGCAATATTAATATATGGCTTTATTTTTCTGGGCTCCAAAATCACTGCAGATAATGACTTCAGCCATGAAATTAAAAGACGCTTACTCCTTGGAAGAGCCTAGATAGCATATGGCCAACCTAGATAGCATATTCAAAAGCAGAGACATTACTTTGCCAACAAAGGTCCGTCTAGTCAAGGCTATGGTTTTTCCAGTGGTCATGTATGGATGTGAGAGTTGGACTGTGAAGAAAGCTGAGCGCCGAAGATTTGATGTTTTTTAAGTGTGGTGTTGGAGAAGACTCTTGAGAGTCCCTTGGACTGCAAGGAGATCCAACCAGTCCATCCTAAAGGAAATCAGTCCTGGGATTTCTTTGGAAGGAATGATGCTAAAGCTGAAACTCCAGTACCTTGGCCACCTCATGTGAAGAGTTGACTCATTGGAAAAGACTCTGATGCTGGGAGGGATTAGGGGCAGGAGGAGAAGGGGACAACCGAGGATGAGATGGCTGGATGGCATCACTTACTCGATGGGCATGAGTCTGAGTGAACTCCAGGTGTTGGTGATGGACAGGGAGGCCTGGTGTGCTGCGATTCATGGGTTGGCAAAGAATCAGACACAACTTGTTATGCCCAGAGTCCGAGTCCCCAAAACTGAGAGAATAAGACGTCCACGGCAATGCAAAAGCATGAAGGGGTTTTATTTCTAGCTCGAGCTAGGGCTCTCCCACCACATCCAACGCAGTGGAGTGGAGCAAGAACCCCGAGCCCACATTTACAGCAGTATTTATAGGTTTACAGGGAGTTGGCAAGGGCTGATTGGCTAATCTTTATTGGCTGCAGGGGTTTCCTGGTATTTACTAATGGGCTAATCTTTATTGGCTACAGGGGGATGTCTCTTACGTCCTGATAAACTCAAACCAGGTTACGGGGAGTATGCTGATTAAACAAGTCCTGGCATCCGCAGGGATGACCTCACTGGGCAATGACTCAGCTTTTCCCGTGAGGCCTATCTTAGTCCCTGAAGCCTATCATGGCGTTTGTTAGGTCCCAACAGACTGAGCAACTGGACTGAACTGAAGACATCTCCAGGTTGTATTTTTAATAGAGCAGGAAGCCATAAATTGGTTTAGATATGCCCCTGGCAGAAGCACCCTCCCTTCCAATGTTGGAGTGAGGCAAAGGGAAAGCTGACAGCTGCAAAATAGTATACCCAGAACCCAGAGAATGAGAGAAGATGGCAGGAGCCCACTTTCCCAACCATCCTTATCCCTCTGCTAGGCTTTTGTTTTGCTATACATTCAATTTCTATTTTATCAGTGCCTTGGCGATGGCACCCCACTCCAGTACTCTTGCCTGGAACATCCCATGGATGGAGGAGCCTGGCGGGCTGCAGTCCATGGGGCCACTAAGAGTCGGACACGACTGAGCAACTTCTTTCACTTTTCACTTTCATGCAGTGGAGAAGGAAATGGCAACCCACTCCTGTGTTCTTGCCCGGAGAATCCCAGGGATGGCGGAGCCTGGTGGGCTGCCTTCTCTGGGGTCGCACAGAGTCGGACACGACTGAAGCAATTTAGCAGCAGCAGCAGCAGCAGCAGCAGGCCTTCAAAGACGCATAATTTAAACCAAAAGAGACAAAACACCTGAGTCCCTTCCGAATTCTGTTTCTTCATCCTCCATAATTGTTTAGCAAAGAACTCCACTTCTTTCAACTTACTGTTTCTTGTTTATCTCAAAGAGGAGAGCTGACTTTTTGAAAAAAAAAAAAAATCAGTATTTCTGGTTCAGCTACTATCAAAATACATGGTCCCTTGGGCAAGTCAGTTGAGGGGGAGGGATTCAGTTTCCTTATCCATAAGTAAGAAGGTCACCTGCACTAGATAGCCTCAAAGAGGCTGTTCTAGCTTTCAAATTCAGTGACCTCATGTCTCCCTGTTTCTTTCCTATCTGGTTTGAGTACCCAGAATTTGACATTTTCAAGGTGCTTTCTTTGCTCCTCCTAGTGGGAAGGAACCTTCTGTCTTGCTTCCTGTGCCTTTCTTTGCTATTCTAAATCCTGTATCTGAACAAAAGATTTCAATAGTTTTCTGGCTGCCCTGGGTCAGAGGGAACCCAGGTTAAATTACAGCTCACAGATATGCAAACTAGTGCTATCTATAAGGGCGCTGTGAGTGATGTGGAGAGCAAACCAAATGGCTCACTTCCAGAAAACCCTCAAATCAGCAGAAGGAACTTGGTATACGTTGGACTGTCACTGCAGAATTTTTCCAGCCCATAGATATTTAAACTTTTCTGAAATCATTCCTGTTTGAATAAAACTTTCAGTTCAAAGAAATACAGATACTAAATAAGTTTTAAAAATCCAAAATATGTTAAATATGTTTAAATAAGTTTAAAAAAATCCAAAAGATGGCTAATAATGCTGGGATTTTTTTTTTTTTTTTGAAACTTTTAGAACTTTAGTAATAGAAACTATGTTCTTAGGTTTCCGGTTATATAAAGAGGTCATTGATCTAAAAATAACTTAAATGTAGTAAAAATAAAGATTAGAAATGGAATTAACCTGTAATTTGCATTGGCTTAATCTCCTTTTATTTTAATTTTTCCCTTGCTGAACAAAGAATACCTAGCACAGTGGGGAAATGTAATTCCTCAGAAGAATATAAGAGACTTCACAGAAAAGTATATGATGTACACATTACTAGGAGATAAAGATTTGAAAAGGTGGGTGGGCTTAAACATGATATCCGATATCCTTTTTCCTGTTTAAAGTGATTTTAATTCCTTTTTTTAAGTGTAAGAAATTTACATTTAGTTTTACTGAGTTACCCTGTTGAAAACTTCAAATTTAAAACTGCATCACACAGATTTTAAATGTTTGTTCAGTGATTTCATAAACTTTATAATTTATGTGGAAGTTAAAATATCTTAAAATCAGACTGAAGCTACTCAGCTCTTTTAATCACCTTTGTTACTGACTTAGGGAGTGATTAATCCTCCAGTTTTTTCTGTATAAAAAAGAGACTGATGCTTTTTGGAAAATGATTCTTAAAATATGAAAATGTTGTAGCTAACAAAGTAGCTCTATATATTCTATATAGATAAGGAGTATACAATATAAACCAGAAGATACCAACCAAGAAATAGTGCTAACTGCTAAGTCACGTCAGTCGTGTCCGATTCTGTGCGGCCACATAGACAGCAGCCCACCAGGCTCCTCCATCCCTGGGATTCTCCAGGCAAGAACACTGGAGTGGGTTGCCATTTCCTTCTCCAATGCATGGAAGTGGAAAGTGAAAGGGAAGTCGCTCAGTCGTGTCCAACTCTAGCAACCCCATATAAGCTGACATGAATGAAGCACAGTGCAAGCTATACTCCAAAAATTAAATTAGTGTAAATGTTAACCACCCTTATCAAAAATTAAATAAGAAAAGATTAATAGTATTTATAATTTTAGAGACATAATATTATATATATATGGATATTGATCCATTTTAAATACTTTCTTTAAAAGTAATGATTTTTTAAATTTTTTTAAATATAGACATCCAGAAGTACTGAACTACATTGAAGAAGCTTTCTAGATATTTTCTATAAATCCTCATGTGTAAACTTGCTTCAGTGAGATGATACTGATGCAACTGCTTTTTTCATTGAGAATATGTAGTGATTCTCTTTCATCTTACCACATCTAGATTTGGTTAATTCATTCCATGGTTGATAGCATTGCATCTTATGGATATACTATAATTTGTTTAAAGAATCATCTCAATATAATTTTCTATTTTTACAGTTTTTCTCTATTATCAAGTTCAGTTCAGTTCAGTTCAGTCACTCAGTCATGTCCGACTCTCTGCGACCTCATGAATCACAGCACACCAGGCCTACCTGTCCATCACCATCTCCCGGAGTTCACTCAGACTCATATTCATCAAGTCCGTGATGCCATCCAGCCATCTCATCCTCTGTCATTCCCTTCTCCTCCTGCCCCCAATCCTTCCCAGCATCAGAGTCTTTTCCAATGAGTCAGCTCTTCGCAGGAGGTGGCCAAAGTACTGGAGATTCAGATTTAGCATAATTCCTTCCAAAGAAATCCCAGGGCTGATCTCCTTCAGAATAGACTGGTTGGATCTCTTTGCAGTCCAAGGGACTCTCAAGAGTCTTCTCCAACACCACAGTTCAAAAGCATTAATTCTTCGGTGCTCAGCTTTATTCATAGTCCAGCTATCACATCCATACATTAGCACTGGAAAAACCATAGCCTTGATTAGACGGCTCCATCCCTTCATTCTTTCTGGAGTTATTTCTCCACTGATCTCCAGTAGCATATTGGGCACATAATGACCTGGGGAGTTCTTCTTTTGGTATCCTATCATTTTTGCCTTTTCATACTCTTCAAGGGGTTCTCAAGGCAATAATACTGAAGTGGCTTGCCATTCCCTTCTCCAGTGGATCACATTCTGTCAGTTGGACTGTGAAGAAGGCTGAATGCTGAAGAACTGATGCTTTTGAACTATGGTGTTGGAGAAGACTCTTGAGAGTACCTTGGACTGCAAGGGGATCCAACCAGTCCATTCTGAAGGAGGTCAGCCCTGGGATTTCTTTGGAAGGAATGATGCTAAAGCTGAAACTCCAGTACTTTGGCCACCTGATATGAAGAGTTGACTCATTGGAAAAGACTCTGATGCTGGGAGGGATTGGGGGCAGGAGGAGAAGGGAATGACAGAGGATGAGATGGCTGGATGGCATCACAGACTCGATGAACGTGAATCTGAGTGAACTCTGGGAGATGGTGATGGACAGGGAGGCCTGGCGTGCTGTGATTCATGAGGTCGCAGAGAGTCGGACACAACTGAGTGACTGAACTGAACTGAACTGAACTGACTAGACGGACCTTAGTTGGCAAAGTAATGTCTCTGCTTTTTAATATACTATCTAGGTTGGTCATAACTTTTCTTCCAAGGAGTCAGCGTCTTTTAATTTCATGGCTGCAATCACCATCTGCAGTGATTTGGGAGCTCAAAACAATAACCTGACACTGTTTCCACTGTTTCTCCATCTATTTCCCATGAAGTGATGGGACCAGATGCCATGATCTTTGTTTTCTGAATGCTGAGCTTTAAGCCAACTTTTTCGCTTTCCTCTTTCACTCTCAACAAGAGGCTTTTTAGTTCCTCTTCACTTTCTGCCATAAGGCTGGTGTCATCTGCATATTTGAAGTTCTTGATATTTCTGCCGGCAATCTTGATTCCAGCTTGTGTTTCTTCCAGCCCAGCGTTTCTCATGATGTACTCTGCATAGAAGTTAAATAAGCAGAGTGACAATATACAGCCTTGACCTACTCCTTTTCCTATTTGGAACCAGTCTGTTGTTCCATGTCCAGTTCTAACTGTTGCTTCCTGACCTGCATGCACACTTCTCAAAAGGCAAGTTAGGTGGTCTGGTATTCCTTTCTCTTTCAGAATTTTCCACAGTTTATTGTGATCCACACAGTCAAAGGCTTTGGCATAGTCAATAAAACAGAAATAGATGTTTTTCTGGAACTCTCTTGCCTTTTCCATGATCCAGCAGATGTTGGCAATTTGATCTCTGGTTCCTCTGCCTTTTCTAAAACCAGCTTGAACATCAGGGAGTTCACAGTTCACGTATTGCTGAAGCCTGGCTTGGAGAATTTTGAGCATGACTTTACTAGCATGTGAGACGGAGTGCAATTGTGCAGTAGTCTGAGCATTCTTTGGCATTGCCTTTCTTTGGGATTGGAATGAAAACTGACCTTTTCCAGTCCTGTGGCCACTGCTGAGTTTTCCAGATTTGCTGGCATATTGAGTGCAGCACTTTGACAGCATCATCTTTCAGGATTTGAACAGCTCCACTGGAATTCCATCACCTCCGCTAGCTTTGTTCATAGTGATGCCTTCTAAGTCCCACTTGACTTCCCATTCAAGGATGTCTGGCTCTAGATTAGTTATCACATCATCATGACTATCTGGGTCATGAAGATCTTTTTGTACAGTTCTTCTGTGTATTCCTGCCACCTCTTCTTAATATCTTCTGCTTCTGTTAGGTCCAGACCATTTCTGTCCTTTATCGAGCCCATCTTTGCATGAAACGTTCCCTTGGTATCTCTAATTTTCTTGAAGAGATCTCTAGTCTTTCCCATTCTGTTCTTTTCCTCTATTTCTTTGCATTGATCGCTGAAGAAGGCTTTCTTATCTCTTCTTGCTATTCTTTGGAATTCTGCATTCAGATGCTTATATCTTTCCTTTTCTCCTTTGCTTTTCACTTCTCTTCTTTTCACAGCTATTTGTAAGGCCTCCCCAGACAGCCATTTTGCTTTTTGCATTTCTTTTCCATGAGGATGGTCTTGATCCTTATCTCCTGTACAATGTCATGAACCTCATTCCATAGTTCATCAGCCACTCTATCAGATCTAGACCCTTAAATCTATTTTTCACTTCCACTGTATCAATTCAGTTCAGTCGCTCAGTCATGTCCGACTCTTTGCGACCCCATGAATTGCAGCACGCCAGGCCTCCCTGTCCATCACCATCTCCCGGAGTTCACTCAGACTCATGTCCTTCGAGTCAGTGATGCCATTCAGCCATCTCATCCTCTGTCGTCCCCTTCTCCTCCTGACCCCAATCCCTCCCAGCATCAGAGTCTTTTCCAATGAGTCAACTCTTCGCATGAGGTGGCCAAGATACTGGAGTTTCAGCTTTAGCATCATTCCTTCCAAAGAAATCCCAGGGCTGATCTCCTTCAGAATGGACTGGTTGGATCTTCTTGCAGTCCAAGGGACTCTCAAGAGTCTTCTCCAACACCACAGTTCAAAAGCATCAATTCTTAGGTGCTCAGCCTTCTTCACAGTCCAACTCTCACATCCATACATGACTACAGGAAAAACCATAGCCTTGGCCAAACGGACCTTAGTCGGCAAAGTAATGTCTCTGCTTTTGAATATACTATCTAGGTTGGTCATAACTTTCCTTCGAAGGAGTAAGCGTCTTCTAATTTCATGGCTGCAGTCACCATCCTCAGTGATTTTGGAGCCCCCAAAAATAAAGTCTGACACTGTTTCCACTGTATAAGTAAGGCTAAAAGAAAAATTCATTCACATATATCTTTGCTCACTTTCAAAACACACTCGCACAAGTATATCTGCAGTGATTTTAAATGTTGAGTTCAAGAATGTGAACATTTACATTTTGATAGATAATGCTGCCTCAGTTGTGTCGGACTCTGTGCAACCCCATAGATGGCAGCCCACCAGGCTCCCCATCCCTGGGATTCTCCAGGAAAGAACACTGGAGTGGGTTGCCATTTCCTTCTCCAATGCATGAAAGTGAAAAGTGAAAGTGAAGTTGCTCAGTCGTGTCTGACCCTCAGTGACCCCATGGACTGCAGCCTTCCGGGCTCCTCCATCCAGGGTTTTTCCAGGCAAGAATACTGGAGTGAGGTGCCATTGCCTTCTCCAAGATAATGCTACATTGGCCTAAAAATGGTCTTCTAATGCACTGTCTTCCTCAGAATATATGAAAATTCCTGTTTCCTCTTCCTCTCACCAACAATTGGGTCTTAGTAATCTTTTTTCATCCTTGTCCAACTAATATGTGAGACAACTTATTGTTTTAATTTGTGTTTCTCTAATTGTGGGTGAAATTGAATACTTCTTTTATGATATTTATTATTTGAAAATTTTCTCCTAAACCACTTATTCCTCCCTCTGTCCACTTTTCTACTAAATTAGAGGTATTCTCTCTAATTTGCAAGATAAATTGCTTAATAAAGTTAGCTTTTTTCTGTTCTGTAAAACATCACTTCCCATTTTGTTGTGTTTTCATTTTGGTTATGATGCTTCATAGAGTGCAAGTATTTGACTTTTATCTAAATGGGACTGATCCATTTAACAAATATTTATTGCGTATTTACTATGTGCTAAGGACACAAATGTGACCAAAACAAACACTGAGCCTGCATTGACCTTAATAATACATTGGAGAAGCAAGCATTGATCAACGAATAAAAACATGTAATTTCAAATAAAGGGAAGGTATCAAAAGCAATCTTTTCCTTTCTAGCTTCCAGATTGTTCATGCTGTATTTATACATCATAATTATGGTCTAGAAATTTGTGTTTTGTTTTGCAAGTATATTTTTTTAAATCTGGAGTTTATTTCAGGAGTGAGAGTAATGCAGAAATTCTACTTTTCTTCCTCTCTCTTTTTTAAAACATGGTTAGGCCACGTGCCATTCATTAACTGTACTAGATATTCCCCAGTGATTAGAGATAGCACATTAATCACATCCCAGTTATTACTTGAGTATATTATATTTTTGTAAATCCATTGCCCATTTTAATTTTATTTTATAACTTGAGTATTCACACTTACTTATTCCTCTAAATTTAAATGGTATTCTAATGAACATTTCATCTAATTTATAGAATAATTTAACGACGATAAACATCTTAAGCTTTCCTATCCATGAAACAGATAATGCTTTCCCATTTAAGTCTTTTTATTTCTTTCCAGTAGATTTCAAGGTGGGATTTAGATTGGCTACCATTTATTTTATTTACTCTTCAATTTTCTTTCCTAACTCATAATACTATTTACACACTTTGAGGGATTGTTTTAAAGAGTTACTGTTCCCTTTACTTTGTTTCACAGTTCATAGCAGCACTTGCAAACTAAAGCAGTGTTTTATTTCTTGGAGTGTGTCTTTCTCCAGACTTGACTTTAGTATCATTTTGCCATCATGTCTTTTCCTTTCTTCCTTTCTTCCTTGCATTATTTTTAATCAATGCTAACTTCCCCCTCCCCCAAATTACTATCATTTGATGCGTACAGCTCTATACAGACTTTCTTGGTCAGGATACGGCATATATGGATTCACAGTGACTCCCTCTGTCTCCTCAACTGGACTCTGTGTGTAGATTCTTTGGTTTGAAGTCTGTGTGTTAAGGGTTTCTGTCTAGACTCAATTTCTATCATCTAAGGGAGGGAGACCAGCAGGTAGGTTTTCTTTTTGTAATGATGTTTTAAATCTCCTCACTGGAATGTACTTTCCTATTTAGAAGTTTATCTTCTTCCTTTGGGGAAGTTTGATTCCCACCACCACCACCACCACCACCACCACACACCCTCCCCCCACACACACACCCGCCCCAATTCAAGGAACAGAAGACATCTACTTCTTCAAAAAGAAATACTAAAATTTCTTTTCCAGCCTCAACCCTCCCCACCAAAAGAGGCGCCTCCATTTCTTTCCCATCCCTGGAGTTTAGTGAAAGTCGCTCAGTCGTATCCGACTCTTTGGGACCCTGTGGACTATACAGTCCATGGAATTCTCCAGGCCAGAATACTGGAGTGGATAGCCTTTCATTTCTCCAGGGGATCTTCCCAACCCATGGATCGAACTCAGGTCTCCCACATTGCAAGCAGATTCTTTACCAACTGAGCCATAAGGGAAGCCCAAGAATACTGGAGTGGGTAGCCTATCCCTTCTCCAGGGGATCTTTCCCAACCCAGGAATAGAACTGGGGTCTCCTGCGTTGCAGGTGGATTCTTTACCAACTGAGCTGTGAGAGACTAGAGCGTGAGGGAATACTGGAGGAAGGATGTTGAAATGAGCAAGATCTCAGGGCACTGGCAATGGCAGTATCACGCCACAGTAGATCTCCATAGGAGATCTTAAGAAACCTGAAAGGGCTTTGACGCTGCTCCTCTCTAGGCCGTTAATGCCCTGAGAGGCTTTCATCTTATTTCTTAATTTACTACCCCTCAGTGATCCCACTGCAGACTACTTTCCCACCTTCCAATCAACAGAGAAAAGTACAGCGGCCAGTCCTGGTGCTTCTTTCCACTTCGGTTATACTCTAGAAGGGCCCCTTTGGTTTTTCCTCCCTTGAGGAAACCACATACCAACCCAGTCACCTTCCCTGAAAATGAAGGGTGTAAAAGTGAATTACTGAGGAAAGTGCCCTTTCACGTGTTCCCTAGAGTACTGGGTCCAGAAGAATGAGATACAGGACTCCCAATACCTCTGTCTTCACACACTTTATCAAGCTTATTTAAGGAATGCAGCATAGATTTCTTTGCTATTGTTTGTTTTCAAGTTCTGGAAGCAGAACAGAACTGTCATCTTGCTAGTCCCCTGCCAGTTTCTGGATGTCTTAAGGATACCAGTTTACACTTGCCCCCAAAAGGGCTTCCCTGGTGGCTCAGACAGTAGGAAACTGCCTGCAATGCAGGAGACCTGAATTCGATGCCTGGGTTGGGGAGATCCCCTGGTGAAGGAAATAGCAATCCATTCCAGCATTCTTGCCTAGAGAATCCTGTGGACAGAGAAGCCTGATGAGTTACAGTCCACAGGGTTGCAAAAGTTGGACATGACCAAAGTTACTTAGCTCAAGAGGGCTACCATTCACGCCTCGAATTCATGCAATCTTTACTTTTCAAGCATTCTTTCACTGCATTTATTTGTGAGGAGGGAATGATTATTCTTATTCATTTCCATAGGAAGGGAAATTTCCATGCTCATTAAATCAAAGTACAGAAGAAAGTTTTCCAAAGTCTTCCTCACTGTCCCATTTCATGTTTCTCAGAAAGATCAGTGTTCCTAATCAGTGAATCTGGAGAGTAAAATAAGAACCAAGCTTAGATGCTCAGCTTCTACTGAGTGCTGAGTTTTCTTTCAATTTCATGCAACCTATGCTCAGGTCTCATATACTTATGCAGCTGTGGTTTGGGAAGACTTTGTTGGATAAGCCTGTTTAACGAAATAGACAAGATGTGTATTAGTCAGCATAGATCTAAGCCTTGTTTTCCAATCATTATTTTCCCCCAAAGCTGACATTTCTCCATCATGCCCCTATGTGAATCTTTCCATTGATTCCTAACCAAGGGGTTTGGAGATGAACAAGAGTGTTAATTCCCTAAACCCCAACACACCCTGTTTTACTCAGGTTTGTAGGGTTTGTAAGCCCTAAGAACAGAAAGTGCCCTTTCCCTTTGCCTGATCCAAGAACCTTAATTTTAAAAATATACTCTCATGGAGAACTAGCTACTAAAATGTCGAAGATCAAGAGCTTACACTATTAAGAAATAATGAATTTATTATTTCCATGAAAGTATTTGCACCGTTTCTTGTCCACCCTGGAAATTTGGAAAAATTTCCAAATTATATGCTCCTGGAACACTCTTGGAAATCAGTCTTTACTGAGACTTTTGCTAGTTCAGCCTCCAAGCAGTTGTTTTAATTTCTCTAGGACATTTACCTGCAATCAGAGTACAGTAAGGCTTGTACCAGCTGAGAGTAGAGAGGTCAGGAGATCAAGCTTTGAGTGAAATTCTACTAACAAGAGAGATTTGAAAGCTTGTCTACTTGTTATTCTTTTGCAAACAATAGATTTCATTATTAAAATTGACCAAATATGGAAATGTGTTCACTTGTACAAAAAGGATATTTTAAATTAAAGACAAATTTTTAAAAAGCAGACATTTAGTTATAAATTGTGTACTTGTTTCACCCATGAGAATTTGTCACTGTGAAATTCAGGCAGAAGATGACACAAAAACCTTACACTCAAAATCTCAGAACAGCCTGGGAAATCACACCAGCAGCTCTGAGAAGTGTTTAATCCCCATAGTTGGGCCACAGGAAAATCCAATCTGAATATCCTTTACCCACTCAGAGAAACTGATCTGGTCTTCTCATCTCAATCATCTTTTAAGAAATTTTTGGTTCCACAAAGAAAAGGATCTTCCAGAAACTAATTTTTCACTTGCCCATAGCTTCCAAATTCGCATATATCCATCAGTTTCAATGAAATTCATGTCTTAAAAACATCCAAGTTAAAAAAAATGAGTCAAGAGAAAAGAAAGACATATCTACAAATTACTGCTTTTTCTGATTAAAAAAAAAAATAGTGCACATTCACTATAGAAACCTTGAAAATTAGAAAAATAAAGTAAATATCATTCACCATCTTATAACCACATTAATATATTTATGAATTTTTGCTGATTTTTCCCTTAGGTACAAACATATGTAATCATGACTCAGTTTTGCCTTTTTACTTTTATGACCATTTTAAATTTCATGCATATTTATTCAGGAACATCATACATGTTAGTTTCATACATTCCTTCATATAAGAAAGAGGATTCTAAAGTTTTAAAGCTATAATATCCCAAACAGAGAAATTCACTGAAAAAGTGAATAGCCAATTCAGAAAGGAAAGACCAGAGCTGCACGTAATAAGAAATGCAATTTTAAATATGGGGATTCATTTTTACCTAGAAATTTTGGTAAAAGGAATATTTAAAACATTGTATCCAATCATGACATGTAATTCAGCAAAAAAAAAAAAAAAAATCTTTAAAGCCATAAAATTTTTAATATAGTCTAAAGACCTAGAATTCTAACTTTCAGATACCTATGTAAAAAATGTAGAGACAGCTACATGCACACACATGCAGGTATACACACATACAAAGACAATGCCCTGTAGTTTGATTTATAATAGTGGAGAAAAAACTAGAAAAAAGTAAATATCCAAAAATAGGTAGCTAGCACTTAACTATAGTAAGGTACACTTAGACTTTGTAATATTAAGTAGACATTAAAAATGGATACTAAATTTATGTCATAATTTGAAAGAGATATTATAATGGAAAACAAAAGCATATAATTTCTATAAAAATATACATCTGAAGGAAAAAAATTACTTTTAGTTATGTTTGGATGGTGGGTTTATGGGCAGTTTTTCCTTCTTCTTTAGTATCAATATTTCTTTTTCAGTACCATTTTGATAATAATTTAATTTTTAATATCCTAGAGTGTTTATGCAATCTTTAAGAGTCATTGCCATTGTGACATAATCAGAAGGGATTGGAAAAAAAAGAAAAGGAGGTAATTATTACCCAAATACCTAAGCAGTTGCATACACTAAAATGCGAACGTTTTGGGCTCATTTTTTATGTTAATTATCGTAAATGCTTATTTTATCTTTGATAAAAGTTCACGGAATGTCCCATGAATTGACCTTGGCTATGGGTTGAGGTGGGGGTGGGGAGGAGTCATTTTCATTCTGTGTGACAATACAGCTCCATAGAACAACTTCCAAAATAAAACCAGCAGCTAAAACAGGACATTAACTGCCCATGAAGGTAACTAGTACTGATCACATACTTCCTCAGGATCCCTGTTTGTCTTCCTTAATCCAGATCCTGGAACAGAAGTTATCAATAAATAATTTATCAGATACATACATTAAGTAATGAATGAAGCAGGGTATATAGACTGGTCCATTTGACGGCAGTAACTTCTAGTGCCTGCTAGGAAACACTGAGTATCACATGTTTGGCAACTGTTTTTGAAGGACTGGCTGCATTTAAAAAGACAAATACCACCAACTGAGAAAAAGACTCCAGTCTCTAGAAACTGGGGCAAATCTCATAGACCAACTTGACTCCTAGCTTCAAACTCAAAGTCTGCTATGATCCCATTCAAATGAATGCTATGCTATGTCCACTTATTAATTATACAGCTGCTGCAAGAATGGCAAACTGCATTGCATAAGCCGCATCCTCAGAGAGATTTAGATCCTTCTGACCTGCCCTTAGGACAGCACTAGTCCAGCTTGTTCGTCACTGTAATGTTCCATCAAAGTCAATGTTGCAGATATTGAATATTCTAAGACTTCTAATGGGACTTTTGCTCATGATTAGGGAATATGAGAAAGCCTAAGTACAGAGTAATTTGCAAAGTAATAACAATGTTTCCTACACAGGTGATAGCTCAGAGGAGATGTAATTGGATAGAATTACCCCATTCCAAGAATAATACGTTGTACTTTATGTCATATTATCATGGGAAGATCTTAAAGAGATTTATGAACATTGATTAAACATCAGAACACCATTTTGAAGGAGAGAGAATTAATATTACTTTACGGAGCCCAGAGAGGGATGGTTTCCTTTGCCAAAGCACACAGCAGGTAGTCAAGGAATAATCACAGTCTGCAGTGGCTTGATTCTAGGGCTACTGTTCCAGCCTTGGGGAAGATTTCACTTCCATAACATGTTATAACTTAAGTGATAAAAGGAAGAAACAAAAGACAGAGCTTTTATTTTCAGTGTATCTTATAATTTCCATGAAGGAATGTATTTCTGATTGTCAGAGTCAGAAAACACTTAAATAAATCATTCCTCTTGAGCCCCTGAATTTTGACTAGTCAAGTTCTGTTTATAATTATTTTGCCCTCCCCTTTCAGTTGTAAACATGTGGCATCAGCAGAAGCAAATGCAAAATTCACAAATCACTGGGGCTGGGAGGAATATCAAAAATAGAGTCAAGGCATCCTAATTTCCAGATGAGGAGCGTTAGGCCCAAGGGGGTGGGAAGGATGGAAAAAAGGTCTCTGTTCAAACAATGAAGAGAGCTTCTTCCATTGCAGAAATGTCTCTCATTGCAAGGAATGTCCCTCATTGCAAGGAATGCCCACACATGGCTCCCAAGGCCCTTACTGCTTCCTTAGCTTGCTAGGCAATTGAGCATCTCAAGTTGAATGTATGTAAATGATTTTGTGGCCAAGCATAAAACTGAAACTGATAGCAAAAGATGCAAGTTTTCAGCTCAGTATAACTCAACATAAAAAGTGTATCAGACTCCCAAGTTCTGATTTGACTGCTATAACAACTGGCTGTCAGTAGCCTTGGATGTTACCAAATGAAAGACTGTACAGAAGCACCTAGCCCAGAGCCTGGCATAGAGGAAGCCTTCAATAAATGCTATGCCTTGTACTCTGAACAGCCCTCCACCTCCTTCAACCCTGCCTGAGCTCTAAAACTGCTTGATCCACATATCTGTATGTGCTTTAATATACTGCACAGCAGATTTTGTTTGTATTTGCAAGAAGCTGCAATACTCCATCAGATGTTTCTTTAAAAGCTTATAAATTATTCTTTAGGCTTTCTTTAAAAAAAATAAACATTGAAATGAATATGTGTGCATTAAAGTTCATAATCAATAAAGGATGATCAGGGGTGGAGTTAGAGAAAGTGTATACCCACAAAGGAGTCAGACTAACAGCTGTCACAGGAGTCTGTGTTAGGGCAGAGGCTGTAGATCCCTAAAGATGGAGATTCTCAATTTATAAGTTCCCCACCCCACTCCCCAGCCCCTGTGAAATTCCTGTTATGAGGGAGATGAGTGAGACTCTCCTTATGCAGAAAGTGGATCCCTGTTTCTATATGTTCAACAAGCCCCAGAGGAATCAGAACGCAGGAACTGAAATCACATTTGTTGTTGTTATTGTTGCTTTTGTTCTGAGTGTACCTCTGCAATTCAGATGACCAATTAATCCCATGAAAATAGGTTCTGATGACCCAGTGATATTTCCTTTATTGCACTATGTTTTAAATATCTTTCTATCAATTACAACATTTGAAATTCTGAAAAGTAATAAAAAATATGATGACAATAATGGTGATGATGGGTGGGTAATGTGACTATATCTGCTTAACCATATTTAAAAAATAGAAACCATGACAAGGCTGATCAGCTTTGCTATTCTCTTTTGGAAGACACAAAATGTCTAATATTTAAACCTTGGTCTCTCCCTCCCCACAGCATGACAGATTATTCTTCTCATAATCAAAAGATTTCACTATAGTCTAGGAGAAAATATTTTGGAAGTGAAACTCTGTCTTTAATATTTCCAAGTAAAAGAATTCATATCTGATAAAAGCAATACTTTTAGATATGTCATATGCAAAAAGGGTACCATGTAATTAGAAGTGAATTTAGACAGAAAGACAGAAAGATGAGATGTAAAAGCAGATAATTAGTGCACTGTTATAATTAGCAAATACTTCTCAATCCCATGGTAACTGTGCTCTGAAAAGGACTCCTGCCGATTAACTAATATTTCCTGAAAGCAGTTTTCTTCTCTTTTTAAATAGGAAATTTGAATTGCTATCTCCTTGAAAACTATGCCATAATATGTTATAAATGGATTTATGTCTATGTTATAGTTTTTAAATGCAAAAGGCATACCAAATATAAGAACAAAACTAATATTTATAGAATGAAATGTTATGATAAATCTACATAATAATCTTTTGTTCTATATAGAATTTTAAGGGTGATCTTTCAAAACTATATATTCCTGTGCAACAAAAAATAACTTTGAAAGTAATTATGCTCCCCCAAAAAATTAAAAAAACCAAACTTTGAAATCGGAGGAGCAAACATTTTACACTGAATGTATTCATTAATTCAAAATGTCTGGATACTAGAAATAGTGAAACTTTCTGGAGATGGGTTCCAAAAGTTTAAATATTTCTAATTTATAGTAGATGATAGAAGAGAAAGAGAAAAGAACTAAAAATTCAACCAGAAGGAAAGTTTTCTAATTTTTTTTTCTCATGCTCTCCCTACCAAATATTTAGCTTGATAAAAGGATGCAGCTACAGAGATTTTTTTTTTCCACTGATACCATAACTCAGTACACAGTCTTTGCTCCTAAACAGTTGTGTGACTTTAAACTTTATCTGTAAAACAGACAGGATAATAACAGGTTCTCTCAGGGTTTGGGGGAATACAGAAAGGTTTTAGGCATGGAGACGGGGCATGCTTTGCAAATCATCAAATGTTTTTTTAAATTAGGGACAAAAATTAAACTCTTAATCTTACACCTGAACATCAAAGACCTGATTAGGGCAGATAATTAACGTCACCTAGATCACATTGTGGTAAACAGAACGGTATAAAACCAAAAAGTCAACAAATCTTTACCAATTACAGGCAACGGGACCAAAAAGTTATTCAAACACTTCTCAGTCAACCTCATATTGACTGGGACAAGCGGTGACATATGGTGACATTAGTGAGAAGGGCAACCTGACAACAGAGCAGAGAGAAAAGACCGATTTATGAAATTGGCAACAGACTTGCCTTTTTATCACTATCCTCAAAAATGTCAGTGACAATGAGAAAAGCAGGTAAACACTGAACCTGTTTTTGGACCACAAGTCTTCTTGAAAGTTTCTAAAAGAACAAGAGTAGGACAGTGAGGGTGGCCTTGGTATCTGAGTTAACTGAGTATATAAAGTAACTCAGTTAACTGAGTGTATAAAATAAGCCTGAGCCGCTTAGTATATCCACCACAATTACTCAGATTTTTCAAGAAAGTATTCCTCAAGAGAGGAATCTGTTGTGCAACTGAAAGGTCCCCTAAACACAGGGATGAGAACAAACCTGATTAGCGCTAATATTTGTTCTGGCACAAACAACGTGTGACGGAATCTCTGCTACCACTTATTGTTCTCCGGAATCATTGTCAAGTAACAGGTACATTAGAGATTATGCAGTGAGAACTAGCCTATCCTAAAAAGACTAGGGTTTGTAGCTTTTAAATTCTGCCCATTTAGAATTTGGGAGTGAAAAGATTTTGATTTAAAAAAAAAAAAAAAAAAAAGCAATAGGCAAAGAAAAAAATTGCTGATTAATACCAGCAATAGGAGTAGACATTTTTAGAAAGTGTTTTTAATCAGCTCCTCAGTATGGGGTTAACCGACTGTGTCAGCAGAACTGAATTACAGACTCATAGGGAAGTAAAAAGCAAAGAAAAAGAAGAGAATTTTGAAACAAGTTCAAACTATTCCCTCCTGGGATAAAAGGCTACAAGCATTGAGAAAGGCTTATTGGTTGACTGTCTCAAACAAATAAGCCCTAAACAATGAATTTAAAAGTATCTGAAAATAATTAATACTTTTCAGTCTAAATTAGCTTAGGATAAAAAGGAGGTGCTGGCTTCAACCTTAGAAAGGCAAAAATACCCCCTGAAACTATCACAGCATTGTTAAAATAGGCTATACTCCAATATAAAATAAAAGATTTTTAAAAAAGAAATAAAAAAACCACAAAACTAAAGAGAATTAAATGCTAAAAGAGAGAAAAATTGGTAGCTGTCAGGTAAAGAATTACAAGTTAGGAACTAACTGGCTGTGAGCATTTGGTTCTTATCTGGTCAGGGCGCGGTTGGTCCCATCTCGCCAAATATTGTTGGCAGCGCAATATCACTGGAGACTTAAATATGGCTGTTTGACCTTCAAAGCAGGGTTTTCCAGAGCATCTGAAGCTCAACCACGCTCGTGATCGTGCTGGGCTACTGATTTAGAATCACAGTAAAATGACAGTTTTTAAAAGAGCCATAACTATCCATTTCCAACTTTGTGGTTTTTAAGTTCTTAAGCATTCGGTTATGCTAAGCAAAGGCTTTTTGGTTTTGATTTTCCTTGGTTGTTAAGACGGTCAGGTGTCTATGTTGTTTCAATAAATTATTATTTCAACTTAATTCTATGTTTAGAAAAAAACAAAGCAGAATAAAGGCTTCCAGCGAATGGCACTTGATTTGCTAAGATATGCGACCACTATTAGACATAAAGAAACGAGATCTATGAACAAATTACCACTTGCCTTACAAATTTGCCTGGAGTAGGAAACAGCAACCCACTCCAGTATTCTGGCTTGGAAAATTCCATGGAAGAAGGAAGCTGGCAGGCTAGAGTCCTTGGAATTACACGACCGAGCACACACTCCCCACACCCAACACACAAATTCACCTTACAGGGCTGCACAGAAAAGTAAAATCAGGGAACTAGAGAAAGTGTCTCCAGAAGTTGCCTGGCCAATGGAGAAAGAATGAAGTGTTTTAACCTCTAAACCACATTAAAGAATATCCAGACAAAATCAAACGGCAACAAGAAATAAGCCAATGCTTTTGACATCTTTCTGTTTACCTTAGTTCTTTCAGGTATCGCTTTCAACAAAGACCTAACTTGTCATTTTCAAATTTTGAGAGTAATATCTGGAGGTTACAATGCCTGAAAGTATTAAGGAATTCTTCTGACACTTGATTTGCCTGTAGAGAGGATCTCAAAAGAAGGGGAGTAGAGAATGAATAAACTGAAAAACAGTAAGTCCAAAGTAGAGGCATTTATGTTTTCCTTCCCTGGAATATAAAGCACAGGATTTCAGATTTCAGTGTTTTGAAGATTTTTATGAGAATTTATTGTCATTTTTCTGAAGCTAGTATATTTTTCAAAAATTGCACATTATTATCTAAAATTTGGGCCTTACAAACATCTAAAATTGAGGTGATTATATTTCAAAATGCTTTCATGTAAAATGGAGGCTTCACATAGTTCACCAATATCAGCAAGTTTGCAATTACAGGCTTATAAGATACAATCCCACTTGAAATACCAGAGCTGAATTATAAAACATTAGTGATTTCTTCCTGAAATGTGTTTTTTTCCAAATCATTAGTGTTCACTTCTTTCTCTGCCAACTGCCTCTTCTTTATGTTCAGTGTTATATGTGGCAGTTATTAAACAGTACTTGGTCATGCTGATATACTAAGAAAACCCTGTTTAGAACATAGCACATTGACCATATTTAAGATGACCTTTGGTCATTGCTTCCCCCAAAAGGCAGTGAAGATGATTTAGAAACATGTACCCAGGCAAATTGTTTTAAATTTATTATTGGATTTATTGTCCCAAAATAATTAGGAAAAATATATAAAGAATGCTATGATACAAAAACTTCATTTTAAAATATATTTATATGTTTTATTTTAGGTGAGTCAATTTTTTTTTTAAGAACATGCAAACAGTAATTCAAAATGCATTGATGCACATCACAACCCCTATGGTTGTACATAAATGGCTGAAGTCAAGGCATGGAATCATTGCTTTAGGATAACTTCCTCCAATTCAATGTCACGATATCAACTTCAAAAAATTTACTGTGAAATAGGCAATATTGTGATGTCTTAATGCTAAACTTTTTGATCACTATGAAGTTACACGTTTTCTCGGTGTCTAATTTTATAACACAGAATCATTAAATATAAGAATCAAAAGTAGACTTAGGGAACAAAAAAAATACAATGCTCAGAATTTCAGATTTCAGTGTTTTGAAGATTTTTACGAGAAATTATTGTCACTTTTATAGCGTCATTTTGCAGATGATCAACTTTTTCAAATGCAACCAATCCATTAGTGACTGAGTTACAGTTTGTTTTTGATTTTTTTTTAAGATATTTTGATGTAGATCATTCTTAAAGTCTTTATTGAAGATTTTACAATATTGCTTCTGTTTATGTCTCTTTTTTTTGGCCACAAGGCATATGGGATCTTAGCTCCCTAACTCAGGATGGAACCCCCTGCAGTGGAAAGCAAGGTACTCTGAGTTATAGTTTGAACCCAAGTGTCATAAGTTTCCATGTGGCACAGTGGTAAAGGATCCACCTGCCAATGCAGGAGACACAGGAGATGTGGGTTCAGTCCCTGGGTCGGGAAGATCACCTGGAGAAGGAAATGGCAACCCTCTCCAGTATTCTTGCCTGGAAAATTCCATGACAGAGAAGCTTGGTGGGCTACAGTTCATGGAGTTGAAAGAATTGGACGCGACGGAGCACACTCGTGCATTGAAAGTCTCAGCGCTGTCACTCAACCCCACAGTCACTGCCCAGAATCCTGGCTGGGAATATGTGTAAGTATAAAGAGATTTTTCTAATAAAACCAATTTCCAAAGTCATTATTTGTTTCAGCCTACAATCACTAATTAGTTGAGAATAAAATAGCTTACAGTGCAGTATATCACAAAGGTCTGGATGCCTCAAAAAGATTTTTAACTAAAAGATATGTGAATCAACAAGCACCTAAGAAAATGCTTATCACGAAAGTTAGGCTAGGACAGAGCTAAGGTCTAACTTCAAAGAGTGTTAGGCTATTTTTTTCTTAAGAGTCAGTAAGTTAAAAACAACAACAACACAGTAAACTTCATAATGTTTTCACAAAATAAATGCAGACGGCTGCAGATAACAAGCCTACAGGCAAGATTTTTGTACCAAACACCCAAATCAAGGCAAAATTCAAGGTTACAAAAAATTTTTAACGAAAGGCTAGAAATAATCAAAGAATGGGGAGAAGAGAACGACAAATAATTGATTAGTTTTAGGAGTCAAATTTGAAGCTAAAAATAAAAATATTTAAGAATTAAAAGTGACTACTCAATAATATATTTTGCCCATAAATGATACAGGATGTCTCTGTAAAGGGTTTGGTTGCCTGGGTCTTGGTTGTAGTGGGGTTCAGGAAAGCAGAGCTAAAGTGCTGTCTTTGTAAATGTGTAACCTAAACATCTCCATGAGTTAGGATATCCGTTTAGACTCCAAGAAGCTCCTTCTCACATCCTTTAAAGGCAAGTCGCTGAGGAGAGACAGAGTGAGTTAGATGGGATGTTGCTTTTAATCCTGGGGTAAATAAGGCCTTGAATGTCCCCACTCCTGCCCTGGGTGATTAGGGTCACTCAGTCACAGGAAGTCAAAGCAAAGGGCAGGAGTTGTTTGGTTGGTTGTTTGTTTGGGGGTTGGGGGCTGGCTGGAGAAAAGCTGAGCCTATAAGACCCAGCATCATCACCACCATATACAATCTCTCCTTGGTTTTGTCTCTCAGGTCCCTGGAGGGAGCCTCCACAGGGCAGCAAGATCCCAGGCTGCTGCTCTCTGAAAGTGGCTGGTGATTAATTCAGGGTTGGGGCAGGGGAGGAGGAAAGAGCCAGCCCCCAGCCCCTAAGCTTACTCACACTTCACCATCAACTTCACAGGAGATACAGGAAGCCTTCAGTGATCTTAGGAAAGAAAAGACAAAAGTCTTCTTCTATAGCTGTGATTTTACGTGTTGGGAAATATATACACATATATAAAGAGAACACTGAAACACGCAGAAAAGAGAGAGGAGAAATCGGATAGGTCACCGAACCTCTCCCGATCTTAGCTTGTGCATCTGTGAAACGGGCAAATGAAACTAAATATCTTGACTTAGTCCGAACAGTCTCTGATTCTTTTTGGTGAGAAAGGGACAGTGAAAAAATAGGCCCAGTGCAGACCGATGACCCCTTTCACTCTATGTGGGATGGTGGTTCGCACTTCCCATGACAGAATGGTCATTTCTGAGATGGCCTAGGGGACATTTTGTAAGAGGGTCCTACTGTTTGCCTCTCGCCTTAGTGCTTACTCTGAGACACAAACACACACACTTTTTCTTTTCCCCAAGGGAATTGTTTGCGATTGAACAAGTGGAAGCATAAATAGCTTTGCGGAACTATTTAGGTAAGTCAATATGCAATTATGTAAAAGTCTATGGTAAGGCTCCCTTGGAAGCGGAAAGCACTGGGGAATAAGCGCATTTCCCTCTCCTCGGCGAGGCCAATGTGGGAGGCTGTTTTACTGTGTCTTGGGGGCCGACAGGACTGGTTTCGCTTCCATCTCAGACGCTTTCCTAGATTTTGTTGCTCGGTTTCTGCCGCAGCCTCGCTTTCCCTCTTTGTGTTTCTGTCGCTGTCACTGTTTCTCCCCACTTTCCTTCCACCTCCCTCTTCCTCGCAGCATCCTCCTCCCCTCGCTCCCCGGGCCGGAGTCAGCCGCCTCCCTCCGAGGTGTGAGCGATGCGCGAGGAGCGGGCGGTGCGGCAGAGAGAGGCAGGCGCGCCCGTGGAGACTCCCCCTTCCACCCCGGCGGTAGCGGCTGGAACCGGGAGAAGGAACCGCATCCATCCCCACGCGATTCTCCAGCGGCCGCTAATCCCATTAGCGCACCTGAAATAATAACCTTGCCCACAAACGCGCGTTTGTTCCAGCCCGCCTCCGAAGAGGGCCGCCAGGGATGCAGGGGGCCCCGGAGGTGGGGAGGGGCGGGCCCCGAAGGCTCCGGAGTCCCGGAGGGCTCCCCACCCCAAACTGCTTCGGCCTCAGAGGAAGAAGCGGGAGACCGGTGGCACCCCAGGGCTCACGGAGCCTCTGGGAGGAACCGTCCAGGAACCAAGGCAAGAAGCTTCCAGAATTAGGCTAACTGGCGAGGGGCGGCGGGGGTGAGCCCAAGTCCTCGAATCCAGGCGGGGAGAGAGGCGCCCTTGGGTGCTCAGCCCCAAGAACCTGCAGGCAGAGCCCGGTGCCCCGAGTCGCCGCGCCTGGGTCCGCAGATCCTTGCGCTCCAGTTCCAGGGCCGCCACCCAGGCGGCGCACGCCTGACCCCACCCCCCGACCCCCACGCCGGCACAGGCTGGGACGAACCCCAGTGAGACCCGATCGCGGTCTAGAATGGGGGAAGAGGGTGCACTGGCAGCAGAGGGGATCTTTCCGCCTGTAGCTCTTTCCAGATGGTTCGGGGTCCCCGGGGAACAAGCCCCCAGCACCGCCGCCCGGTACCAGCCCAGCGTGAGCACTCTGGGGGCCCCCAGCGCGGGCAGCGTGTCCTGCCGGGCTCCCCACCCGCCCTGAGGAGTCTGCGCTCCCGGGGGGTGCAGGCAGGCCCAGGGTTCCGGGTGGCTCGGCTCGCAGGGACCCGGCTACGTTGCGGGCGCCGAGGGATCTGGCTCCCCCGCCACGCACAGGCGACCCGACAGCTCCTCAGAAGGCTCAGCGGTGGAGGGACCCACTCAGTCAAGAGTCCCGGAAGTGACCGCCGATCCGCCAGTAAATGAAGTTATCCTGGATGAGCTCTCGGAAGAGGGGGAACCTCTCAGAGCTGTGGGCTCGGCTGTGAACCGGTTTCTTTGCGGCTTATACGTCGACTTCTCTCAGAAGTTATGTTTTCAGATTGGCCCTTTCTTGCATACATCGCCTGGAAAAGGAATAATGATTTTTTAGCAAGCATAGCCAGAGTCTGAAGTTATTTTATTTTTAAAGACAAGGAAAGATGATATTTATTTTTGCCATTTTAAAAATAAGGGCACGGAAAAAGTACGTTTTCGAATATTAACAAGTGAATACTCAGCGGGCGTCCTTCAGTTTCTTCTAGTACTTTGCTTCTCTGTGTTTTTTATGCTACCACAATTCTTTCTGAACTGCAGGAAGCCTTCGATAGTTTTCTTACTCATTGGATAACTCAATGAAATGTTAAAATATTTATTTTTGAATAATCAGTACGATTTTTGCCTGAAGGTTTTCACAAAATACGTGCCTTTATGCACTCCAGCATGGAATCTAGCCATGACCAGTCTGGCCCCTCCTGTTGCTTCAAAGGTAAATGTTCGCATTTAGCGACTGGAGTCGGTCCTCAGCACTCAGTACTTCCACTCCTAGTTTAGAATTTATCAAACGCACTACGAATACCTGTGATTGGTTCCTGTAAGAACTGTCTACGTTTTCCAGCTATTGTTAGTAGAGTCCTTGTTGTTGTTCTAATCTGAACTATTGGAACCAAATGGAATCTTATAAAATAAACTTTCACAAGTCAATTGATTATGCTAAAGATGAAACGACACCCACCGCAGCCATCACCACCGACATCTCCCATCCTTACCCCCAATCACCACCATCTCTGTAGACCAACTGAAACCATCCTGTTCTTTTACACTGGAATGCAAGCAGTCTCACTGCCCTAAATAGTCAATGTCAGCCCAAGTTCTCTGGCATATCTATATTTAACATAATATTTTCAAGTCATTCTGACATAGTGCCACACCAAAATGTGTATTTGAAGTAGGTCATTGAAACATATTTGTGCATCAATAAAATGTCTTAAATCTGCCTCCTTTTCACTATTGGATTTTTATTAAAGGGCACCCTAATAACCAGTCATGTATTACTAAGCTTTTTCTTTCTTAATGCAATAAAGAAGTTTAACTTCAGAAAAGCAGATGAACAGTTTCAAGAGCCTGGTACCCAAGTCTATGCTTCTTCCACCAAAATCAGCTTGACTTCTCCATATTTTATTGGTGCTGGACTTTATCAGTTCTCTGTAACTGTCATTACTCAGAAGCTGTGTCAATATGAAAAAGAGGTTAAAGTTAGCTTCATGAGGTTGTTTTTTTTTTTTTTTGTACAAAGCTTCCATAATGTTAGAACTCCACAAATAGTTTTAGAATCACAAACAAAATGTATACAATATTTTTTAATGTTTAAGAGAAAATCAGTCTCTGTTACACAAAAGCATCTGACTGTGAATTTTACCCACCCTTTTTCCCACATGTGGTCTCCAAGTGAAAACACTGAAGTTTCACACTTTTATATAATAATGCCAACGAGGAACTGCACTACAATTTCTCTAATCACCTATTTTATTCCTCCCCTCCTAAAAATACTTTTCTTGATTACTGAACAATGTCATGTTCTGGATTTCAAAAATTAATTTGTACACCCTGGATTACCTAGGCAATAGATACATTTAACTTTGACTGTCAGGCAAATTCACACTCAGAGCCAAGCAACTATATACATATACTTTTCAGAGATGCCTGGCTTGTCCCATCATCTTTCTTTTTCTTCCCAAGCTGACTCTGTGCACCCACACACATAAACAGCTGTATTAAATGTAGGTTTTAGTTTTGTGCCTTAGTCAACAATGTCCTAAACTTGGATTTGAACACATGATTAGACCACAAAACCTGTCCTGTGGGTCTCAGTTAGGTCTTATGGTCGTCTCCTATTACTCACCAGCATCAAATTATCCCCTCCCCCAAGTACTGGACAAGAAAAAAAAGTTTCTTAAATCATAGAGACTGTAGTTTTTCTATTGTCCAGTAGACGGCACAAAAGATCAAGCCTTCAAATGCTGAACAACCAACCCACCAAAGCTGTTTGGTTTGGTTTGAGTATGTTTGAGTGAACTGTTCAACTAGTCAGTCTGCCAGCCAGCCAGCCAGTGCTGTATCCGTGAAGCGAGAGAAAATCCTCAAACTTAACATAACTTTGCAAAGTTCTGAAATGTAGCGATATGAAAAAAAAATGTGTATATCTGCTCACCAAAATGCTGCTTTAGATAACGTACCAACCATTATAAATGAGGAGTTTGGAGGGAAATGTTACTGAGAAGTTTATTGTTTAAAAGTTACCTTTAAAGAAATGAAACTGAGATAAAATACAAGACATTTCATTTATAATTACCTTTTAATAGATGAAAATATTTGCAACCTGAACCTTCAAAATTCTATATTGGAATTTTGCAGGGTGCATCTATACTTTTGTTAAACTTAACACACAACTTAGACCAGAAAATCAAGTATTGAATTTCACATGGGCTAATGTATGCATGCATATATAATCTGTAGTAGAAAAGGGGAAGAAATTTTCTAGAAATTTTTTGAGTAGCTTTTGGAGACTATTGGATGATGAAGCCATTAGAAATAACTTAGTTGAAACTTGCCTCTCCTAGAGCAATGTGTGACTATAGCGAATATTTATATTTTACTAAAAGGCTTCTATTTCTCTTTTCATTCTGCAGACGCTCCTTATGTAGAAGTGGGGGAGAGGGTAAAGTGTGGGCTAATAACTCATTTCCCAGTTAATTTTATTAAGAATTTATAGCACTGTTTAGAAAGTTTTAAGACAACCATAAATTTTATTAGGAATATTTTATTAAGCCCTCCATTTAATTAATAAAAGACCTCTATAACTTCTGAAAATGTCAGAGCTAGTAATTATGTTAACCAGTGTAATTTTCCCCCTCTAGAGACCAAAGCGTTTTAATGATTTGAAATAGAAAAGTGGTAAGGAAAACACCCCCCAACACACCTCCAAAATTTTTTTCTTCACTTTTGCATTATCCAGTCAGAATATAGTGAGTAGGTATTCTCCCTGTGATGGCCGAAGAGCCTCAGCTGACCTTTCATTGACTTCTGAACTGGACCCAGACATTGTTTGTTTTCTGAAGCAAAATGCAGTAAACAAACCTCCGGGTTCTTATAGCCAGGATTGCTTTGGGGCACTTGATTAACGTCTTCCCTAATCCTGTCAGTTAACCCCCTTTCATATCACCTAACCAGGTTTCTCCTTTTTATAGACCTCTAAATAGTTTATTTCACTTTTCTCACAGCCATTCATTAGCTTTGACTTCTTGGTACCTTTCTCATCCAGGCTCTTATCTCCAGCATTCCTCTATTATCTCTACTAGATTCTATTTCCTTTAAACTGTCTTTCTCTGCTCTTATTTCTGTTTTTTGAAATGCAAATACTAATGTGAGGTGAGATTCAGAGGATAAATGTTCTTGAAGAGCAAATCCTAAGCCTCCAGTCCACAGGATAACCTAAAGAGTAATTACAACATTTTAACAGGCAACTTAAAGTTAGGTGGCAGATGATAAACCCTTATCATTCTGTGAACACAGCTGCCAAACGCGATTGATTAACAGGCTTTTGTTTATTCTGGGCTGGCAAATACACACACATTTTACCTTAAGAGGTGCCTTTTTAATTTCTGAGCGTTTTGGAGCTGATTCATCAGTGTGAACTTCAGGGACAAAAGCCTAACTCAGGATATAGATCTTTCCATCGGCAGAATTCCTTATAGGATAATAGAAAACTAGAGGGAAGTTCTCAGGGAGGACAGTACCAACAGTCTCCTTGCCAGAGGGTCTAAGCAATAGAAACCTAGGCCCCAGACTGCCCCTTTAGAGTCCTCATTCTCTATTTTTGGGAAGATGCTCTGGGATGAGAAGGGTAAGGTGGGTATGGAAGGCCCAGGTAGAGGGGCAAATGCCAGAACAGGCCAAGTTTTTGGAAAATAAAAGTACTTTTGCCTTAAAAAGTAAGTATCTGCCATAAGCTAAAGATAGGTACTGTCAGAGAACAGGTATAAATATCAGCATTGGTTTTCTAAGACACCTAGAACTATCCTTTTACCTTTTCCTTTTCTTTTAATAGATGATTAATTGCTGCTCTGCTAAAGTGTGTGTGTGTGTGTGTGTGTGTGTGTGTGTGTGTGTTTATGGCTACTATATTGCAACCCCAGACATAGTCTGTGCAGTTTCTCTCAGCAAGCCCCAACTGTAATAACTGTTTGCTAATTGTAAAATCCTTATCCAGAATGAGGTTTGGGCAAACAATTTGTACTACTATAATTACATTGTAAAAGTGTTTTAGTCTCTTGATTGTTCAGAATTAATCTTATAAAGGCCTAGGACCATCAGCTTCACAGTTATACTTGGAAAGGAAGGGAGGGAAGAAAGAAGACATTTTTCAAAGCTAATGAGTTTAGCTTAAGCCCACCAACCCAAAGTATGTCTTTTTAAGGAAAATCTGTTTGTAGGTAATTTAAAGTTGAAGATCATGCTTGAAGAGCAAGATAGTCTTTCTACTGCTTTAAGTTTGGGGTTGTGCTGGAAAAGGAGAGACTTACCTGAATCTTCTTTTTCCATCCCAGCTAGAAAACAAAAGAGGAAACTTACCAGAAAGCATAAATACAAAATACATTCTATTGTCAAAGAACTATGTATATCAAAACTGGCCTCTTCACATTTGAAAACGTGGCCGCAGACCTGAGGTAACTCCAAGCCTTAGTCTTTGCTCGAGAACCCCTCGGGCTGGTAAAGACTATGGTCCTCAAAATGCATTTCGCGGTAAATTTCTCTCGGTTAGATTATACTCACACAATTCCCTTAGCAATTCATTTTAGAATCATAAACGTAGCTGTGCCCATGTCAGTGTTTGGCTTGACTCCCCCAACCCCTACTTCGTTCCCCACTGCCGCCACTCGCGCTGATGCCCAGCGGGCCTGCTGAGAAAAAGAGCTCACAGACCAGCCAGCAGCCGTCGGAAGGCGCCCAGGTGTTGGCCGAGACCGGCTGGGGTTCCAGGAAGACGGCCGGCCCAGTTTGGTCCTCTCTGCAATCGGAAAAGATTGCCTTTCCTGGCCCAGTCAGCGCAGCCTCCCGAGAATTAAACAGAGAAATAGCCTTCCTCGAGACCGGGAGTTTCTATTTTGGCCTGAAATTTTGTTTCCAAGTTCACGTTGGGGAAGGGCTGGGGAGTTGGGGAGTGAGGAGGTGCGGAGTGGGGGTGGTGGTGTCAGGCAGTGGCATAAAGGCGCTGGTAATTCACCTGGATCCTCTCCGCTCTGACACGCGGCCCTGCCTTAACCTCACGCGTGATGTATCGAGGAGTTTGCACCAGAAAACTCTACACTTGTTTCCGATGGAGAAAAGTAAAAGATCTTAAGAACTTGGGGAGTGAGGTGATAAGGAAGAGAAAGGAAGAGAGAGATGCAAATGATGAGGGATCCTAGGATGAGTAGTTAAAAGAGAACGCTTTCAAGGCAAAAAGCATCCGCCTTGGGTGAACGTGTCTGTCCTTCGGACACACTTGGGGCGAGTTCGGAGTTGGGGAGGGGATGATGTGCGCCAGGCTGGGAAAGCTGAGATGCTCGGCTTTATGAAAACTCTACTCTTGGGGTGAACCGGGCGTTAACTCGGGAGAAGTAGTAAAAGAGGCAATACTCGTCGCTTAGGGAGGGGAGGTACGTGCGCTCAGTGCAACCTGATTCCAGACCTGTGTTCTGATGGTCGTCCTGGGTGCCCTGCTCCTCCAAAGCCCACTTAAACAGAAACTTGAGTTTTGTCTCTTGGACTGGTGCGAATTCTCTTTTAGTTTGCGCATTAAGAGTTGGCTTCGATACATGTTAGAACTCCTATCTTTTCCAATCTCTGAGGATGCGAGCCCTAATCTTTCTCAAAACTCTTCTCCCTGCCTACACCTCCCCCGCTTCGGGGTGAGGGTTGGTCCGCAGCTGGCCGTGTGGGAAAAAGGTAGGGGCGAAGCAAGCAAGGGGCCAGCTGCTTTGGGAGAGTCAGCCTTTTGGCCACCATCAGGGCGGGAATCGGGACTGGCAGTTTGCATTCCCGGCAGATCGAAGCTCCCTGCTGATCGATTATTTGATAATTGATTTTCCCGCAGCCAATGCGCGGCAGCCTTGGCAGGAGCGCCTTCTGATTGGTCGAGCCCTCCTCCCGGCTGCCTACCGAGATTTGGGTGAGCTCATTTTCCAGTCGACCGCAGGGGGAGTTTTCTGCGAGGTTTCTGTCGAGGGAGGAAAAAAATCCTGCTCCGAGCCGAGCGAGCTGCGAGCCCTGCTCCGGGATGTGAGGTTTGCAGCCCGCTGGTCGAGCGGCTACGACTGAGCCATCTCGGCAGATCAGAGCCGGGCGGGCAGAAAAATGAAAATGGCACCACTAAATATAATAATAAAAGACAGGTTTAGAGTGGGAGAATAAAGAAAAGGAATTTTCTTGTTTAAACTGGAGAATAGGTATTTAAAAGGAGAAAGTTCACACTAGTGGCTGGTTGGGCCTCCGAGTTGTGGGTAAGGGCAGCTTTTTGTCTGAAATTTCAACCCCTGAAGTGAATTTCTTTTCTTTGGCACTGGGAGTTTTTCCCTGCGCCGGACTGGGGATTGAAAAGCGGAGTAAGGGTAAGAAGGTCCGGGAAGAAGAGCGCGGGGCGTCGCCGCGGAAAGAGCACGGCGGAGGCCGGAGCCCCTCGGCGCCTCGAAGACAAAGGCGGCGCGGCTAGCCCTGGCCGAGCGCGCCGACCCCACCGCGCCGCGCCGCGCCCTGGGCGCACGGCCGTCTCTTCGGGAGCCGGTCGGAGAAAGAGCTTCACTCCCCGCGGCTCCTGACCTGGGCTCCACCCGCGAGGTCTGGGCAGCTCTGAGCCCGAGTCGGGTTTCGCTTTCCGGCGATCATAAATAGCTTCGTGTTTGTAAACAGGCGCTGGGGGCACATTCCCGGCTCTCGGCTCATTGTTCCCTCCCTTCCTCTCTCACTTCGCGCAGGACGCCGGGGCTGGGGCTGGGGCCTCCGGGACTAGGAGATGGGGAGGTTCAGACCCCCAGAATGAGAAAAGACAAGCATTTGCTTTCTCGGGGGCGAGTGTCCACCTCTGACAGCAAACAAAAAGAAAAACAAACAAAAAAAACTCTTAAGCTAGATCTGCAGAAAGCCCCAGCCATCCCCACCCCACGTTCTCAGAACTCCTAAGCAGACCCTTTCGCAGCCTTGCTCCTGCTCCTCTTCCTCTTCGCTCTCGGTTTGACTTTTATACGTGGAGTATTGGTTCTAAGAATCCACTATTTTCTGCATCAGCCCCCTCTCCGACCCGAAAAACACAGGCAGACCCCAATAATTTCGAGGAAAGTCAGGAAGTCTATCCGCGGAGCCCTGTGCAAAAAAACTCCCGCTGCGGTTTGTCCCGCGTTTATTCCCGATTTATTTCAAGAGAGTCAGCTTTGGGGAGAGAGTGTGGAGGGGGAGGGAGAGAAAAGAATACGGAAAATAAAACCGGCGGCGGGGGCTTCTGCCCGCGCTTGTGCGCGTGTGCCCTGGGTGTGTGGGTGTTTGTGCCTGGGCGTGCGATTTAATGGAGCGCCTCTCTGCCTCGCCAGTGCGGCCAGAGCTCGCTTCGCGCACCCACCCCTGCCGAGGAGTCTACTTGCTGCAGCCCAATGCATTGTGTAAGACGCGACCTGTTATGGCCACCACTACTTCCGGGTTCTAGCATTCTGGTCGGAATCCACCTCTCCGCCTGTGCAACACACACTTTACACACGCACGGGGACTGCAAGCGGGCAGCATCGATCGTGGCTCCTTTAAGACAAACTCAGACAGACATTTTTTTTAAACCTCCTCCTCTAATCTCCCTCCAGTGCAGCAGTTGCAAAGACGGAGAGAGAGAGAGAAAGAGAAAGAGAGAGCGAGCGAGAGAAGAGAGAAACTGATTAGGAATTAGGACTGATTCAAGGGAAGCGAACGCTAGGGCTTTGTGCATTTGAATATTAACATTTGAGGTGTTCTGACCAGAAGAAGACAGAGCGGATGATCATTCATTCACCACGTTGACAACCTCGCCTGTGATTGACAGCCGGAGTGGCAGAAAGCCATGAGATTTGGTAGTTGGGTCTGAGGGGCGCTCTTTTTTTTTTTTTTTTAACTGATTTTTGGGGAGAGAAGATCTGCTTTTTTTGTTTTCCTTGCCCCTGCTGCTGTCTTGGAAACGGAGCGCTTTTATGCTCAGTGACTCGGGCGCTTTGCTTCAGGTCCCGTAGACCGAAGATCTAGGACCAGTAGCTCACGTTGCTGGAGACGTTAAGGGATTTTTTTCGTCGCTGCTTTTTTTTTTTTCCGGGGAGTTTACGTATTTGTTTCTTTTCACACTGGCCTTAAAGAGGATATATTAGAAGTTGAAGTAGGAAGGGAGCCAGGGAGGCCGATGGCGCAAAGGGTACGTATTAAAAACAATTGTGGAACTCAAATGTGAGATTAAATTGAAACGTGGCTGAAAGACACTGCTAAAAAGTTTCCTTTTTTCTCTGTCTTTTTTTGAATGAGGCTCCTAAAGCCGTGGCCTAAAGCAAGAGGATTTATTCAATGCATTTGTAGACTTATGCATGTTACATGTAATTGTTAATTCAAGTAATCAAGTTTCCTATAGGTTCCTAACCAGCAGCTATATAAATAAAAATACAAACTCGGACAATCATCTGTTTAAAAACAAAAAGCGCTGGATACTTGATGTTATATAGCCTGAACATTCAAGGAGCAGAAGTTTAAAGCTATTTTTAAACTAAAATAAGCAGTGATAAACTTCTGATATGTTATTGATTATGCTCATCTTTAATATCACTGGAAGGGTTTAGCATTTTAAGCAAATAACTGTCATAGTACAACAGTTTTGGGGGGTCTTTTTAAAGTAATTTTAATGTACGTGACTTATTATACAAGGTAATATTTTGTAAGTTTTTCTTAGCAAAGCCCTACACTAATTGGATACTAAGCACACAACTATTCACTTTAAAAATGCAATACTAATTTCCCCAATATTCCTATTTGCATGGAAATGTAGTGAGAGTAAAGTGAGACAATGACAACCCAACAGAGGTAGTTTCTTTAAAGAAAGGGGATCGACAAAAAGCCTTCCTTGCATAAATTGTGCCCTGGCCCTCAAAGCGCTGTTTGCAAAGAAAGTTACTAGGCTGACACATTTTTCTTTACTCCTTTGGTTCAGGCAAATGTCAGCGTTCTTCCAAACTCTTTTCACACCTCTGGCTTTAAAGAGATGAAAGTGGCAATTCCTCTTTGAAAATCATTTCACTCTCGGTTCCTCCAAATCTTGGGAAAAGAACTTGCCTGAAATGAAGCAATGAGAAAAACCTCAATAGCTAAATTTTGCACACAAAACTAATGACAATATGAAAGTAGTTTTTCTGGAGAAGGAAGATGGGGGGGTGGAATGAATGTGCATTTACTTTTAAATTTGCTTTAAACCTGATGACTAACATCTACCTCATTGCCTTCTAGTTTAGGGAGAAAGTTCATAGCAGTAGAAAAAATGTAGTATAACTGCTCCAACTAAAGATTTTCTTTTAACTTGGGGGAATATTGGCTAATTCTAAATTCAGCCCTAATGTCCAAGAGAAGTTACCCTTCTCTGAGTTTCATTTATAAAGGGGGCAGTTAGTTTTGTATGATTTTGCAGAGTTTGTCTTGGAGAGCAAAGGAAATGCAGTGTCTTGCAGGACTGCCTAACCCCACGCTGGCAGGGAAATAAAATGAGAAGCCTGTCTGAATTCACGTGCTTGGCTTAGCTGTTCTCATCGTAACTTTTTTTTTTTTTTAATTCTCCCTGATGGGAAGGGGCTGTGAAACTAGGCAGGTTTGTTGCACTGTCCTGGCACGTTTTATTATTGTGATTTTGAATTTCCTCCTCTAGAGACATGCACGATTTACCTTCCACCCTCCGGGAGAATGCCTCCCTTTCTTCCTTCTTTCTTCCTTCCTTCCTTCCTTGCCAAAGGATCCTGAATTTCTGACTAGTTGATAGGGACACAAGTTAGGGCAAGACCATTCCATCTAGCCGAGTCTCACCGAGAATCCTAGAATTTTTACTTAAAAAAATTTTTTTTTTAATGAGAAATCTCGACTATAGAGAGGCAAGGCCCCTGAATTCGGGGGTTGAAGGATCTAGCTGGACTGACGTTGTATAAGCTACGTGCCCTGCTGTCTCCCCTATGTGCCTGCCTGGCCTTCTGAATCTTGTTTCTCTCCTGTTTGTCATGCAGTACGACGATCTGCCCCATTACGGGGGCATGGATGGAGTAGGCATTCCCTCCACGATGTATGGGGACCCGCATGCGGCCAGGTCCATGCAGCCCGTCCACCACCTGAACCACGGGCCTCCTCTGCACTCGCATCAGTATCCGCACACAGCCCACACCAACGCCATGGCTCCCAGCATGGGTTCCTCGGTCAATGACGCTTTAAAGAGAGATAAAGATGCCATTTATGGGTAGGTACGACGGGCAGCAGGTTCAGCAGTTTCGAGGCGAGGCTTTCTTTCCCCATTTCCTTTTGCCCTCGATAGGAGGAAAGTCAGAGCTCTCTGGATTTGGAGGTACATTATTCGGTGACTTTTCATTCTCTTTGCATGGAGATTTGGGGGAGGCGGCCAGCCCAGACGCCCCCCGCCCCCGTCTCCGCTCAGGCTCCGCGCGGGTCCAGCGTCCAGTTCCTCCGAGGCCATGCCCGCGGAGGGGTCGCCGTGCGGAAGTTGCCAAAGGTCCCTCGGCCTCCCACCACCCCCCCGCAGACTCCGGCTCCGTAGTTCAGCGGGTTGGAGTCCTCAGTTGCTCGACTTCTGGGGAGAGTGTTGGGGATTTCTAAACGTAGGCGACTTTGTGTTGGAACGAAACTTTTAGTTTAAAGGAAAATCTTTTAAGCCACTGATTGTTCTGACTTGCTAAGTTTACTCAGCCACCGTATGCTGGCCTCGCCACCGCACAATAAAATCAAGGGAGGACAGTTGCAGGTCAGGCAAAGGGGAACAGGCTTTGCATTTATGGAGTTTGACCACTGTAGTCGAGGAGAGGAGCTCACTCTGAATTGTTACAGACCTTAAGAAACTTCTGCCGTTTTAGGACTTTGTGTTTAAGGGCGAAACTTGCAGGATTTAGAAGTAGATGCGGGGTGCTCTCGGCCGGTGTAGTGTTCCGCTGCGGTTCACACTGTATTCTCCCGGGCCCTGGGGTTAGACCAAAACCCTCTGAAAGTCACTTGTGCCTACTGTGTGCTGATGTATTGGGGGACCGATTTTTACTTTGCAGCCACTTTTATTTTTATTTCTTCTTTTGAAAAACAACAAAAAAACCAGGTAACACTGACCCTCCCCGACTGAAAACCCTTTCTGCTTTATCTTCTTGTCCCTTGTGCAATGGGCTTGTTTAAATCCCAGCGTCCTCTCCGCAGCGTTAACTGCAAATGGTTTAGGCTCCCGGACAGAACATTTGGGAAGCTTTGAAAAGGACCCCAAACTGTTAAATTCCCAGCCGGGCGTGAGAGCTAATAAAAGACTCGAGACACCTCTTTGGGCATTAGAAGAGGCTTGTTTTGTTTTGTTTTGTTTTTAATGGGCTGAGATAAGCAACATCTAGGCCCTTCGCAATACTAGCTGCTTTGCCGTTACGCGGGGACAAAATGAAAGGCCTGACTGCAGGCACATTTGAAGGAACTTTCTTGGGGGGTGAGGTGGGGGGCGGTGGGGACCGTCGGCGAAGGGAGGGAAGTGTGCAAGGAGCCAAGGAGGAGCCCTCCGGCCCTCTGAGGGCCTTGGGGTCAAGATCCGTGGTCCAGCCCTCTGACGGTCGGTCCCACAGCCAGAGAGATCCTTGCCCCAAGTTAGCTGAGAGCCTGCCTCCAAGATCCCCAGAGTTTGAGCTTCCCGGGGCGGCCTCGGAGGAACCCACTTGAACGAGATTTCCCACCTCCTGCGCCCGGCACCTTTCTCTTCTTCCAGGTCCTGGGTGTGCATCGGAGGGCCGAGGGCTGGTCGGGGTGGGAAACTTAATTCAAAATGGCTGCTGGAACCGCTTGGGTTTTATTCTTAGCAAATGTTACTAATTTCTCAGGCCAGATAGGCTGAACCGGTCCTCAGATACGGTCCATGGCTTAGGGCCTCCGACTTTGGGGGCCCAAGGAGGAAGGGGAGGTGAGCAGTCACCCTGGGGGTAGGGGTGGGGGGAAGGGGAACAAGTGGATGTCAAAATCAGGGAGAGGGAGGTCCCCGTCTTGAGCTCGGCCGGCTGTTTTTCTTGGGCTCCTTGTTTCACTGTCGCGGGACTAACCATTATGTTGTTTGTGACTGTTGTATTTTCTTGCAGACACCCCCTCTTCCCTCTCTTAGCACTGATTTTTGAGAAATGTGAATTAGCTACTTGTACCCCCGCGAGCCGGGGGTGGCGGGCGGGGACGTCTGCTCGTCAGAGTCATTCAATGAAGATATAGCCGTGTTCGCCAAACAGGTCAGCAAAATCAATGTTTCAAAAGTAAAAAGGAAAAAAAGAAAGAAAGAACCTCCCTCCACCCGCCCCCTCCCCAGCACATTTGCAAAAGTAACCAGCTGAACAGTCTGCCCTAAGCCAGGCCTGTTACATCTTCCCTGAGCTTTTCCTCCTAAATCAGTGTCTGTTTGCGGATGCCTGAAAATCACCCCACTTCTGACCCACTCCCGCTCCCTAACCCGACGCAGAAAGCTCTCTCTGTAAAATGCGACCCCAAACCCCCAGCGCAGGACCTTCCTTGGAGTTGGCGAGCTGGGCAGGCATCTCTTAGCAGCACACTGCTGGGAGAAATAACCCTGTGCTCTGGGCTTGTTTTCGGATTATTTGACTCACATTGAAGGGTTTCTGCACGGGACGAACTCGGTGTCACCGAGTCTGTCCCGGAGGTTACATCCTGCCCCCGACAGTGTAATGAGGCAAGAAACTAGGGAAGGCGACCAGATTTCAAATGTTTCTTTCTCCCCCCCCCTTTCCCCCTCCCTCTCCCCTCTCCTTCTCACTTGTATTTAGATTCGCGCAGAAAAACCTCTCTTTTCTTCTAATCCAGAACTGGATAACTTGGTAAGAGCGGACCCCTTACTCCCCTCCCCACATCTTCCCTCCCCACCCCCGCCTTCTCCCCAAGCTTTGCTTTGAGAGCCCTGAGGTTTCTAGACCCCGTCCTCCCGTAGCTTGCAAGTGGGCTACAAGGGTTTCCATCCACCGGCAAGTGGGCCAGGACGGGGTCCCGGGGAAATAAATTCACCTCGAGAGGGGCCGGGTGAACCGGCGCGGGGAAACGCGAGCTTTGTTTTTTATGACAGCCGGGCAGCGCGGCTCTAATCAGCCCGGGGATTTATCTCCGGGCCTGTCAGCGTGTGTGCTTAAACTTTGCGGACTTCCCAGCCCTCAAAGTCGCGTCATGAGGGCAAGCAACCAGGCCAGACCCCCCAAACCACCAGTTTATCCAAAAGGTGTGCAGAAGGTGGCAGAAAGTTTGCAGTGTGAAAAGCCACAGTTTGGAGACTATTGGGAATATTTTCCGTGCAGGCCTTCCAAGGAAATACCTAGTGGAGGGGTGCGGCCCTTTGGGGGGTGGTGCAGGGGCAGTGGGGCTGAGAAAGAGGGGAGCTATGGGCAAGAAGAGTGTTTATGACCCCCACTTAGATGCTTGGTTGTTGTTTTAGCTGTTTTTTTCTCCTTAAGAAATATAAACCTCTAGATGGTACCCAGTCGCTGCTGTTAAGTTTTAGTGTTATGGCCATAAATCAAAATAACTCTATTTACTGGGGGGAGGGGAGGGCTGGGGATGTTAGAGCTGTGACAGCCAATTTTCTGCAAACTACGAATGGGGCGCTCATTCTTTTTGTATCTTTGCAGATGATTCAAGCCATACAAGTATTAAGGTTTCATCTGTTGGAATTAGAGAAGGTAATTTCTCTAGTTTTTTTTCCTCCTTTTGCTTCCCCCTCATGCCCAAACACACAGAAGGGGAGGGTTCAGAATGGCTGAAGTTCAGGCTTTGAAGATATTTGCATAAACGTCTTTCTTTCTGGTAATTAGTGTCAAGGCCAATCTTTGAGTCCATTTCTCTTTGCAGTTTAATTACAATTTCAGACACTAAAACTGGGATCACAAACGCCCTAGCCTTGTATTCATTCTTAATACCTTGCTGGCTTTGTGTAAGTAGTTGCAGGGCTCTGCATCCCCTTGGATGCTTAGAAAGCTATCCTGAATTTGCTTCACAGGTTGTACCTTCTCTTCTTCCTCCTAGTCTTCTTTGCTACCTCTGAGGTGGGGGGCGGGGGAGTTTAGTTTTAGTGAGTTTCTGGAAGACAGTCTGAGAGTAGCGGCGGGTCAGATACAGGGGGGAGAAGAGGAGTGGGAGGAGGAGTGGGCAAGGAGTGTGGAGGAGGCGGTGGGGGAGGCACTTTAAAGGTTCTGCGGAGACAAAGCAGAGTTGATAGTTGTGTCAGTTTCTTCAATCTGGGAATCCTGCACACATCCCACCTTCACACTCAAGAAAGGGTGTAGGATAACGTGATTTTGCTTTCTATAAATCTCAGCAATAAAAACTTAATGCATTGTAATTCAAAGTAACATTAAATTGCAAGCACACTGGGGTTTCTTGTGAATTTTTGCATGTCAGTGATGCCTGCGTCCTGTAAGACACTGCTCCACCTATCCCTAAATATTTTGAAGCATTCTTTTCCCTAAAAAATTAATCAGTTTGATACCTTTTTGTGGCTGTAAGGGCTCCCCCCACACACACCATATCATGAGTCTTTTTTTTTTTTTAAGGAAGCATCCTAATATATGCTTCTTATAGATAGAAACCCTAATTACCAATGTTAAAGGGACTTGGGTTGTCAGGCATATATCCTATACCAACACAGTACTGGTCCTTTATATACATACATATATATGTATATTTAATTTTTTTCTTAGACATGTTGGAAAGGATTTATGATAAAAAATAACTGGACAAAATTAAATAGTTTACCTTAAATGTCACCCACGTAGGTCACCTCTTTAATGGCCACGGCCCCAGGAGCAGATGAATTTAACACGGGTGTTGAATATGTTGTAGCCTGTGAAGCATCTTGTCACTGTCAATTTTCTGGGATATCTCTATTTTGCAAGAAAAGAAAGTTATTCCTAATTCTGGATGCGTCTGGGGGTCTCTGGAGGACAATTGCCCTGTGTTTCCCCTATTTAGAAGTTTGGATCTCACAAGGGGGGTGGATTGCACTTGTCAATGTCATTTATGAACTCCTGATTATATTTCCATTTTTTTATTTCTGTCATAATGTAGGTACACGAATTATGTGACAATTTCTGCCACCGGTATATTAGCTGTTTGAAAGGGAAAATGCCTATCGATTTGGTGATAGACGATAGAGAAGGAGGATCAAAATCAGACAGTGAAGATATAACAAGATCAGCAAATCTAACTGACCAGGTATGCGCTTTTCAATTTCAACATCCCTGGGAAAAAAAAAAATCTGTATGCATATTGCTTGCTGGATCACTACCACCTCCTTTTATTATTTGCATATGATTAAGTCCCTTTTAGATACATTTCCATCGAAATGAAAATTTTTGAATAATGTGGCTATTATTGCTTCATTAAGGCTGGCTCTGGGATTCGACCTGGAGAGATGAGCTTGTAAAAGCTTTGCCTGCAAACTTGACCTGTTTCTTGTCGCTTTTAATTTTTGTCTTTATTTTATTTACCCTCTACAATAATGGGAGTGTTAACTGCCAGTGACCGCCTCTGGTGGTAGGGCTTTGTTCTGGAGCATTTTTCCCCCTTCTCTCTCAAAGAAAAGAAAAGTGTAAGGACTGCTTATTTCTTATTTTATTAGGAATAAACCCAAGATAGGTGGTCTGAGAGAGACAGGGAGGGTTTGAAATCTAGCAAATGCTTGCTATTTTCTCCCTGTCTATACGGTTCATTAGCCTGTCTTGTCAGTTTTCCTCGGCCGAACGCTTCTAGACCTCACTGAACATTGCTTTGTGCAGTGCTCGCTGCAAGCTCGCCCATTTTATTGTACTTAATAGAAAAAAATAAGACCAGGCCGAGGTTAGAAAAACAGATAAATATGGACGTTTCTCCTCCTCCTTTCTCCTCATCCTCCAGCCGGTACGTGCTCTGGGCCCTCTGGGTTGGCAGCTTTTGGAAGCGTCTGCGTCAGGGGCTCCTCGCGACTCCCTCGGTGTGGCAGTGTGGCGGGTGGGGGACTTCGCGCCGCCCTGCTCTCGCTGCCGGCCTCCGCTGCCTTCGCCCCCTCCTCTCTCGTCCTCCCTCCAGGCCCTTCTGCTGCGTTGCTAAGTGGGGAAGACTTTTATTTGGAGTTGCTGGGGGTGGGGGCAGATCTCTCTCACCCCAACACCAATGTTTGTTCCTAGTCCCTCTCTCCCTCACTCCTGCCTCTGTGTTGGCCCCCAGGAGTTGAGAAAATGCACTGAAAGTGAAAACGTGAGGAGTGGATGAGATGGAACAGGGTTCAGGACAGCTTTCGGTTGCGAATTATGGCAGGGCGTCTAGAGATCTGGGTGGCGGGCCTCCTGCGCCTGTCCAGCTATAAGTGAAGGCCCTGAGTTGTTTCTCTTTCTGACTTGGCACGTGAGTCCTGTCTTGTGAGAGAGAGCAGCCTGCCTTTGTTAAGCCAAAGGACAACCAGTCATACAGTTTTCTTTGCAAGCTCTGCCATGATCACGGTTGGCCAGCGAGTCTTGCAGAGTCCTTGCCGAAGTGCCCGACTCCTCGTCTGGGTGTCGTCTTCAAGTTTGCTTCTCTCCGTTCAGTCCCTTCAATCCCCAACCTGGATTTCTCTGGGTGACCCCCCTCGGCAGAGGCGGAATTCCTCCTTTTCCCAAAAGAAGTGGAGAGTAGGCAAAGCTGAGCTTTAAAAGCGTCAACGCGCCGGGGTCTTTTCTAATGGGCGAGTTACAAACTTTCGGCAGTGTAGACGAGTGCCGGAACAGGCAGCCTGCGCGATCCTGGCGCGGCCCCGCCGAGGTGGGGAAACCAGCAAGCGGCCCCCCGGTCTCCACTCCGCCAGCCGCTCGGCCTCCCGCCTGGTTCAGGCTGTCAGCCCTCTCCCCGGAGCTGTTAAATGCAGATTCCGCTGAGGAACCCTCGGGTAGCTGCTGTTGAATAAAAATTGTAATCCAACAAGCCTAACTAGAAAATGGGATTCTAAAAGCTCCGGAGTGCTGGGTACATAAAGCTATTTGAGCAAATTACAAGAATCGCTTAGGGGCATGAATGAAATCAACACTTTAATTGCCTCCAAAATGAAGATTTATACCCCATTTTCCTCAACGAATCATTATTTTATTAAAATCAAAGATAAAGGACCAGAGTTAGGGGGTGTTTTAGGGGGTACAAAATTGGTAAAACAAAATTGAGTTCTCCCTTTACTCCTTAGGTAAACTTTTGTTACTCAGTTACCTTTATTTGAGACATGCGAATTGGTGGGCAATGGTCAGGGGTAAAAACTGGTACTTCATTCTCCTCCCCCAGCTATAAAATGAGCAGCGTGCCTCCCTCCCGGCCGCTTGAGTGGGGGCTTCGCAGCTCTGGCTAAGCTCGTGGCTGGGTGGGCCTGTGCGCGTGGGCGCGCTCGCGGGACTCTCTCGGGCTCACCGAGGTCTCAGTTGGGCGCAGGGCAGCAAACCCCAAGTTTGTGCTTTGGAATTGTCCGTTTCCCAGAAGCCAGGAGCGAGTGTGCCTGGGCTCCCTTTGGAGACGGGCGCGCAAAGCGCGGGGCTCACGCGGGACTGTGCCTCACTCGCGGGGTGGAGTCCCCTGTCCTGGGAGGAGGGGACGGAGGGAAGAGGCACTAGGGCCGCCTCGGGGGCGCCAGTACTCCTAACTGGAGCCGGCTCGCCGGTCCCCAGGGGCCGGGCCCGGAAAGGACTGCCTCGACACCTGTCTGCGAATGCGGCCCAGCCAGTTTGAGCCCCAGTTGCGGGTGTGCTGCGGGCCTAGATGCTTTAGGTGTGGTGCGAGCGCGGGGCGTCGTTTGCTTATTGGCCCCTCTGTCTCTAGGGCCTGTGGGCAGTAGGGTTTATTTTATTTTACTTTTCTCCTCGGAGGGCGCGAAGGCTGCCACCGGCGCGGGGACTTGAAATCCACGACTTGGATACCAGCTGGTTTCCCGGAGGGCTCAATTGGAGGAAATCTACTTGGCCTTGAGGCGTCCTTAGTTTGGTGCTTTGTTTTGTTTTTCTCATCAGATTAAGATGCTCCCAGATGCCGTAATCCCGCTCTCACCCCACCCTCAACGCCCTCCCCCGACTCCCACTCCCAGACCCCGATGTCCCAGGTCCGAGTCACCTACCTCGGGCGCAGGCCTCCAGGGCGCCCTCTCCTGACGGCCTGGCTCCCCGCTCGGCACGGTCATTCCCGACGCCCGGGGCCTGGGGGCAGCGAGGGGCACCCGGCGCTTTCCGGCCTTGGCAGGCGGCGAGGGTCGGGCTGAGACCCCGGGAGCGGGTGCAGAGAGGGGCCCACCGTGCGAGGCGTCGAGGCCAGGGTTGAGCCTGGCTGGCGATGGAGAGGAACGGAGGGTGCGGGGTGGCGGATCGCGAGTTTGGGGGACCCAGGGTGGAATTGGGATCGCCAAGAGGGGTTAGGCGGGAAAGAATCTGGCTGCCAGACGCTGGACTTTAGGCCGCCCTCCAGGAAGGAGCTGTCGAATAAAGCCTTCCTTCCTCGGGTTGTTTGTTTCTCGCCACTCCTTGAATCTAAGCATTTTCCACTCCAAGGACGGTCGCGAGAGGGAGAGGAGAGAGAAGCAAGAGTCCCTGGGGGTACCGAAGGCCACCAACCGAGGTGGCCAGGCCCCCTCGCAGAGAGTGGGACTAGCTGAGTCTGTGCTCAGGCGCCAACCCGGGTTCTGCCACAAGCAGGGGGACGCAAAGAAAAGGTCCCTTTGGATTACAATTTTTATTCAACAGCAGCTCTCCGGGGGTCCTCGGCTGAATCTGCATTTAACAGCTCCTGTTTGAGGGCCGGCGGGCTGCGCAGGGTGCCCTGTTGCATGTTAATCCAGATTTTCCTCTGACATCCGGGGAGAAGTAATGTGGCTCCCAGAGATGGAACCAGAAAGCCAAGCTCGCCAGGCAGGTTAAATGCCAAGCGCTGCTGAGCTCCCGGGGAGACGGGGGCGGACCGCCGCCGGGGCTGCAGAGCCCAGGCGGGAGAGCGGCAGGCTTCCGGGCCTCTGGGATCAGGGGCAGCCCTGGGCCAGTGCGCTTTGGTTTCCCAGTGGGGCCAGGGAACCCAGGTGGCAGTGTTTTATTTGAAGAGTTCAGAACGTTGTTTCTAAAGCATCGTTTGAGATGACTGTCTTAAAACTGAACTTGAACTTGACGGAAAACACTCTTTCCCTGAAAAGTGGGATGGGGACACCTCCAAGGGAGATTTAAGTTTTCTCTTTTAAGGAGGTGTTGCTAAGGGATGGGGAGACCTAATGTTCTTCATGTATTGGATCCACTGCTTTAGAAAAGAAAAAAATAGATGAGGCCAAGAGATATTTACTAATACTAGGAATGCAAGCAATTTTGTTTTCATCCATTAAGAAAACCTGGACACAAACTTGGAGGGATAGGAAAATGTCAATTAATTTGTTTCTAAATGCTTAACACATGGACACAACTTATTTAAATTGTAAGTACTTCTAGGGTCTCACTTAATGTCTCAATCCTGAAACCTCTGAGTCCACAAGCCTTGAAGGCCATGGAGTCTTAGAATAATCTGACTTTACTTTTGATTGTTGTTGTGAGTCATGTGGGATACTCTTAATTCCTCTTGAAATATGTCAGAGGGAAATTATGGCAAGATTCTCTTTAATGATTAAATAATAAGGTGTTGACTGCTTGTCACTACAGTGGCTAATTGGGATGCTCATTCTAGGCCCTTTGTTGCTTAGTATCCTTTGATTTCAAAGACAGTTGTTTACCAGGTGTGTTTTTATTGTTTTCTGATTGGCTCTTTGGGTGTATTTATGTGTGACTGTCAGAGTAGGGGTGTATTGATTCTTATTAGGGGCATGCCAAAAATATTTGAGAGGGGGAAAAAAAAGTGGTACAGAGTCAATGCAGATAGGTTGAGATTGATTACATTTTTAAATGTCTCAGAGTCTAAATGTTAATGCTGTAAAAGTTACTCCCCTTTCCTAGTTTCTCTCTCTCTCAGTAGAAGTCCCCAGTGCAAGCTCTGTGGTTAGTAGAAAGCAATGATACTAATGCTACTTTGTACAAGGTAAAGCCCTGTAACAGTAACTGTTGTTCAGTGATTTAACTATCTCTGTGCCAGTAGGTCACTCAAATAGTTCCTCTCCCACCAGAGTGACTCCATGGCCCAGGATTTGGAAATATATAGAGTGGTTGTGGGGACTCTTGCTATCAGTCCTAACAGAGGTTTTTAGTACAAAACGTGGGGAAGTTTAACTAGTAGAAGAAAGAAGGAGAAAAGGCCTTAAAATAAGGGCCTTGCTTTCAAAAAAGTAACTGAAATATCATGCTATAATGGCCCAACTTTGAAAACAAACAAATTTTAAATCATTATGTTTTCAAACACTCGTATGTTTAAATGTTAAAATGTTTGTCATAGTCCAAAAGATTTAAAACACAGCTGTTGCCGGGTGACGGATGGAAAATTATGCAGTAAAACTCCGTACTCTTAAAAACAAAGACTATTTGTGGTCCCATAGTAGAAATATAGGTTTTTTTAAGGCCACGCAGATAGACTACAGTATTACCAAGGGGCCCATGTTATAAAACTAGCTTACCTTCCCTCGCAGGTGGAGTTGCAGAAACTGAAGAATGCATAACAAGTCGTATTAAAACACATATAAATGAAAACGCTGTCAAATGAATTCCAGTGAAGTATTTTCACATTGGTAATGCTATGCTTGCCATTGCAATAGCAATATTTTCTCATGAAACGTAAATATGTCAAACCAACATGAAATGCTTAAGTTTTAATAAATGATCATTTAATCATCAAACACAACCTGAGTATGTATACAGAAACTTTTAAAGAAAAGTCGGCGTACAGCCAGATTCCTATAGGGACTAGCAGGCGAATGATCAAAAAAACGAACACGAAATAAGACTTCCTGTAAGAAGGTCTATAATTCAACATTATTTGACTCCACTGTCATGGAAATAGTTGAAGGATAGTAAATTGATACCATTCTCAGTCATTTTTGTTACACAGTCTTAAATGTTTGCAACTGTAGCATTTTTCCATGGCCTTTTTTGGATTGTGATATCTGTCGTATTTGTATCAAAGTAGCACTTGAGTTTATGTTATCATCGAAACAGACATTTTTGCTGTTTCTCCTATGTGCAAAAATTAATATAATATTTTAAAATGACATCAAAACTATGGGAAAGTCTTCTTTTACAAATAAAAAATAAAAATAGAATACATGTGACATAGTGTTTCTGACAGTTGTGCAGATGTTAGGCCTAAAAGTTTTCAAAATCCTTAGTAAAATAATACTGCTTTCACATAGGGCTTGGTGTCCTTACTAGGCAGCAAACCTCAGGATATGGTACCTGTTAAAAGTTAGGCTCTAAAACATAAAATACAGGTTCCCAATTTGAATTTAAATAATTAGTCCAGAATTTGACTTTGGGGATCCAGTAAAGTTTTGGATATTTTACTATCTTTCATATTTGTGAATAAACCTAACATGTATGAGATCAGTTTTGAAAAATTCAAGCAGATGAGTATGTGTGTGTGTAGTGGAAAAGATAAAAAGTCTCCTTCACTGTATCCTTAATTTAATATGCCATGGTTTCAGGATTATGGGAAATTGGGAAAGTTTATTGAAGTCTTAAACAGCTTCTCCAGAAAGTAGAGCTATACCTTTATCGGGAAACTGCTGGATTTCCCACACTTCTAAATCTGGCATTTTAATAAGTGGTATAAAAGATACTATGTGAAATAAGTGAGAATACATTCATTTAAGTATTTGTCACTAGAATCCAATTTCAATCAATTTAATGCATTCATGTGTGCAGAATTAAAGCAATTGGCAACACTTTGCTACACTCTTTCTGAACACTCTTTTTCCAAATAACATTTCTTAATCTAGGAAATATGTTCTTGTTAAAGGGAAATATAAGAGTGCAAATATTTTAAAATGATTTTATATTTCTGGGCTTCTTGGTTCAGAAGTTCTAAAACTGAATAAAACATATCATAAAGAGTTTATTCTTTACTGAAAAAAAAGCTTATTTCTACATTTATTGAATTATACACCTGTTGTTTATTGGTATCATGAGTATATACAGTTAAATACAAATTATAACCAGAACTAAGTCATTAACTCTCTTTAAGAAGTGCAATAACCATGTTCTGGCTTTTCGATGTACCACTATATACAGTATAAACTAATGCAGGATAAATAAGTTGTGAAAATAAATTTTATATTATTTACAATCCTCAAAAATATATTTTTACCCTTGATATCTTTATGACTCCATTTATAATTAAAGGATTTATAAAGATGAGGTAAAGAACTTTGAATGAAGTGTTATGTTTCTTTAAGAAAAACTTAAATGGTATTTTTCCATAGAAAGGAAATGTTGTTTCTAAGTTTACTAAGTAATACTTATAAAATGACTGCAACTTTTTATGAGTTTAACAAGTTTAAGCAACACTTTATAGTCTTTTTTTTCTTCATTTTGACACAATATCAAGTCTTAAATTTTACAATGGATTTAAACATACATGATTTCAACTCATTTAGAAAATAGTAGTAAGTAAATAATTAGCATTTTGAGTGATATTAGAAGTTATTCCCTGACAATATATGCTGGCTTAGAATTAATTGTTATGATGAATTCCCATTTCTCTAGATTTTTCCTTACACTTTACAACACAACATGATCACATGTTCATTATTCATTAGTTGTCAGGTGTCGGGGTTGTTGATTGTTATTTAGCAAAATAGAACTATAGTTCTTTCTTTTTCTTATCGTTTTCTCCCCACTGATTGGCAAGCCTCCTATGCCTGAGATTTGAACTTGAACTAGTTTGCTAGGTCTCGTTTCCCTATTTGAGTACTTTGTGGGTTCTTACCCACATGTGGGTTTGTTTTCTGAGAAGATGAAACATGTTACTCACTTTAGAACAGGAATGAATAGAAACCAAAGTCATCAAACATTCCCAAACCCCTGTGCTTTATAATTAGGTGAAAAACTGAAAACTGTTATTCTTGTTTGCTTTCCCCAGGGCTGTGAATACTTGATATAAAGATTCATATCAGCCTCTTTGTGTTCTTCCTCTTAAGGCCTTAATGTTTGTTTTCAGTAACTGGATTCTTAACTGATAGTCCATATTTGGTCCCAGACCTCCATGATTTGCATTTTATTCTGCATTTGCATTCACATTATGTCCCATAGAAACTCTTTAAAGTCAAGTGTGTTTATGACTATTATGAAACTCTGGAAAATGAAGTTTGTAATGAAACCGACATAGTCGTCAAAGGACAATGAAGAGAGCAATTTGATGTAAACCCAGAGTTTCCTTATCCTATCCCAACTTGTAAAAAGGCTTATCTCTCTTCTTTTGAAAATATTAGAAGTTGAATGAATAAGAATTTCCTTGACAATAACATTCCTCTTAATGGCTCCATAACTATTTGGATGTGTTCTCAAATGTTAACTTAATTTGATAGACAAGCTGTAATTAACTGTGACCTATAGTGTTTTCTGTAATTCAGAGACTATTCCTTAGTGATCTGAAAACTTAATTTCATACTAAATGGTGTACAATGTCTCTAAAAGCCTACTTCCACTATTTACAAGAAGTCGAAATAGTTTATGTGTCTCCAGGGCTTCAAAGGGAGATACTTCAGAGATGGAGACTAACAATTTTACTATGTAAAGCCCTAGCAGACTAACCACTGCACGTGGGTTCTTTTTAAATTTTTGCTCTGTAGTAACCTTCCTTTCTATACACTGCAGTTAAAATTATTCATACAATGAAAAGAATCTATGTGTTTCATGGGACAAAAACTCATACTTGACATTTTAAAGCTAGTTATTTCATTGATCAAAACAAAAACAACCCCCAAAAAAACAAACCAGTAATGTACAGAGAGAATTAAGAATTGCAGAAAATAGGTAAAATGCTATTAGCTACGATGCAACAATCACAGTAGAAATTTAAGCAATAAAATTAAATTGGGCATTTTGCATTTAGTTGGAATATTTATTTGAAAGTTTCCACCTGATCTGGGATTATTTTAATACCCCCTCCCTGCTCTCCACTTAAGAATATTTTAGTGTAAGAACTTTGTGATAACTCACCATTGGACATTACTTTTATTTGAAATTGTTCATTCATAAGAGATTCCATCTCATAAGTAACCACCCTGCCCTTCACTCTTGAACAGTTCAGATAAGTGTATTATTTATTTACAGTCTATTGTATACATTATTTATGGGAAATATGCTATAACTCTACAGAGCATATGGAATTTATCTTTTAAGATATGGCTGGCATCTCTGCCAAGATTGGCATAGCCCTGAGTAGACAAGATTAATCCTCATTGTGCAGATAAATGTCATATCTTTTAGAGTCATTATGTGTTAACATTGCATAATTCCAGGTACTAATAAATACATTTTTCCACTTTCATTTTAATTGTCATCATTTCCTGGGCTCCACCATCTACCAAAGAGAATCTAGAATTTTACAATTTGAATTGATCTGTGTTCTAAATTAATATGTTTGGAGAAGAAAATAAGATACTGAGTAGCAGAATCATTTAACCATTTCATTTCTATTAGCTTTCTTCCTTTTCCTTACTTAATGGGTTTAGAATTTTCTGAAGAATCATGTCCATGACATTTTTAACACTGGTTGTACATTTGGTGGCTTGGCCTATTGTTTCACCATATTCAGGCACTTTATAAACTGTGTTCAAAACAAAACCACCAAGGAAAATGTCAGGCTCATTGTGCCCTGCACTTCCTTGCACTAAATAATAGAGACATGTAGACTGTGTTTGTTCTGTGCATATCAAGTATTATTGTTGGTGTTCAAGTATTTTTATTCTAATAATTATTCAAAGCCAGTAACAATCTGCATTTGAGTGAGTATAAACATTTTTATTCTGGAATTTGGGATTTGCAGCAACTCAATTTTATTTTCCAAATTACCCTGCCATTTCAATTAGGTACATTGTTCTTCACTCTACTGTTTCGACATTCTAGAGGTTTGCTTGCCACCTAAGAGAGAGAGTTGTTTGAGTGTTTAATATTTATTGAGTGCATGTAAAGAACATGCCGATAGAAAAAGAAGAATAAAGCATTAACAAATCAATTATGGGGCTTTTCTTCAATTGTAGTATACTTCTAATACTCCAAATACTCTATAACTGTTAAAATAATATGAATAGCCTCAAGAATAATAGCCCTGGGTATCGGGGAAGAATGGTATTCTGATTAACTAGATTTCCTTAAAAAGTGAACCGATGATACAGCTCAGTATCCTGCTTCTGGAATTCAGTTGCTTTCACTGATCTCTCTGTTAAACGCCTTGAACTACAGAGAACTTGGCCAAACTAGGAACCAGAAATGCAAATTAAATTTCAAGATGCTTTGAGAAAGGCAGCTCTAATGATTTTACTGAGATAAATAATGGAGAAAAGGGAATAATCTACTCCCTACTTCCAAATTTCACACTGTGAGAGGGCTTGAAAATTCAAATATCCCTAAGGAATGATGAAACTTGGAAAATAAGATTTGATTGAAAATATTAAAACTGGCAGGGCTCCTTTAAAAAAAAACAAACAGGAAAATTAGAAAATACCCTGTTGCTAATTGTTAGTGGAAATCAGTGGCAAATATCAATTTCCATGATTCTTTTATCCAAAGCATAATGCTGTAAGGTAGCAGAATAAAACAAGACAGCATATTGGCTGGATTCTTATTTCCTTCTCGCATCAAAACTGTGATGTGAGAAAAAAGTTTTCTGGTTTGAGAGATTAGAAGTAGAAGAGAGAAGATTTCAGAAACACTTGAGAGTGATGAAGGGTCTATGCATGCTCAGTCGCTCAGTCGAGTCCGACTCTTTACAACTGCATGAAGCTGTAGCCCATCACACTCCTCTGTTTATGGGTTTTCCCAGGCAGGAATACTGGAGTGGGTTGCCATTCCCTTCTGCAGGGAGTCTTCCTGACCCAGGCATCAAACCTGTGTCTCCTGCATTGGCAGGTAGAATCTTTACCACTGAACCACCTGGGAAGCCACCCCGGTGATGAAGGGTGTTAATGGTAATTTTGAGTTACACAGTCTTTCCGGTTGGCAGTCTCAATAGAGTATATATACAGTGCAGGCTATCTGTAAGGGGGCAAGTCATTTCACCTCCAGGAGCCTCAATTTTATCATCTGTAACGTGGCAGTAAAGAACCCACTATATTGAGCTTCTGTAAGAACTAAATAGCATTGCATGTAAAACATTTAAAACAGTAAACCCTAAGCGGAGAAGGCAATAGCACCCCACTCCAGTACTCTTGCCTGGAAAATCCATAGATGGAGGAGCCTGGTAGGCTGCAGTCCATGGGTTCACTAAGAGTCGAACATGACTGAGTGACTTCACTTTCACTTTTCTCTTTCATGCATTGGAGAAGGAAATGGCAACCCACTCCAGTATTCTTGCCTGAAGAATCCCAGGGATGGCGGAGCCTGCTGGGCTGCCGTCTGTGGGGTGACACAGAGTCGGACACGGCTGAAGCCACTTAGCAGCAGCAGCAGTGCCTTCCATAATATTTTATCTTCTTACTCGTATTTGGCCCAAACTTCAACAACATGAATATGATTTGAGAAGAGAAGATTGGGTAGCTGTTTATTTTGTAGGGCATCATATAATTATAGAGTTTAAGTGAAATACTGTCTTAATTCCTGTTATGAGGGTGGCTATTATTCTGATTTCATCATAATGGGAAAGAGGACTGGCCACTCATATATGTGGCTGAGATAAGACAGTGAATCACTACAGATTTGTTTTCAAGTTCAACTTCAAATAACAGTTATGTGCATATCTTGTACTTTTTCTCCACATTTCTAAATGCACATGCTTCCTGGCTGAGGTCCAGTTACAAGATCTCAGTATCTACTTGTACTCAGGATACAATGTTTTTGGCCTTATCTGGATGTTCATTTTGCTAGGGTTGCCTAGAAAATTTGTGGTTTGAAGTTGTTATATATAAGACACTTTTGAGTTTATTTTATCTTAATGTGTTTGTAGAATGAGGTGGACTGAATACTGAGTTACAAATGTGAAATAAAACATTGGGAAGCAAGCAATCTTATGAAAGGGACTTTATAACACCAAATACGCTGCTAAGTCTCTTCAGTCATGTCCGACTCTGTGCGACTTCATAGACGGCAGCCCACCAGGCTCCCCCATCCCTGGGATTCTCAGGCAAGAACACTGGAGTGGGTTGCATTTCCTTCTCCAATGCTCGCATATAATTTATGGATTCTTCTGCCACTCCTAAATAGCAATGATAGAAACTCGTCTAACTTTCAGCAAAAAAATCTTAGCAGATAGATAAAGAGTAATATTTGAATTATTTAGTTACAAATATTTGGAAATATTGGAAATTTGGAAATATTGGAAATAGTGGTGGCAGCTGGATTGGAGGGTTTTTTTTTTAAAAAAACACAACTTTGAATTATAGTTCACAGGTACAGTTTCAGGTGTAGAAGCATATAGAGTCAAACATTAAAATAGTTTATTTTTATTAGTAGTATGCCAGCCATAATACATAGCACAGGAAAAAGAAAAGTTACAAAACGTAGATTATATACTTTTACTAATATTCTTCTTTTACTACGTACTTTTACTAAGGGCTTCCCTAGTGGCTCAGACGGTAAACAATTTGCCTGCAATACGGCAGACCAGGTTCAATCCCTGGGTCGGCGAGATCCCACCAACTCCAGTATTCTCGCCTGGGTAATTTCAAGAACAGAAGAACCTGGTGGGCTACAGCCCATGGAGTTGCAAAGTTATCATCTACAGATGATAATATGTTACAATAGACATGACAAAGCTACTAACATGCGCGCACGCACACACACACTAAGATTCTTAGTGTAATGAGGCTCTATATTCTCCTTTGTTCTCCACAACGAACTGCTTAATAGAATTTGAACGTTAACTGTGCTTGAATCATTTCTAGGTTACTCATCTGCTTTCCAGTTTGAGATTTGGATAAAACTGTTTTCACCTCTTGGTAGCTTTTCCCCTTTGGTTGTAATTACTCTGTCTCCTTGTAAATGGTCCAAATGTCTCTACCCCAGGTAGAAATCTATACTCTCTTCTCAGACCACAGTGGGGGTCACTGGGGGATAGTGGTGGCATTGATTCTCCATGCTGAAAAATTGCACAAAATGTACCAGTGCCATGTGGGTATCAGCAGGAAAGCATTGGGGATATTTTGGGTGGTGTTTTATATGTATAGTCATTTTCCTTTGCTTTGTCAATTCATGTATCATTTCCTGGATGAATTAACTCAACTCTACAGATTAGTAATGACCCGAGCGTATAAGAGTTGTGACCTGAAAGATATCAGACTGTGGGAAAGTAAGATTTTGAGGAGTATTCGGGAGTGACCCATTGTGCTGAGCCTGTTTTCTAGGCTCATTTCTGCCTTGACTATTGGGAGAAGAGGCCATGGGGGATTTGCAGGAGAGCAGGCAAAATATTTAAGGACTAAGAGACTTAAAAGATGTACTTGACTGCCTAGCTGCTTTGGATTCTATGACAGTGTAATTAAAAACACTAAAATTAGTTCTTTCCACATTCTTTTGCCTTATTCCTTGTGCATGTGATGGGTGTATGGGGCTGTGTCTACAAGAATGTGCACTTGTGTGTCTCCTCACATCTGAACCTGAGGCTTCAGTGATTCCTGGAGCTCAGACAATCACCTGATACAAAACTTTTCATTTAAAGATGAAATTACTCCTTGGAGAATTTTCACCAAAGGCAAAAAAGCACAAAAATTCTTCTCCTCCTCTCTACATGCCTCATTACACAGAGACAGAGGATTCAATGTTTGAAAAATTATCATTTTTGTAGGTTTTATTTGTGGAACGTGAGAACCAGGAAATACAGAACTCAATTTAACAGATGCCATCTCTGCCTTTACAAACGCCTCACTCCTGCTATCACACAATCAGATGTGTGTGTAAATGCATATGCATATATATGTATTTAAAGCAATACATCAGACTATGTTGTAAAGATTTTAGAGCTCTATTCGATGCTCAGTTAGACATACTTATTCTGTGTGTCAGGATACCGGCCAGCACCCGTGTCGTGAAGACCATAACTAAGGGATAATTGGCTGGTTGTCAAGATGCGTTTTTAGATGAAAAGTCCACAATGGCAAGTACAGTGGGGCTGCCCTGTGAGAAGAGGAAGTGTGCTGTCTTGGGGTGAGCCACAGACCCTGAAAGGGGCTGCTGAATCCCATTGTCTCACCACTAATTTACCATCTGCCCTGAGTCACCAAAATTACCCTCAGGCCTCTATTAAGTGGGAGTAATAAGCACATTTTATCGTAGCATTAAAAGAGGGCCCAGCGAGAACCCTGGCAGCCTGCAGACTTGGCCACTGGCAGGTTGTGGGTGTGGGGACAGGGAAGGAAATGAGAAAAAGGAGGAGAGGTGTGTGTGAGGAAGATAACCTTTTAAAAAAACGTCCACCTTCCCCGGCGAGCTGGATGGGGGCCACCACCAGGGACTGCCCCAGACTCCAGCCAGCATGACAGTCACCTCCCAAACTTTATCACCTTTCCGCAGAACAGAGGGTGGACTTAGAAAAGGTTCTGCCTCCGGACCAGTCCCTGAGCTCATCTTACTGTGGCCCTGGTCCACAGCATGTGTTCAGGCTGCGGTCTTAATCTGTGAGCTTCTGGTGTTTAAAAACATCTGAAAGCTTGAAAGGGAAGGGGAGCAGTTTTACTGTTTTAAAACAAAACATCCTGCTCCAGCGTGTCATGGTTAAATGAATTTTGCTTAATGATTTCCAGGGTTTTTTTTTTTTTTTAATCTGTATAAAGAATTTTACATTTTCTTGGAATTAACTGAATTTGCAGCTGTGTGATAGGTTTTGAGGGGCGCAGGCTTTCCCTCGGGCTCTAATAAACTGAAGGTGCAATCTGGTGGCCGAGTGTGTTAGAGACCTTATCTGGTTCCTTTAGGTTACTGAGCACATTTGCCAGTGGGATCCACCGAGATCTTCAAAGAGGGGTCTCAGCATAGTAGACTTTAGATACTCGTAAATAAAAAGTCTGAGATCCCAGCTTCTCAGCTTCACGTCCATGCAGGTAACACATATCCTTTTTCGTGAGCTACCTGCACAGTTGGTCCTTATCACTCTGCATATGGGTCTCTCTGGTGCCTCTTCCTTAGATGGCACCATTGACTGAGAGACACATGAAGAATCATATCTGCTGAAGTATGTGCCTTTAAAGATACTAAGAGACACTCTTTAGACAGAGGTGAGAAGTCTAGCAGTGTGTGTGCTTAGTCACTCAGTTGGGTCCAACTCTTTGTGACCCCATGGACTCTAGCCCTCCAGACTCTTCTTTCCATGGGGATTCTCCAGGCAAGAATACTGGGGTGGGTTTCCATTTCTTCCTCCAGGAAAATCTTCCCAACCCAGGGATCAAACCCAGGTCTCCCACATTGCGGGCAGATTCTTTACTGTCTGAGCTACCAGGGAAGTCTAGTGAAGGGCGACTCGTTAGATATGGTTCAGCCGGCAGTGTGGGATAAGGTATTTGGTGAGCCCGTTGGCTCTGCCTCCTGGACTGGTGCAGGTATGTGGGTACACGTGTGTGTATGAATATGTACAGAGGAGGGAGAGCGAGCGTGTGTATACACACATTGGTGCATCCCCCATGTGGACTGGGACTCCCCTAGTCTGGAGGGTTGTTGTTCAGTTTGGGAAGCAAGCCAGCTCTTTCAGGTCACTAGAGATCACCTACTAAAGAGACCCTGGTGGTTTGAAAAAGTAAATGTACTTCCCCAAAGAGAAAGCAGCCTGTTGATAGGTGTGGACTGAACTTCAAATTTTGAATACTGTGATCATTTCATCAATTTCTACCTAGCTGCTAGCTGACCTCTTCAGAGACAAGATCACGAGGCTCTCATTTATCCACTCCCCCCACCCCCAGTGGGACTGGTAGTGTAAAGGTTTTGAAGGAAAAAAACCTCACTGTTTTGGTCTGGGGAAAAAAAATGATTCTGGCATCATACTGATGTGATGAAAAACCAAGTGCAAAAAAAGTCAAAGTGCTTTGTAGACTATAAAGTGATTTATAAATATTAGGTATCAAATGAAACTTGATGGGGTGGGGAGGAGCAAACCACCTGTAAAATCATGTTATTTGAAGGTGAAAATAAGATCAGTTTGCATTCCCTGAGCACACACCAGCTGGGAGATAGCCCAAGGCATACTGAGCCGTGCATGAAGCCAGCTCGGGTTAGCCATTCTTTCTAGAAGGTCTATAAACTGAGTACACCTGTATGTAGATATTTTAGGATTAACTAGGTCAACCTACATTGTTTCATTAGTATTGTTACTTTATTATTGTCACATTCAAAGCTATTGTAGGTGCCACCTATTGGGTACTTGCTGCATGCCTGGAAATTGATGCTTGCTGTGTCTGCAGAGAAGTATTTTTTTAATCCTCATTTACGGATTAGGACATTAAGAGTTAGGGAGGTTGTGACTTGTCTTCAGACAGTGTAAGTGGTCTAGGATACGTCTGGCTGCAAGTTTACTTTCTTTCGCCTGTGTTATCTTGCAACTGAGTATTACATTTTTATAGTGGTTTGTGTTTGTGTGAATAGAAGGGAGGTGTTTTTAAATTGTGCGAGTCTTTTTCAATGCTTTATAATGTCTAATGTTGGAGGTCACAGTATTAGGTGAAAACAGAGATCCTCTATAAATCACTTAAGTGATTTGTTTATTCATTGAAAAACATATTTGTGTCTAATGTGGTACAGACATTCTCCTGGGATAGAGGGCATTAGAATGAAGATATAGTCCAGGACTTCAGAACATTTATGGTGTAGAGTTGTAGACAGACTCAACAGATCATCATGGAACTATACGAGAGTGAAATAATAGACGTGTGCGTGAGGGGTTCTAAGTGATCAATGAGGGGAGCCTCATTCATCCTGGGGGAAGTGTGTGTGTGTGTGTGTGTGTGTGTGTGTGTGTGTGTGTATCAGGGAAGGCTTTCTGGGGGAAGGTAGTATCTCAGTTGTGACTTAGTAAGTAGGAGGTTATCAGGGGCCAGGTACAGCAGAGTAGGGGCATTCCAGGCAGTGGAGAAAGATGAGGATGGGGCCCAGAGAGACAAGATGAATGTATCTGTCAGAAATCACATGCTGAAGGGACTTCCCTGGTGGTCCAGTGGCTAAGATTCCATGCTCCCAATGCAGGGGGCCTGGGATCAATCCCTGGTCAGAGAACTGGTTCCCACATGCTGCAACTGGAAGAAAAAAAAAAAAAAAAGAAAGATCCCCATGGTGCAACTAAGACCTGGTGCAGCCAAATAAATAAATAAAATATTGGAAAAAAAAGAAAGAAAGAAATCACAGGCTGGAGCACAAGGAGAAGAATGATCCCCAGGGGGTAGACTATGAAGGATTTTGTGTATCAGGCTAAGGACTCCAACATCTATTCTATAGCCAGTAGGGGACTGGTTATTCATTCAATAAACATTTCCTGAGTGCCAGCCAGTATCAGGCACTGTGCTTGGTATGAAGGATGCAATAGGGAGCAAAATGGGCACTGGTTCCTATCATAAAATTGAACTCTTTTGAAACTAGGGAGTAATTTGACTTGAATTCTTTAATGCTGGGAAGGCCTTAACCAGAACAGTAATCACTAAGGTGAAAGATGAGAGAAATGGACAAGACTTGATGACTGATGTGAAGGAGTTGGTGAGAGAGAACTAGAGAGGGAAGGGTGTCATGCATGGTTCTCATGGATGGTTTTATAGCACAGATGGATGGGGTTATATAAACATCCACTAGGGTCAAGAATAAAGAGGACTGAGTCAGAGGTTTGGTGGGGAGATGAAGAGTTTAACTTTGGACTTGTTAAGTCCTTTGTATGGAGATCATTTCACAGGGAACTGGGCGTACAAGTCTAGAGCCCGAAGAAGAGATCCAGACGCACAAAGTGCATAGAGCGTAGGGATGACACCTCACATCACAGTCATGCAAGGAACTGTCTAAGGAAAACGTGGAAAGTGATACAAGAACCTCCCTGAAGGACATCCAAAATTAAGGTGTAAATGGAAAAAGGATTCATGAAGGGAAGAAGGTTAAAAAGCTACCACCGGATGGCTTTATTCAGGAGAAAGGATAGGCTGGAAAATTGTAGTTTGTCTGTTGGAGGGTCAGTGGAACAGGCACTAGTGAATGACTCAGTTTAATTCTGAAGTGCTGGACTGTATGTTCATGTTCTCTAAGTACTGAGTCCTGAGCATGCGCAATACACTGTGCTGAGAACAGGAAAAGAACAAGATGGAGAAGATTTTGACACCATCCCTGGCCTGGAGGAGCCTGTAGTTAAGGAGGCTGTTGCTTCTATTTTACTACCAGATACAGTACAGTTGCCTTATCAATAAAAAATACCACTTGATGACGTTTAGCTTATTATCACTTGGAAAACCTTTTTTCAAACGTTTTTGAGAAGTGGTGGAAGGAATGGGAATGTTCAGCTGTTGAAGAGAGAAAAAATGGGGAGAATCACAGACTTGCTTCACATATTGAAGATGGCTGTCTTCTGGGGGCCCCAAAACGAGACAAACCAGGCATGGGAATTAAAGGGAATTAAACTGATTTCCATATTATGTGATATATTTATATATTGATAATGCCATCTGACAGAGGATGAGATGGTTGGATGGCATCATTGACTCAATGGATATGAGTTTGAGTGAACTCCAGGAGATGGTAAAGGAGAGGGAAGCCTGGTGTGCTGCAATCCATGGGGTCGCAAAGAGCTGGACATGACTGAGTGACTGAACAAGCAGAACTTTCTGATGGAGGGAGGCCCCTAGCTAGCTGCCTACATTTATGACACATGAAATTATGTCTGGAGGACTATTGACCCTCAGTGTCCGTTAGAATGTAGACTTTGTGATGTTCAGTGTCTTTCCAGCCCTGGTTTTTCTATCTAGCCCTGTGAACATTGAGATAAATTGTTCTCAAATTTTTAAAGAATCACATACTCCTCTGAGAATCTGGTGAAAAGTTATGGACACTATCCCCAGGAGGGAAAAGTCCAAGTAGGTACATAATACAATTATTGTTAATATAAGACCCCCAGCTGAAATCTTATGTAGGAGGTCCATGGACGTTAGGTTAGGACCCTTGTCTTAATGGATTTCTAATAAATGAGAACATAGACGTTGCTTACTCTGAAATTATGTACCTTGAAGAAAAAGGCTCTTTGGGACTTAATTTAGAATGATGACTAAGGTTTGCTATACATCTAATGCAATGCATCATTGATTTTATTCTGTCAGCCTTACTTTACAAGTGGCCCCAAGCAACTCACAGCTTCACAGATATATGAACATAATCAAATGCACATATTTTATTTTAAAAATAATAATGATGTTGTTTGGTGTAACTGCATATAGTCATGGAAATATGTTATTGTAACTGAGCTTCTCTGGTAGGTGGATTTGGGGGAAGTTCTTTCTGATTAGATCTGTCTTGCATATTTGTACTGGAAGACTTCATGAGCTATTTCTGATACTTAGACTTTAATCACGCTTAATGAACTGAACTAAGCATAATTCTTGTTCTGTTTTGGTAACCTTGTGGATTTCTCCTAATGCTTAGTTTTGTATGACTACCCCGTTCTTGAAATGCTAATACCCCAAATGCTAATTAAAGGGAGGACCACAGAAGTTAGATTTCCTTGCAGAGAAGTGCATTCAGGTTTCTCAGGCCTTTCCAGAAGAGCAAGGCTGTGAAAAGAATGATATTAGGTGGAAAAGATTGGCTCCTACCTTTGGCGAGCACACAAATTTAAACATATAGGTTGCACAAAATTTGGATAAACTGAGGTGGAATCCAACATTTCTTGCATGAATGCCTGTATAATGTGGCGATAGCTGTGAGAAAAGAGGAGCCCAGCATCTAAGACCCAACACAATGAAAATGCAATGAATCGGAATGCCTCACAGATCATAGCGGAATCAGAATTTCCAGCAAGGAAAATCTTTTCATGGTGAATTAAGTGGTGGATGAAGAAAAATGGTGATGAAAAAGGTAGGCACAGATCACAAATACTGGGCTCAGGGCTCACTGCTGAAGATTTAAGAACCTTAGCTAAAGCTATGCAGAATAGAATGTGGAAAATTGAATTTACTAAACAATTAAGCATTGAATTAATCTACATCCTGCACAGTAGAAAAGTGGGGGGAGGGAGCAGAGCAGAGTTGAATAAATCAGTGGAGCTCATTAAAAGATAGTGAATATATCAAGTCTGTTGTAGCATAGAGGAGGACAGTTTCCTGTGTAACATGGAATCATTCTTTGGTTTGAAGTCACCTTTCTGGAGTCCCAGTCTTAATCAGATTAACAAACATGCTTCTGATGAGGTTAGTCTGTTGCTCTGTATTTCAGCTTGTTATCACTAGCTTTTCTATTAATTACAAGTCAGATCACCAGTCCACAATAGTAGTGAGGGACAACATAAATAAAATGAGAGTGCCCAGGAGATGTCACTCGCAGGATCTCATGCATCCTGAAACTCCCACGGGCTCCTGCAGCCTCCCACATGTCTTGCTGGTCTTTTGTTCAATTACAGTTAATGCAATAGTTTGCCATTTTCTCCTTCTAATTATATTTTCAAGTGGGATTTGTAGCACATAGAAAAACATCCTTTTACATGTTGAGACACCGGGGTTTTGTGCCTGGCATTGTCTGTCCCCTGGGTGCTGTACCATTCTTTCTGCAGCGCTCTGAATAAACAAGTCCCCCTTTTTAGAGCTGCAGTTGTACAAACTGAAAATTTATGCATTAACTGTTTGCATTCTGAGCATGTGTTCCAGATTACGTCTTACAGCATTCTTCTGGCCTGCTACAGAATGCGTGTTTGTCAGAAGCGTTTCTTTCACAGTCCACATATCTTTCAATCACAGAATCAGCAGATCAGTTAGCACTGTTTTTTAGAATATGCATACATGGTTGAATCAAACATACAAGTAGGTGTGTATCTTTCTGTGACTTTATTTCATTTTTGGGGCTGCCATAATCTTCTGGCCAAGATGATCGAGTAGGTGGCAGGCAAGCAAGCATCCCTTTCAGGAACAGTGAACCTCTTCCTTCAACTCTGGTATATCATGCCTCTTAGATGGGAATCTTTACTTTTCTCTCCCTGGGTGTCTGAAACATTTTGCCCTGTTCAGTTCTTCTCATTTCCTCTGGGATATGGAATTACTTTTTGAGAAATAAGCAAGGAGCCGTTTGGTTTTGCTAGGTATATTTAAAGTGTTGGGAGGGTCATAACTTTACTACTACACATTCAGTGACCGAAACGACACAGACATATTTTACATACAAGATCATCATGCTGTCCCATTGATAATCTTGCAGACAAATATCCCTTCCTAGCCAAGAATCTGCTTTCTACTTTGCATCATTCCTACTATGCAGGATGACCGGTGACTCACAGGCTGTTTTTTTTGAAAGCTAGCACTGAAAGCTAATTAAAATCTTTTCTGGGTGATAAAGGGAGATTTGGGAGAAGAGTCACCATGATTGTTTTCCCCAAGAATTTAATTTACAGCCAGTTTTTTTCCTATCTTAATGTTACTTTCAAATGCACCCAGTGATAAGAAGCAACATCTGTTTTCCCCTCAGTAGTACAAGAAGGCTCGGCATGGGGCTGAGTATAGACAGTCCATGTGAACCTATTGTTATTCTCATTTCTTTTGTCCCTGTGCCTGGTCCATTTGCCATGTACCATCCGGCAAACAGCTGACACATACTAGCTATTATGGACCCTGGCCTAATTGTGAGGTCTTAAAAGCTCTGCCATGTTTGTCTTCTAGGGTGAATCAGAGGCCTGTGCTCAGCGCAGTGCTGCAGACCACCACTCTCATTTTGCGTTTTTAGAGTAGCAGACTATTGTGTCAGGGGGTTGGTGGGTGTCAAAAATACAGTCAGCATGAAGAACAACGTTTTCCTCCTCCCCTTCTTTGCCTGGAATGATCTTGCTTTCCTTAGTAATAAAGCATGCAGCTACTTACGCTTAACTATCCGGTAGATATTATTTTAGCTTCAAAGCAGAGGCTGGCAAATTTTAGATGCACCAGTGGAGCTCTGAGCTGGCACCATTGGTGAAGGGGGACGGGGAAGATGGTGGAGTTGTCCATCCCAGCTCTCCACCGTCAACACACCACTCTATTCAGATGTCTGCTTTGTGCCCCCACAGCCCTCTTGGAACAGAGACCATGATGACACGGCATCTACCCGCTCAGGAGGAACCCCAGGCCCTTCCAGTGGGGGCCACACGTCACACAGTGGGGATAACAGCAGTGAGCAAGGTAGGAGAGCTGCTCTTGATTCTCTTGCTACTTGTGTCATTTTCCAGGGTTGAAAAATTAGAAATGTCTAGCGAATGACTCTTTATTCAATTTTTCCTAGAATGTAAACCCTGTATGATATGAGAACTGGCTCATCTTATCTTATCCCCCACCCCCATCCAATCCCCTTCTTCTTTCTCTGCCATTCAAGCTACCTAGCTGCTTGTCACCTGGCCACCTTTACAGAACAGGGTCAGTGAATTGAGACGAAAGAAGCTGATTGGACGTTTGAATGTGTGAAAATAGCATGCCACGAGTACCCTGCTATAGAAATAAAAAAGTTTATTATTACTTTCTGTTAGAGGCTTTTCGAGAGATCATGAGAAGCATCCTCTAGGATTCCAATTGAATGATGTCTTAAGATGCTTAGGAGGCAGTGGGCCTTTTAGGAACCATGTTGGGCTTTTCTCCTCACTGGGTTGAAGCCATTTTTCCAGATTTACTTATTTGGATCTCTTCAGTGCTTGACTTCATGGCAAAGTCAGACTCGAGGGAATTAGGATGAGATGGAAAGCAACCAGATCAATTTCGTCACTGTGGTTCTTGGAGTGCACATACCTGTGTGTGCTTTGGTGCCCGCGGATGTGCATGTCTGACTGTCACTGGTGGGAGATAAAGTTTAAACATAAAGTTCAGCTTCAGCAATAAGGTGAACGAGGATTTAAATGGCTTGTACTGCTTTTGATGAGACCTACTGCAGTGGATCTTGTGTTCAATTCATGCAACCAAAGTTTAAAAGAGTATTCTCTCCTGAATATAAAAAGATGGCTTTATTGAGGTTGACTCCGAGCCCACAGTAGGTACATACTTTTAAAATCAGCTTTTATGATCATGTTTCACTGGAGTGTTGTTACCCAACAAAAGAATTTTGTTTTCTAACCAAACCGGGCTGTGCAATTAGAACTGCAACGTCTGCAATGAATTGAACACGGTTAGTTTGACAATGCAGAACTTTCTCTGGTGGCTCAGATGGTAAAGCATCCGCCTCCCATGCAGGAGTCCTGGGTCAAGAAGATTCCCCTAGAGAAGGGAATAACAGAAACAGGAAAGTCCTTTCTTGGGAGGCGGGTACATGTATGCTATTTGGACTGGGAATAACTTTTACACATAGAATTGTAAGTATTTGAGATATTTTATTGTTCAGAGAGAAGTTGCTGACATCATCACAACTCTGTCTAGTAAAAATGGAGCCTGGAATAGTAAACTTGTTCAGAGCTGAGACAGAAACAGGTAACCTCTGACCTCTGCCTTTTACTGCAGAATTATATGCAGCATAAATCCACAGGGCCTCTTTCCTTTTAAGTGTGGGTATGTGTACATTATGGTGTCACTGTTCACAGTGCTGTAGTTAAGGTGAGGTCAACATTTCCATAGAAAGCCCTACTTTCAGAATTCAGCTTGCACCATGAATTTTCGAAAGGTGTAAATGGAATCTCAATTCTTTGTGCTGTGCTCCAAAGTTGCTACATGGGGTCATAGCCTAGTGTTTCGTTTGTTTCTTTTTCTTTTTTCATGTCTTGCTTTTAAAAGAATATGTCACCCAGTAGGCCCCATGGATGGAGGAGCCTGGTAGGCTGCAGTCCATGGGGTCGCTAAGAGTCCAGACACGACTGAGCGACTTCACTTTCACTTTTCACTTTCATGCATTGGAGAAGGAAATGGCAACCCACTCCAGTGTTCTTGCCTGGAGAATCCCAGGGATGGGGGAGCCTGGTGGGCTGCCGTCCATGGGGTCACACAGAGTCGGACATGACTGAAGTGACTCAGCAGCAGCAGCGGCAGGCCCCTAGTTTAGCTGCTACTTTAAAGGATGTAAACTGCTACAATGTATTTGAATTAAAAACAGAAAGATCCTCAGATAACAAAGATTTTCAGAGGGCAAGTACTCCATCCCAGTCTTCCCCTTTGACACATGAGAACAAGGAATCAGGAATTTCTCAGGTTCATTTCTCCTTCAATGAGTGTTCTCCAAAGGCCAGTTTAATAATGAATGTGATTGTAAGCCATATACCCTTCACATTACTGGAGTTTTCCATTCACATCGTTTCTCTTTCTGTTTTTTTCATATAAAAACCACCAGCTCGTTTTTCCTTTTAATGCATTTTCATATAAATTGTCTCATTCGAATGGAACCTGTGGAAAACAATCATACAGTCCTGGGCGGTAGATGGAACAGGTCTAGCCCATTTGGCAGATGAGGAACAGGAGGTTGGATGAGCTGGGCAGTTTGCTGAAGCTATGGTGCAGTGTCAGACCTCAGTTTCCTGATTATTTTTTTAAGACTCTTCTCATCATGCCCTCTTTCTAGCAAAGAAGTAAAGTCACTCATTTCCACGGTCACCATGGGAAGGCTTTTGGTGCTGATCACACCTCCCGCCTTGACTTCCCCCACCAGCTGGACCACAGAGGTGGTAGGAGTCACACCTCGTGTGCCCCCTGCCCCTCCCCACAGGCTCTCCTGGGCAGCGATTTATTCCCTGCTAAATGCAGAATGATGCCTGGAAGTGTTGCTTCAACAACTTCTGTGCATTTCCATGCCAACCACGACCCTTCTCGGCTCTTTTTTTTCATCCTTGGGACCTGTGGAGCTGGATCTTTGTGCAGCCTTCGGATTAGCTGTGCACCGTGGCTTTCCCGTGTTCTCCTGTCTGCCTTTTCTGGCAGGCATGGATGTGTAAGCCGTGCCAGCATCTGGCCCGTAGTGCATGTCCTAAATAGTTATTTACACAGTTTGAGTCCATTTTAGTCAACTGGGTAAATAACAGCCCTCTTCAGAAGATTTATAAATCCATAAATATGTCTTTATACATACCCAATAGACAGAAATAACTCAGTCTGTCAAGAACATATCTAGAGAGGTGTTTCCCCCACAGACGGGAGTAATACATATTTTAAAACTTTCTCTACTATATTATTTGTACTGCATTTCTTTTTCCCTTATTCGTTTTCAATGTTTGCCACTTTATTATGGCACCCAAGGTACAAAAAAGAGAAAAAAATCCCTAGGCTTTGGTCTTCTGTTGAACAACCTTGTCTGCAGTGCAAGGTAGGCATGTGACAGTCTCAACCGAGCCTTGTTCTTTCGGACTTTGAAAGTAAAGAAAAGAAAATCAGTCATCCAGGAAATCATGATGTTCAGACAGATTTCAAAATACATTAACAATTCCTGGTAAAGAGTTTCAGCAGTTTGAGGAATTTTGAGACCCTGATAATTAGAGAAATGAGAGACTCTTGTGGTTGATGAAGGAGTTTTAGTCCACATTTTTACCTAAGCATAAACAATAAAGTACAGAAGCCAGTGCTGATCATTCTGAAGAGAATATACATGAGGTATATAACCAAGAAAATGCCAGTGATGTTCTTCTTTTTTTGGGGATTTAGTGTTTATTCATGATTTACTCAGAGGTAAAGAATCCACGTGCAATGCAGGAAACATGGGTTCAGTCCCTGGGTCAAGAAGATTCCCCTGGAGGAGGAAATGGCAACTCACTTCAGTGTTTTTGCCTAGAGAATCCCCATGGACAGAGGAGCCTGGCGGGCTACAGTCCTTGGGGTTGCAAAGAGTCGGACATGTCTGAAGTCAATGAACACGCATGCATGATTTATATAATATCTCTCTTCCTCAACTCAAATTATTTATCATGGCAACTCTTCTTATGGCATCTACATTCGTTTAATATCAACACTTACAGTCCCTTGCAGGAAATTGATTCTTCAATAGCAAAGCACCTTTAAATGGGCATTTATAAGGAAGGCCTAACATCTGTATTTGGTTGAGGGTTTTAGCTGCTGTGCTGCAACATTGATTTTTGTCTACTTTTTAACTTTCCTCAAAGCACTTCCAGAGATATGAGATTGGATTCTTATTTTCACCCTGTCAATGATTTGATATTTTCCCATTTCAGAAGAGACAAAAGTAGAGCTCAGAAATCTTGAAATGAGTCACTGTCAGCCACCTCAGAATCTTGGTCTCTTGCCTTTGTAACTGCTTTAGGATGTGGTGGTTTCAGGACGCAAGATGAGGTGCACATTGGCAGATCCTGGCCTCTTCATGTGTCTTTTTATCCTGCTGGGTGAGGCTGCCCTACTGATCGTAATCAGTGTCTATTCTAGTGAGCATGTGGTTTGGGCAGGAAGAACACCAAGAAATCTAGTGCTTTCTTCATGGATTTTCCTCCCACCGCTCCCCTCGCCCTGGGGCTCCCCTGGTGGCTCAGATGGTAAAGGATCCTCTTGCAATGCAGGAGATCCGGGTTTGATCCCTGAGTTGGGAAGATCCCCTGGAGGAGGGCATGGCAACCCACCCCACTATTCTTGCCTTGAGAATCCCCATGAACTGAGAAGTCTGGCAGTCTACAGTCCATGGGGTCACACAGAATCAGACATGACTGAGTGACTAACCACAGCACAGCAAAACCCCCCTCACCCCAGGGCTTGCAGAGCCACTCTAGCTCATAAGCAGCCTTAGCTGTGCTTAGACGTTTTGAGTTTGGGCAAGTCTCCTTTCTGGGTTGAAAGTCAAGAGAGATGAATACATGATAGCAATGAAATACTAAAAGAACCCACTATGGGCTCTCAATCAGTGTAGGTATTTGATCACTCGTGTTGTGGAGAAGGTCACTGGGGTCCAGAGAGGCTGAGAGACTTACCCACAGTCACATGCTGGTTGGTGGTACAGCAGGGACTTGAACCCATGCAGTCTGACCCCAGAGCCCAAGGCAATATTTGACATATTTGACGTGATCCTGGGATGTTGCCTAGAAATGGGAAAACAGATCCTGCGAGGGCCATTCTCTCCGTTATCAGTTCAAGGACTCTGCCTCCTAGTGCCTGCACTGGGCCTGGTGCCCTGGTCTGTAATCGGGTGATGAAGCTGTGAATCAAGCAGAATCAGCGTTAGCTTCAGGGAGGTTCTACTCTGCTGGGGAGTGAGAATCCAGTTTTGTGTGCTAAGGAGAAGGATGATTGAGCTCTTTACAGCGGAGCAGGATGATTGATATGATTAATTTGTATTATGTATGAAGAGCCTCCACCATTGCACTCATTCAAAGATTTATTGAATTGAGAAGAGGAGCCTAGAAAGCAAGTAAGGACGTTTCTCTCGCAGAACATTTCCCACTTCAAGCTCAGCTCATTTTCCTCTTTTGTGAGGAGAAAGAAAAGGTCTGATTTCTACATTGAAATTTCACGTGAAACATTTCAGCCCTAAAGAACTTTGCTGGTCTCTAGAATTTTTCTAAAACCCGCTACGAACTTCTTTGGGGGCCAGGGCTCAGATCAACAATGGTATCTTTGCTCCCACAAAAAAATGCAAAGTCAGGATGTTTCTTTAAAGAGGAACCATTGAGAAGCGCGGCTGTTTCTTTACAATAATGTGTCAGTAGTTGCCGGTGCCTCCCACTGCCCCCTCCCCCGCACACCAGCTTTTGTAGGCGTTCAGGCAACCTATAGGCAGAAGGCAATGCCATTTATTATTGAAGGGAATTTGGAGGCAGTCATTTCAGACCTGTGAAGCCAGCAGGCAGAGCTGGGTGAGAGCGGGGGGGGGGACCACGGCGGGGGGGAGGTTTGGGGGGTCGAGCGTGTGGAGAGAGGGAGGTAGGGAAGGGCCACATTTTGTTCCAGATGACTAAGCAACGATTTATATACCCGCTCGCCTTTTTACATGAAGAAGAAAAGTAATAACAGCCCAAACCCGGGCATTTGAAACAGTCAGCTGTCTGATGAATAATGGGGTAGGTGGGAAGGAGCTCTCTGATTGGATGTCTTAATGAGCAATTTCGCACAGAGTTTGGGCTGCAGTTCCCTTGACCTTTGCCCTTTATTGACCAAACTGACACTTCATTTTTCACATACTTCCAATTATGGCTTGGCTCAAGTATTGCCCTCCCTCCTTTATTTCTTTCCTATGGACAACTTGAGAGCAGTTGAGGCCACAGAAGATATTTTAATTTGAAAAACTACTGTAGCAACTCAGGTTTAGGATATAATCTGTAATCTGCAGTTTTTCAGATGAAGACACAAAATAAATACTGCTTGTTTTGCAACAGTTTTATTTTATGGCTTTTTTATCCCAATTTTAAAATCAAAATATTTATAATAATCTAAGCATCCTGAACAGAAAGAAAAATGTCTAAAAAGCAGACTTTTTTTGTCTGTTGGTCCAGGTGACTTAAATGATCTTGTATTTGTTCACACTTACTTCTGAAGCCTTGTTCTTCTCCCAGAATGTCTTCTATTTCAGGAGCACTAGAATGCATTTTGCAAAATACACTTTGGTGAGAAAAGTAGAATATAATTGTGATCACAGGCCATAGCCTTTGGGCCACTGGTGCCCTGTGTCGTGCTTCAGTTACATTTAATGTTGATTGCAAATTCAAGTGTGGTCTTTGCGTGCAGTGGCAGGCAGAACAGGAAAATGATTTCCTGATGGGAAAAGTCAGGTGTAAAAAAAGAAAGGGGAAGTTATTACACTCTGCAAATCCATGTTATCAAAAAGTTCCATATTACTAACTTATCAAATATGTTGAATTAGATGTATGGACAGAGAATTGTTTTTTCCCAAGAACACCCTGTGCTCTAATCACCTTACCTTTTATTGACTCATCAAATGTGAGTAACTATTTTCTGTTCTCCATTTGCTTGGCTTCAAGCATCATGAAAGCCGGTTATCTTTAAACAAATAAAAATAACTGCATAATCTAAAAGGCATAACTGTTTATTTAGGGGCATGAACTTGGCCACGAGTGTTTTGACAGAAAGTGCATATTCTCACTAATACCAGGGATACATACCTAGTGAACTTGATCATTGTTTTTCATCTTAACTGAAAAATTCATTTGAAATTATTTACTCCCAGATAGATTTCCCTCTAACACAAAACTATGTGTTGCAAAGTGGGTGAAGTGTTACCTACTTTATTATGTAGCCCTGTGGCATATCCATGGCATATTTTACTATAATACGGTAATAAAAGAATATGTAAAAGGCAGACAAAGGTTCTGTCTTTTTCTGTAAGGTGACCTCTGTTACCAAGTAACTGCTTTACTTATGAGCTTATTAAAAACTCAAAAAATGAGCTTTTCATACTTCAGAGGCATTGATGTGAAAATGAGCTGTCCTGTGAGTAGTTTTCTTGATCATTTTTAGAACAATTGATTAGCCAAAGAGCTCCTGTCATTAGTTGACATTGACTGATAGCAATTTGTCACAAGCTCTGAAGGTCAGCGAGACAGTTGGAGTTTCAGCCTGCCTTTGATTGACCTTTACAGAGTCCATCCTCATGTGATTGGGTTTGAATGGGTCTGACCCTCGATTGGAAAAGACAGGACATTAGTCAACAGGCTCATTTCATGTATTTTCTGTTGATTGCACATTTTTATTTATGTGTGAACTCAAGGTCTGGATAGCTTATCAAATTTTGTACTCTAGTTTTTGAAATTTAAGCAGTGTGATACTTGTTACGTATGGCCTTAAAACCGCAAGTCTGTGTTCCCTCTGGTTTGCAGTGTTACAGAACACTCTGTATGCAATGTAGACTTTGCTGCTAACACTTGCTATGTCACCTGTGCAGATACTGGGATTCTTGTTGCCTTCGATGGATTGTTTTTGTTGTGTTGGTTTCTTAAGAAATACCAACTTTAGTGTGACTTCTGAAATTATACCCCAATTCTCTGACTTTCCAAGAATTAATGACATTGGTCTCTCAAGAGTCTTGTGATATTTTAAAATAAAAAATGAGTAGCAAAGAATTCTATGAATGATGATGTTATGTCAACTCATCATGAAGTCCTGCAAGCCAGAAGGTATGAAAACATTTTAGAAAGGGGTCTTCTTTACAATTTCACTTTGTCTACTGAAGGTTAGAGAAAGCTTTTCTGACTGTGACAACGCTGGCCTGTCGGTGAGAGTGGGACCTGATACTTTCTGTTGTAGTGGACCTGGAAGTTAATGGTTACTTCTTTCTTCCCCAAACCATGAAGTGTTTTTCAAAAACATATCTCGTATAGAAGAATATATTCCACATTTGTATTAATAACATGCATTTAATTGCCTTATGTAAATAATAAAAGGGTCACCTGTACTTTCAAAACTCAAATATTAGTGTGTAATTATTTAATTCAGTTTCCAAATAAGGACTTTCTTTTCTCTTACTCTCATTCACTTTCCCTTTTCCTCTTGTCTCTGCATTGAGTTTTAAACTATAAGCAATAACTTGCTTTTCAAGTCCATCCTCCTAGGCATTCTAAGGTCACCACATACAGCCTGGCACAGATGAAACATGTGTTTCAGTTTCTACTCTAGAAAATAAACCAGGAGAGAATCCATTGTCCCTGGTAGTGGATTCTTTACAAGGTGTCATTCTTGGCAAAGCTGCAATGAGGAAGTTAATTTTAGGGAAGCATCTATTTAATATAGCCCAAGGAGCTAAAAAGAGTTTAAAATTGTAATCACTTCTTGCAGATGAGCCAGAATATGATCGCAAGTTGTATTTAAGGGGAGAAATGTAAATTTGTACATCTCAGTCAAGTCATTAGAAATAGATTAAGCACTTACTGTATGGAAGGTGCTCTGTGTGAGGCTATTAAATTGAGTAGGTCATAGTATTTGCCCTCAGGAAGCTCGTGTGTGCTACCAAGAGCATTAAGCCGATGGAAGTGAAATATTCACTAAATACTGAATATTCTTAGGAAGCTATGAGCGTATGTATTTCACAACACACCAGTGACCCAGATACACTGAACTCTGTGGCCAAGGCTGTTGAAACAAAGTGGATGGGATTTGTCCTAACAGGCAGAGGGACACTTCCACCTCGATCCTCAGACTGCCATGTAAGCTCAGCATCTCTGGGGCCCAGTGAAGCCAGCTGTGATCCATAGTCCCCTCTTGAGAACTTGACCCAAGTGGCCACTAAGGGTCTCTGCTGTTTGAACCAGTGGGGTCATCATTGCTTTCTCAATCATTATTCACATCAGCTGATTCATATTGATCTTCATCAGGGAATCTTGACACTTTGAAGGGGGCAAGATCCCTTTGGCAGTTTGGTGAAGTCAATGGATCCCTTGTCAGTAATATTTTTATTAATGCACAAAATCAAATACTTAAGATTATGAGGGAAACTATATTGAAATCCAGTTATCAAAATATTTTTAAAAACAAATTATAATATAATGATGTAAGTTTTTTGTTTTAATATGTATTAAATAACGAAGTCCAGCAATAAGTCTATTGTCTACCACATTTTTGAAATAGTGATGAATGTAAACAGTGTCTTAAGATATTTGTAACTATATACTGGGATATGTTATTATGATTTCCACAGGTCCTACTAATAGTTCTGTGATTTGTGCCTACCTAGATACATACTTGCCTGGAGAATCCCAGGGATGGGGGAGCCTGGTGGGCTGCTGTCTATGGGGTCGCACAGAGTCGGACACGACTGAAGTGATTTAGCGGCAGATACATACTTGAAATACTCATTCCAGTTAAAGTTTACTGAAAATAAAAGATTAATTTTTTTCCCTCCCAAGTACTTAGATCTTCTGAATTCTAAACCATGGATCCCCTTGGGGAAGTCCAGGTTAAAAACTTCTATGTTAATTCATGTCATCTGTAGGAAGTATTCTGTGAACCCCCAGATTGGAGAAAGTGACCCTCTTTTATGCTCTCAGGGTATCTTGTGTCTTGTCCTTTCTCATAAACATATGTGTGTATATATACATAGACAAATACACACACACACACATATTTTCAGGTCCATCCTCCTAGGTATTCTAAGTATATATGTGTGTGTGTGTGTGTGTGTGTGTGTGTGTGTGTGTGTGTGTGTGTGTGTGTGTGTGTGTGTGTGTGGGGGCTTCCCTGGTGGCTCAGTGGTAAAGAATCCGCCTGCAATGCAAGAGACATGAGTGCAGTCCCTGAGTCAGGAAGATCCTCTGTAGAAGGAAATGGCAACCCACTCGAGTATTCTTGCCTGGGAAATCTCGTGAACAGAGGAGCATGGTGGCCTACAGTCCATGGGGTCACAAAAGAGTTAGACACGACTAAACAACAACAACAGCATACATTTTTGGCCACTCCGTGCAACATGCAAGATCTTAGTTCCCCGAGCAGGGATCAAACCTGCACCCCTAGTCTTAACCATTGGTCCTCCAGGGAAGTGCCTCCTTTCTTATATTGAAATGAAACGTTCATGCATCGGCCTCCCCAAGGGATTATGTCTTCTTCATCTTTAACTCTCCTGTGCCCAGCATAGTTATGGCACATGACCACTGAGAGATAACTGTTTGTTGAAGAGGATTGTGACCCCTCTCGTGCTTTCGAACTATCTACACTACATTCCCCCAGGACTGATTTCTTCTGGGTACCAGGTGGCTAATCGCGCATGATCCTCTCTGTCAAAATGTGAACAGATACCAAAGTCTTGCCTGTTCCCACCCCCAGAGAGGTGTTTTGATTGGGGCACTCAAGGAAAGATTCTATAGGTAGCTCTTTCAGAACTTGGTGGTAGACTGGGTTTGGGGATGTACCTTAAATCACAGCATCTGCCTAGTTGCTAATTCTGCCTACTCCTCCTCTTGAGTTCCATCCTCTGGGCCTGAATGGGTTTCCAACAGAAAGATGGCTGGGGACTGGCTGCAGCAAGTACTTTGGTATCTTTTGAGGGACCTTAAGGTAAGAGGTTAAGGATGAATTGCAAGAGTAACTGTGCCACCCTGGGAGAATGCTTTTATGCCTTGTGCTGTTCCCAGCAGCAGACATGATTCCATCCCCTGGGATGTGATATTTAGCTCTGCTCCTGAATTTATCTCTCTCCTCATGACTGCTAGCACTAATTAAGGATAGTGGTGGAGGTTTTGGCTGTTGGCCTAGCAAAAACTAACCCAAACAGTAAATTTATGCCAAGCATTTTCCTTTAAAAGAGGTAGGCGTTGTCTCCCTTTTACATTGATTGGTCCCAGAAGTGTAGTTGATAAGTTGGGTTTTGCTCAAGTGTCTGGCTTTGTGGATTAGTTCAGTCTTGCAGATAATTTTCCGTAATTACTTAACCTAAAAGCATTCTGTTTGATTAGTACAATTATCTTTGGCCTTCCCTGTTTACCAATATCAACCCATGTGCATTCCCACCTAGATGAAACTCATCTTATTTCCTAACAAAGAATGGAAGAGGTAGAACTTCTTCTACCTATTCCCACATCAGGAGAAGAAGGGAACAAGGCTCTACCTAGAAAGTCAAAATTATCTTCAAAATTGTGTGTTTTTAAGAAAAAAGGAATTGAAGAGTCAATACGGAAAACATTGCATTTGCCAATAGGCTTGTGGCTAGATCTTTAGCACTTGATCAGTTCTCTCTCTTTCTAAACAATTTATTTGTTTTGTTTGAACCTTTCCTTGAGTGCTCCCTTTTACAATACACCTGTGACAGCAGGACAGGTAAGACCTTGACACCCTTTTGTACTTTGGTAGCTTAGGTGAAAAGGATATATCTTAATTATACAATGTTTTTACGTATTTTCTTTTTCATTCTGTGAAAGGATTTAAGGAAGGAAGCAGAAATATATAGTATATTATAAGATTCAAAAAAAGTAGATGAAAAATTAGAATGAAAAGAAAATAAATAAGAAGTCATTCTTAAGAGAGTATGGAACATTATGAATCATAGGCTCATGTCCAGTTTTTGAAGTAGGCAGTTAATTTGGCTCTGAGCTTCCTAGCAGCCAAAATGAAGAGTGAAATCTAATTAGTTACGAGATTGAGAGCATCCTTGGATGTTGCTTAGAAGAATCTCTTTGACAGGCATTAGGACCCACACATCCTCACCCAGGTAATCCAGGAAGACGGCATAGGCTGACATCCTCACAGCACCTGTAGGACTCCCTTACATCTCCCTCAGCTCCCTAGCACAGTGCTACAAATAGAGTAAGTGCTTGATCAATATTTGATTTATTTGTCTGGATGTCTGGATTTATATTCAGCCCATTCACATTTTAACTTCTTGGTATCTAAGCTAAGTCTGATTGCCGTGGCTGAAACAGATGACAGCTTGTCTTCATATGAACCGCAGTGCTGATTGTTTTGTGACACCATGAGTGTCTTTCCCAGTTTCTGCCACCCTCTTCAGACCATTTTATGGTGAGCCAGCTCCGTTCTCCAATCTTTTCTCCCTGTACCTGGGGACAGGGGTACAGGTGACAATACTCTTGTCCTTCTGGTTGTTATCCTCTGAAACGAGGTAAATGGATCTTGAGAGATTCAGATAGAAAGTGATTCAGTCGTGTCCGACTCTTTGTGACCCCATGGACTGTAGCCTACCAGGCTCTTCCATCCATGGAATTTTCTAGGCAAGAGTACTAGAGTGGGTTGCCATTTCCTTCCCCAGGGGATCTTTCTGACCCAGGGATCAAACCCGGGTCTCCCGCGTTGCAGGCAGATGCTTTACCATCTGAGCCACCAGGAAAGTCCCAATTCAAGATTCAGATAAGTGATGGTTAAAATGGAGATGCTGAGGGACTGAGCTGGGATGCTGGGATGATAAGATATGGTGGCCACAGTCTTTATGATTTCAGCCTGTAAAATTGAAGGGGATTGTGTGTTGTGAATATTTGGTTTACCAAGTACTCAGAACATCTCCTCACGTGAAAGGAATTCTCTTAGTGCCAATAAAAGGTATTGTTTGATATTGTGAATTTTAAGCTAATGACAAGAATGCTCCCAAACCTAGAAAAGGTGAAGATAGAAGTAGTCCCATTCACCAACTTACTGAGTATTAATGGAATGTCCACTTGTACCAGCCCATTGCTAGATGTGAGAACTGAGAATGAGAGAGGCTACTCCTGGAATCAAGACGCCGAACATTCAGTGATGGAGCAGACAGTTCACACAAGGCAGGTTAAGTCTCACAGTTCAGTAGACTCAGTGTAATTTGGAAGCAGAGATGTGGCACCTAACAAACCGGCAAAGATGCAGTGACTGCCTCTCCCCAGCCTTCCATGACAGGCAACATTAATCCATCACATTGCCCTTTCTCATTGAATGAGACTTGGATGTTTGTCCATCTCAGCACTCCAGGCAACCACTGCCACCACCCCCAGAGGTAGCCCTAAGAGCATCTACTTTCATTCCCAGTCTCCTACCCAGCTTCCTCAGGGGGCGGCGTGATATGGAAACTTGATGGAAACTTAATATGGATGGAGAAGGGCACGCAAGGCACAGAAATTAGTTTGTGTAGTGGCATGAGGGAAAGAGGGAGCATGCCACTGTAGCTGGAGTGTGAGCAGAGAAGAGGGGAAAGGAAAGTCTGGGATGAGGCCAGCAGGGAGCAGGACCAGACAGCGAAGGGTCATATACATTGCCTTGGGAGTTGGGAGTTGGCTGGGAATTGGGGAGGCACCGAAAACGTTAGTGTGGCGTCTTGGGCAGATCTGAGTGAAGGAGGGATGCGTCGGGGGAAGGTTGGGGCCAGCACTTCTCATATTCAGAAAGACTGGGGTTGTGGGTTGAGTCAGAAGGAGGAGGCTCTGGAGAACTTTTGAGGAGGAGACTGGACCAGGCTGAGTGGTGAGGGGTAGGGGAGCTCAGAAGGGCTGGAAGCAGGCCAAGTCTCAGAACACTGCTCTCTAGACCATAGGTCCCTTCCAGCACATTCCCTGTCTTCTCAGGGGAGCCTCCCTGAGGTAGGTTGGTCACTGTGGTGTATGGCTGCTCCCCCATACCCTGGCTGCACGTTCTTCCCACCCTTTCTGAGGGCAGCTCCTGGAAGCCTGGCCACCACCCTCTGCCGCCCTGCTTTCCCGCGGAGAAGGCTCTGGCTCCATGGTGACCAGGGGCTGCCTGGAAAGGAAGAGGCCAGCCAAGCTATCATGGGAATTTGGTGACTCATTTCATCAGTTTACTGCTCTGAACATGAGGTGACTTCCCCTTTGCTTGACAGCTGATTGATGACCATTTCCTCGGAGTGGATGCTTTGTTTCACAAGCCTTCGTGTTCATGGACTCTCAGTGGGTGCTAATCCTCTCTTTCCCCTTCCCAGACTGCTGAGTTTTCTTTTTATGTAGAATCTTCAAATTACCTGCCTATGACTTAATCGATTCCAGGATGGAAAATAGTATGCTCTTAACACTTGCTGATATAACTCCATTCCATCCACTTTTTGCCAGAACGCTGAAGAATCCAGGATACTGTTTTTTAATACTGAAACAGTATTTCCTTGACTCCCAATCTGTCACCTGATCCTTAGTGTGTCTACATTGAAAGCTGTCCTTTAAAATAGTGTACCTCATTTTGGGCATCCAGAATTTTGTTTGGCTGTTAGTTTTCACTTGCTTTCCCAGGATGTAGGTTTGTGTATTTTTAGAAAGATTGCCCATTACTTTGTTTCCAGATGTCCTGATGTTCTTGATAGGAAAGGAATCAGCTTTGGAAAACATTAATCGCTCCACTAAATGATGGAATGTTAATAAAAGCTACATAGCAAGGAGTGGAAGCATTCCTTTGAGGTTCCAAGAATATTCCTTATTTTTCATAAGTGAGGTGGAGGCAGTAGACAGGTTATGTGGGTCAGATCATCATCCTAGATCATGGCTGTGGTCCTTGGATTTAGTTTCCACATTTCAGGTAGAGGCAGTTGGTTTCACGTGCCTTACTTTGCATCTGGAACAGATTCTATTTTTAATCTGTAAGTTGAATGTGGCGTGGAGCCATGTGCTGCCCAGTTCCAAATGCATAACTCCTGTTGCTATCAGTGAGTTTCTTGATGGATTGGAAAGAAGTATTTATTCCAGATCTTTCTCTGCCTTTGTAGAATTATACATGCTGAACAAATCCTAGCACTTTTCAAGTTAAAACGAAATGTTTTCTAAGGTAGCAACCATGCTGGCTTAAAGGAATCATGCAACAATTTCAAATAGACACACACACAGAACCGTAGAATTGGTTTTCAGGCAGAGAGAGGCAACTGGGCTCAGGAACCTTGGTGGCAAACAGAGTAAAGGACATGGCTGTATTAAACTACACAATATTGCTTTTAAATAGAAGAGATAAGAGGAGAAAACCTTTTCTTTGAATGGTACTCTGCTCGTGAGAATGCACACATTATTGTTGGTGAGCAATGCTAACAAATGCCCTCCTGTACTTCCTCACTCTTATTACCCAGTGGTGGGAATGGTATGGCAATGTTCGCTCAGAACTGACTGATGTTTGCATCTATAAATAAATGTACTCAAATCATAATTGTTGTAACAGGATTGTTTGATTACCTGGCTGTGGCCTTGTTCTGAGATAGCTTTTGGATCACCTGTTCATTGGGAACATTTGACAGACCTGTGTTTATTACCCAATTGAATGTCAGTAGCAATTGCAGCTAAAGATAAACAAAAATGCAAGTACTTGTTGACCTTGACTTTTTCCATAAGAGATTGGACTTGATGGCTCTATTGCTGTTGAGCTGATAAGGGTTATAAACAGTAGTTTAAGGAAAATGTTTTATTCCCAGAGGAAAATACCCTGTTTGCTGTGGGAAATGGCAATAGCCATGTATACCCTTTGCCAAATTTCCTTAATTCACCTTTATTTGGCCTGTGGGAAAAGAATGTGGGTGAGGGGAAACTTTTATGGCTTTAATATATATTTGAATAGACTGTTATAACTTGTGAATGGTGTAGTTTGCAGATTACAATTTTAGAAGAAGCCAGTGATGCTTTTGTGATTTATGATACTTAGTAACATGATTTCTTTGGAAAACATCACATTAATATAATGTGTTTCAGAGATGCAGTGCTTGTAAAAATACAATATGGTGCCCAAATGGTCTTTCAGATTCTAATTAAAAACATAAAAATATTGTTGGTTAGTAATCTCACTAGGGGCAAAGAAAGAGAAAATGGGCCTGGTGAATATATTGACATGGGGCACTACTAAAGGACACTGGGGGATGTGGCAATCAGTGCTTTTCTTCAGGCACAAGTCTTATTAAGTTCCAGATTTGAATCAAGACACTTTGGTCCATTAAGAATTCCCCATTTCTTGGTGAGGCATAAAGCCTCGGTGACTTGTCCTATTTGCTCTTAAAAATCCCACTGCATTTTCCTTTTGAGAAGAGGTGCTTTGGCTCAATGCCACTGGCTGCAACTTTTGCTCTTAAAATGTTGTTTTGATGCGTACTGTAGTGATGGCTGAATTGATTTCTGTGCATAAACGGTGGCCTAGATTCTTGCCCTGTGGAAATCCATGGAATTAAGAACTGTGGGTTCCCGGAGTGATAAGAGGTAAGCGAATGATTAGATATGCATGCAGGGAAAAAATGGAGATGCTTGTAGAATGGAAATAAGGGTCTATATAATTTGCAAGTTTAATGTAAATGTAAGCCACTAATACAACTAATAATTTAATGCTAATATGTGAGAGTAAGTAAATGTAATTCTAATCATTTCCTATTTGGTATGTTAAAGAATCCTGAGCAAAAATACATTGCACCGAACTATTCTCCCAGCTACCCAGATGAAAGACTGGTCTACTGACAACCGTGGCCCTTATGGGATCTCTGGGATACCAGTGAGTCAAATTTGTTTCTAGATAGAAATTGTGGGACAGTTTGAGATGGTGGAATCTTAGCCAGAGTTTCTTGCAGAGACACTTAGAATACTTGCAGAGACACTTGGGCCTAGGGGACTGATCCACCATGGCCTTGTAAGTAGTGAGTTCAGTTCAGTAGCTCAGTCGTGTCCAACTCTTTGCAACCCCATGGACTGCAGCACAACAGGCCTCCCTGTCTATCACCAACTCCTGGAACTTGCTCAAACTCATGTCCATTGAGTCAATGATGCTATCCAACTATCTCATCCTCTGTCGTCCCCTTCTCCTCCCACCTTCAATCTTTCCCAGCATCAGGGTCTTTTCCAATGAGTCAGTTCTTCACATCAGGTGGCCAAAGTATTGGAGTTTCAGCTTCAGTGTCAGTCCTTCCAATGAATATTCAGGACTGATCTCCTTCAGGATGGACTGGTTGGATCTCCTTGCAGTCCAAGGGACTCTCAAGAGTCTTCTCCAACACCACAGTTCAAAAACATCAATTCTTTGACACTCAGCTTTCTTTATAGTCCAACTCTCATATCCATACATGACTACTAGAAAAACCATATCTTTGTAAGTAGTCAGTGGTATTATTTAATAACAGAAGATATTATTCTAAATATATTGTAAATATTTGACCTTATGTTCCATTTATCAAAGTACAGATTTCCTTGTGATGATATCTCCAGTAAGTTTTGGATACACTTTTGGGAGAAGAGGTCCTTTGAATGAAATTTTAAAATATAATGAAAAAGGTCATGCCATAGTTAACCAGTGGGGAATTTTGTGCTGTCTTAAAAAAAAAAGAAAGAAAGAAAGAAAACAAACAGCAACGGTAGAGCAGAAGAGTTCCCTGGCTAATCTTCTTGCTAGGCCCTATCTCTTTCCTTATGAATTTCTTGGGAGAATAACTGCTTGCTGACTTCCACGTCTCCATGAAACTTTTGTGAAGAACAGTGGAAATCTTTGCACTGACAGATGCCACTGAGGATTATTCTGATGTCTATTACAGGGTGGATGAAATTAGGAAGTTTATTTCTGACATGGCCACAAACCCTTCCCTGTAACAGAAAGACTATAACCTAGAATCTCTGTAAACACACACACACACTTCTTTAGGATTACTGGTGATTCTCTGGTTGACACATTAGAAATGGGCAGAGGTGAGTGTGTGCCTGGGGAGTCCTGGCCTCTGGCAGCAGGAGGGCTCAGGGACTCTCTGTTCAGCCTCCTCTGGGCTGCATAGGGGAGCTTTCTACATCCTTCCTTGTAGTTGCTGAAGGATGTGGCAAGGACATGAATTGTGTGTGGCTGGCTTTCTGTCCTGCTTCTAGGAAAGACTTCTGTGTTTATCTGCGTTTTTCTGAGCACCAGTTGGCTTTGTAGCCGCCTCCCAGGCCACTTTGTGGGAAAGCTTTCTTTATGGTGGGTGACGTGGCATTTCTTGTCACTTCCTCAAATTCCTTCCCGCTGCCTATCAGCATCGCTCTGGACTTATCTGGGTTGAGCTTCAGCCAGCCAGAGCTAATCCTGGTTCCTATTTCAGAGGGGCAGAGTGACAGCAATGACCCTGCCATTTCTTGGCTTGTGACCTGGGATGCTAGTGTGGGGAGCAGAGGAAAGAGGCACAAGAATTGGGGCCCATGAGCTTGCTTTTCAGACCTGGTACCTGGAGTCTCCTCTGTCCTGTCATCACTCTTTTTTTCTCCCAAAGGCTGACAATATTGTTGATTTCAGCGTGCACTTGAATGTAACTTTTCCAACTGTAACCTAAAGAAATAAAGGGTAACTTTGCCTGAACTTACTCTCATCCCATCTGCTGAGGTCAGCCCTGATGATTTTGAGCCCCTCAGAGAAAGTCTTATGAACTGGGATTTAGAGCATCAGAAACAGGTGTCTCTTTTGTTCTGATCCTCCATTATTTAGCAAATGTTTATTGAACACCTATTATGGGTTACATATAATGTGGAATTGGAGAAGGAAATGGCAACCCACTCCAGTACTCTTGCCTGGAAAATCCCATGGATGGAGGAGCCTGGTAGACTACAGTCCATGGGGTCGAAAAGAGTCGGACATGGCTGTGCAACTTCACTTTCTTTCTATAGTTCCTTTTTTGGGTAAGTAGGAAATGGCAACCCACTCCGATATTCTTGCCTGGAGAATCCCATGGACAGAGGGGCCTGGTGGGCTGCAGTCTATGAGGTTGCAAAGAGTCAGACACAACTAAACAACTGACACACACACACACACACACACACACACACACACACACAATGTGGGATCATGGGAAGGAAAAATCTCCTAACAAAGAGCATTTTTTTTTCTGATTTTCAATTTATGAAATGTGTCCACCTATCTCAGTTTGAGTCTTGACCACTAATCCTATAGTAATCTTATAAAATCTTCATGTCTCCATTTTATAGATGAGAATTGCCTCTCACAGGCTGCAGGTGGGAAATACCAGAACCAGAATCTGCCAGGTTTTCAACTCCGACACCTTTCTTTTGTACCAAGAAGTAACCTAATAACTGATATCTTCTTGGTCCATGTGTTTCTGAAATGTATTCATCATATCTCTCATTGAGAAGAGAGAAGAGAGAATAAAATTAGGGAGGATCTTTAGCAGGAAGTGATCAGACACTTCTATTTCATTCATTATTTACTCACTCACTCATTCATTCATTCACAGAGTATTAGACACTGCTAAATCCCGAGACAACAAAGATGAATAAGACCATTCCTGCCTTCAGGGAATTTACAGTCCAGTGTTTCTTTCTCCTCTCACTTTTTTTCTTTTTAATATTTATTTATTTATTTTTTGTTTATTTGGCTGCATCAAGCCTTAGTTGTGGCTCAAGGCGTCTTTGCTGTGTCATATGAGATCTTTTGTTGTGGCACATGGATTCTCTAGTTGTGGAGCACAGGCTCTGGAGTGTGCAGGCTTCAATACTTGCAGTGTGCAGGCTTTTAGTTGCCCCAAGGCATATGGGGTCTTAGATACCGGACCAGGATCGAACCTGCATCCCCTGCATTGCAAGGCAGATTCTTATCCACTGGACCATCAGTGAAGTCCCTCCCTCACTTCTGAGTTATGAAATACCTGGCACAAACATATTTCCTGATGCTGTCCTCTTAGGAGTTACTAAGGCATTCATCCAACTTGGTTGATCAGTTCAGTTCAGTTTCTCTGACTCTTTGCGACCCCATGAACCACAGCATGCCAGGCTTCCTTGTCCATCACCAACTAACTCCCAGAGCCAACTCAAACTCAGGGCCATCAAGTTGGTGATGCTGTCCAACCATCTCATCCTCTGTCGTCCCCTTCTCCTCCCTCCTTCAATCTTCCCCAACATCAGGGTCTTTTCCAATGAATCAGTTCTTCATATCAGGTGGCCAAAGCATTGGTTGATGCTGTTGATTAACTTTCAGCCATGAGGGCAGTTCAGTATGTGATTAGACCCGAAGAGTAGTGGTCTCTTCTCATGGAAAAAATGACTTTATCTTCTTTGGGCAGAAGAGTAGCCTAAACACTTACAACATGTGGGAGATATTAACATCTACTTATTGGGTTGTTGGTGAGATTAAACAAGTTGATATATAGAACTGAGAACAGTGCCTGGTACAGAGTAAACATTGTGTCTGTATTAGCTGCTATCATCGTCATGATCTGGTTAGTACTGGCGCTGATTTCTGAGTTTGAGTGATGACATAATAGGGAATGGAGACTCAAGTACTATTCCCAAGTGTGTCTTCACTTTACAGCACAAAGCGTTTATTTGCCCTTGGTGTCAGGACAGGGAGCCCTCTACACTTGGTGGGCCACTGAAATTGCCACCTGTACAAGAATCCCTTCTATTGTTTGTCACTCTCAAATGCCTTGTCATAAATCTGTCACTTTTACCTTTGGAGGTGATGAGGAGGAAGTGAATGAGGAAGAAGAGAATTAGATTGCAGATGATACCTTTTCTCACCTCAGACTTTCAGTCCACTGGATTCTTTAAACCCAGCTAGTGGGCTTCCCTGGTGGCTCAGAGGTTAAAGCGTCTGCGTGGAATGCGAGAGACCCAGGTTCTATCCCTGGGTTGGGAAGATCCCCTGGAAAAGGAAATGGCAACCCACTCCAGTACTCTTGCCTGGAGAATCCCATGGAGGAAGGAGCCTGGTAGGTTACAGTCCATGGGGTCGCAAAGAGTCGGACACGACTGAGCGACTCAGGAAAGGGAAGTGCTATTTCGACACCACATATTGAGGTGTCTGAAAAAGTGAGGTTTACAGTGTCAGTCAGGATGACATGTTGCATCGCGTACGTACCTCTTATTGATGGTTCAATTGAGGTAGATTCAGAGCTCTCTGAAGACCTGGCTGAAATTTCCTCCCAAGAGTCCAGTTAGAAGGGGGAATGTATTTTCCCAGTAACACAATTTCTTCTAGCATCTCTAGTCTTAAGTTGTGACATTAATCTTTGGTCTTTGATGAAGCTATTGGGCAGTATCAGACCTTTGAATTTCAGGATGTCTTCTTATCAGTGAAGTTTAAAATACAAGAAGATAATCCTTTGCATTATAGATAAATTTCACCAAATGTTATATAGAGCTTGAGGACTAGCTTTATAGTAATTGCAGTTGGTAAAATAAGGTGCAAAGCATCATTAGCCTATTAATACTGAATAGGAAATTGTGATTCTGAGAAGTTCAGTTCATTCACTCAGTCGTGTCTGACTGTGAACCCATGAATTGCAGCATGCCAGGCCTCCCTGTCCATCACCAACTCCCGGAGTTCACCCAAACTCATGTGCATGGAGTTGGTGATGCCACTCAGCCATCTCATCCTCAGTCGTCCCCTTCTCCTCCTACCCTCAATCCCTCCCAGCATCAGAGTCTTTCCCAATGAGTCAACTCTTCACATGAGGTGGCCAAAGTACTGGAGTTCCAGCCTCAGCATCAGTCCTTCCAAAGAAATCCCAGGGTTGATCTCCTTCAGAATGGACTGGTTGGATCTCCTTGCAGTCCAAGTGACTCTCAAGAGTCTTCTCTAACACCACAGTTCAAAAGCATCAATTCTTTGTTGCTCAGCTTTTTCACAGTCCAGCTCTCACATCCATACATGACCGCTGGAAAAGCCATAGCCTTGGCTAGAAGGATCTTTGTTGGCAAAGTAATATCTCTGCTTTTTAATGTGCTATCTAGGTTGGTCATAACTTTCCTTCCAAGGAGTAAACATCTTTAATTTTATGGCTGCAGTCACCATCTGCAGTGATTTTGGAGCCCCCCAAAATAAAGTCTGACACTGTTTCCATTGTTTCCTCACCTATTTCCCATGAAGTGATGGGACCAGATGCCATGATCTTCGTTTTCTGAATGTTGAGCTTTAAGCCAACTTTTTCACTCTACTCTTTAACTTTCTTCAAGAGGTTTTTTAGTTCCTCTTCACTTTCTGCCATAAGGGTGGTGTCATCTGCATATCTGAGGTTCTTGATATTTCTCCCGGCAATCTTGATTCCACCTTGTGCTGGGAAGTTACAGGGAGGCAAAACCAGATTTACAGGCAGGTCTTTATTTGTTTATAGCAAATCAGCTTTACTGCTTCTTTGCCTACAAAATAACTGTCGGCTGCCCACTCTCCATCTCCCGCACCTCATTTTAATCTTCTCTTCTTGCTCTTATGTGTATGTACCATGTTGTAGCCTAGATATAATGAGACCACAGAGGCTATTTCCCATGGTGACTATTTTAATTTTTTTAATCTACTTTCTCATGACACACTAAGGTCCTTGAATTTTTAAAAAATTTTTAACTGAAATGCAGTTGATACACAATCTTGTATTAGTTTCAAGTGTACAGCAAAGTGATTCAGACATACTTATCTACATGTGTGTGTGTGTCCAGTTGCTTCAGGAGTGTCCGACTCTGTGACCCCATGGGCCATAGCCCACCAGGCTCCTCTGTCCATGAGATTTCCCAGCAAGAATGCTGGAGTGGTTACCATACCCTCCTCCAGGGGATCTCCCCAACCCAGGGATTGAACCCACGTCTCTGTGTCTCCTGCATTGCAGGAATCTTTACAGCTTGAGCCATCAGGGAAGCCAATATATGTGTGTGTATATGTATATACATATATATATATATGATATATTGTTTCAAGATTAATTCCATTTTCAATTATAAAATATTGAATATAGTTCCTTGTGCTATAAGTAGGTCCTTGTTGCTTATATATTTTATGTATAGTAGTTAGTATCAGTTACTCTCAGACTCCTAATTTATCCCTTCCCTACCCCCCGTCTTTTTCCTTTGGTGACTATAAGTTTGTATTTTCTATGTCTGTGGATCTGTTTGGTATCTAGATTCATTTGTATTATTTTAAAATTCTGCCTCTAAGTGATGCCGTACTATTTGTCTTTCTCTATTAGTTGCAAACCCACCCCTTGTCAAGAGAGTAGAGGTGGTTTCCTAGCAACCAACATGATCCTGTTCTTTTTAAAAAGTTTGTTTACTTTTATAGCTGGTTGAGGCCTTTGTTGCGGCATGAGGGCTTTCTCGAGTTGTGGAGAGCAGAGGCTGCTCTTCACTGTGGTCATGGGCTTCTTATTGCGGTGGCTTCTCTCATTGCAGAGTTATGGTGCACAGGCTTAGTTGGTCCACAGCATGTGGAATCTTCCTGGACCGGAGATCAAACCTGTGTCCCCTGCATTGGCAGGCGGATTCTTAACCACTGGACTACCAGGGAACTTCCTTTTAAAGAGAGGAGTTTCTTATATGTGTGATGCTGACTCTATCCTCTTGTAGCACAGTTCAGTGACAATTTTCAGGGACCCTCACTCCAAAGCTGGGGGTGTCACATAGAAAATGAAAAATACAATGCAAGACTTGTGGCTCATTGTTTTGAGATTTCTCCCCACGTGTTATTTGTTAACATTCTTTCTAACTTTATATTAAGAATATTGTCAAATGTACCAAAAACCAGAATGAATAACATAGTAAATACCCATAACTCACCATTTCCCTTTCAACAGTTGCTAACATTTGGCAATACTTGCTCTGTGTACATAGATAAACACACATATGTGTAACGGTGCTATATATTCCCTTCAGTATAGAAAGACTATTTAAGGAACCATATATCTCTGGGATTTGAATACGTTAGTGATACCTACATTCCCTCATCAAAGCACTGAACAACTTAGTATGGAAACAGGTGATGAAACGTCAGGATAATACTTGACTCTATATGAAAATCAGCTCCTTGTAATCAGTTGCTATTTCGAATGTTAGTCTACACGCTCTCCACACTGGGAACTTTTAGGTATTTTCCTGTGAGGATGTAGGACAGGCTGGGAAGACCATGGTTCTTGGCGTGGCAGTCCTCAGGTGCCATCCCCACTGAACAGTTTGTGAGCTCTGTGCTCTGGGCTGGATGACTCACTCAGCCTCACCAGGATGGAATTTCTTCTGTAAATAAAAAAAAAAGAGAGAGAGAGCTGGGTTAGATAACTGAAGCGTTTTCCTTCAGTTCTGAAAGACTAGATTCTACGAACCAAGTTGAAACTTTGTGTACAAACCTAGATAGAATGAAGAACTTCAATAAACATTTTACATATAGACTGAAATTTACCGAAGGTCAGTAAATTCCATGTAATTTCGTGGTCAGTGAAGAGAAATTCTGAATGTAGGTAAGGACAATTGAAAAGTATAGATTATCCCTGATATCTGAGTTTTCAGAATACCTGGGTACAAGGTTGTGTCATAGTTTTGATTTTTTTCATATAGATATAACTGAAAAGGTCCAAATGCATACAGCTTTTTTATTAGATGTGAAATACATAACTGCTTCATTAGGCTATTACTGAAATTTCTAAGTGATTTACCTATTTAAATGTTTGCATTCTGCTCTCCCTGACCCGGTATACTTTTTTCTGTGTTGAGGGAGGATATGAGTTAGGAAATGACTGGGGCAGATAGATTAATACCTTATGTCAAGTGAAATATTGTTTTAATTAAATCATGTTTGAGGTTGTCTTACAAGGTTTGGGGAAGATATTCCCTTTTTTTTTTTTCCGTCTGACAAAATGTATATGTCTGAGAATAGTGTGAATCAGTCTGAGATACAATGAGCTCTTGGGAAATTATTATTTTTTCTTCAAGAACTGACTAATTTTTTTCTCTATTTATATAGATCAGCTGACACTGTCAGCATGTGTTTGTCATCTTAGATTTAATCTGCTGTTAACAAACTGAATACATCTGCCTCAGCATACCGTAATGGAAACTTTAATCTGAAGGCAGTTAGTGAAATTTCCAGCAAAATCTTGTTAGTGTAACATCTGCCCTAATAAACAACATTAAAGGTGGGGAGGTATAGGAGACAGAGGTGTTGCTATCCCTAATGTAAATTTCTTTTGCTACTCACCTGCCAATCTTGGGATTCCTAAAGTTAATTCTTCCTAGAGTTTTTGTTTTTAACTATTTGGTCAGAAGATTACACTGCTACAGGCCAGCTAAAAGGGATGTATTTTTTGAACCTCTTCCATTGTTTTTAAAATCATTGTTTGTGTTGTAATCCTTTCAAAATGCTAGCCAGTAGCTGCTTTCCTGTTTAAAGAGTGACAGCTTTCCATGGGCAGATCACCTTCGTTTAATCCTCTGAAACTACATACTTAATTCTTAGCAACAGTGCATTTTTAGCATCAAGCACACATTACCAAGAAAAACTGAATATGGTAAACAAGTAGAAAAATAAGCTTGAGTTGTCTTAAAAGGTAATTGTGTCTTGCTTTTGGCGCCCTTATATATACATCCCACTTGGTACAATTAGCCTCTGTAAACATTTGGACGTCTTTGTAGTGGAAATGTTATGTATTTCAGGAAGCAGATGAAGGAAGGTTTTTCAGATTGATTCCTAATATAGCTGGTTTACTTTTCATCATTGGTGTTACTTTGGGGTTTTATTGCATTAGAATGTATCTGTGATTGTTCATATAAACTTTCAACCAATTTGCTTAAATATTGGAAGCTGGCAGGATGTGGAACAAGCATGGCATTGTGGAGAATATCACCCTGGCCCGAGTCAAGGGGGGAATGCTGTGAAAGCATTGTGCTAATTTTAGCTTACAAAGAGGATGAAGATAAACTGCCTACCGCTAGTTTGCCATATGCTATCCTGGTGATAATATTCGAGTGCAAAATATTCCATAGAAAGCCTTATTGTTTCAGTAAGAGAAGCTTGGTTAAGAGTTAAGCAAATTTCTGCTCAGTAAGTTTATAAGAAATAATGAAGTAAAACAGTTCTCAAATGCAGGTAGATGAAATCTGCTCAATTTATTTTGGCTTTATTGACTTTCATGGGAGTTGACAGAATTAGTTTTGGTTTATATGTGATCCAATTTTATCTATTTTTCACATGTAAATCTTAAAAATCAATCTGAATAAATATTGATCTCTTTCAGAGAAGCAAAATATAGTTTGGATTGCATAAAACTGCTTAAGAGACAGCCTCCCTTGAAGCTCAATAAAGGAATAAAGCGATCTGTTCAACCGGTTTTAAAATAACACTTTAAAAAGCCTTTTTAAAAATGAAAAAGTCAAAATCCATTCCATTTCCATATTTGGCAAATTCAGCGCCTACAGTTTCACCGAAGAGTGTTTGACCTATTTATTTGTCACTGAGACCACTTCACAGTGAAGGGATTGTTAGTTCCTGCAAAACTGAGAAAAATCCAGTGTGCATAGCGCATTTGCAGATGGAAACAGACTGTGTAGCCGGATTTGGAGGGTGGGTTGGCTGGAAGCTTTGTGTTAACAACTGGTGAAAAGCTTGACCTTTGCATGACCTAGGTCAAACAAACCCCCAACTCAAGAGCTCTCCTTTGACATGGATACCTGTTTGGAAAAAGGGACCAAAATGGGAGGGATGAAGATAAAATTATGTTCTGGACTTGCAAGCTTGCTTTCTTAAACATTTTAGTTCACATGACTATTTGGGGGCATAGCGTCCATTGTGGAGTATCATAAAGGACCACAAACCTGTTTGTAGCGTCAAGGGGAAAAGATGATTGAGAAACATTCCTTTTTCCTTCCTTCCTTTCGTTGTGTCTTTCTCTCTCTTTCTCCTTCTCTCTTTTATACAAGCAACACATAGGGTTCTCCCCACCCACCACTGCAATATGATCTGGGTCGTGATTCACAGAGTTGCATGAATGGGCTGAGCTCCACTGATGAAAACACTTGATAATGTGGAAAATAAAAGCCCTGGCAAGGAGGAGATGGCAACGCTTCCATTGTTTGTCCCCACACTTTGTTTTTATAGGGGTTCTCACAGGAACAAATAAATTGGAGTAAATAAAAGCAAAATAGCACTGTGAGTCCATATCGTGGCCTCACACATGCTCACGAGTCAACTTTGGCAGGAAACTAGCCCAGGGTCTGTTCCCGACCATTTGCATTGCATCTTTATCTCTCCGGTTCATTGTTTGCCTCCAAGTGCTTAAACCTCAGCTTCCCAAGTAAAAGCTTCCTGTTGCTTGGTTTTAAATATAGTTTTGTTACAACAACAACACAAAAATGAAGGGATGTGTTAAGGAAGCCAACTGATGACAGAAGGAATAAAGCAGATCTAGTCTGCTGCGATTCTGAAACTTCAGGGCTCAAATGCACGAGGCTAGTCACTCCTGATACAATCACTCATAGTCCCTTTTGGCTACTCAACTAGAGGAACCAACCCTCTGCCTTCACAAGAGGTCAAGAGGGAAGCAGAACAATGAAAATGAATAGCATTTCTGACCTTTTGCTGTCTTTGGCCTCTTAGGTTTTAACTTTTCAGCTTTGTTTGTGGCTGGAATTTTTTGTGCTTTCGGTCGCAGATTTGAGGCCATCACCCTTTATTAATTATGCTCCTGCTTTGAGATACTGTAATGTCAGGATTTCTGAAAAATTCTATTCATGCCTATGGAAAATATGGTTCTTATTCCATCTTAATGGATGCGAGTTACTCAGATACTTCCTGCAATTTTGGAGGAAAATGCAGCAGTTTTCTCAGGACTTGGATATAAACAACATTGTTTATGCTGTTTCCACTCTTGTAGTCCTCTGTTTGTGCAAGCTGTAACACAAGTGGGTCTGTTTTGCATTTTAAAAATTAGTGCGTGTTTTTAGAATCAATCTATCACGTTAGACCAAGAAATGCCATAAGAATGCACAGTTGGGGGCAGTCACCAAATTCTGGCTTTCAAAACTTACTTGACAGCCATCTACAACTCTGGTTCTTCCCTCATGTGTGAGCCTTGGTGCTCTCCTTTAATGCCATGTTGAAGGCAACTGATACTGGTCTCTGTCCTCTACTCATTGCATAATACGCTGAAAGCTGCACCAGAAAATTATTAAGACCACTCAAATGACCTTTTTGGAAAAATTGAAGTATAGTTGATTCATAATGTTTTGTTAGTTTTAGGGGTACAGCATAGTGATTCAGTTCTACGTATACACACACACGTACAAACTCTTTCAGATTCTCTACTCTTGTAGGTTATTACAAAACAGAGAGTATGGTTCTCCATGCTATACAGCATGTCCTTGTTTATTTTATATGTAGTGGTGTGTTAATCTGTTAACTCCTAATTTATAACCCCCTTTCCCTTTTGGTAACCATAAGTTTGTTTTCTTTATCTGTGAGTCTATTTCTATTTTCCAATGACCCATTTTTTTCTTTTCAAAACATTTTTATTAGAGTATAGTTGATTTTCAGTGTTGTTAGTTTCTGTTGTACAGCAAAGTGTATCAGTTATAGATACATATATCCACTCTCAATTCTTACTGAAGAATTCAGAAGCAACAATATTATTGTATGTTCATTTCTTTCTTGAAGCGATTTATTGCTGTGACTCTCTGTATTTTTAACATTTCTTTCTTAAAAGAGCAAAGACAAGTTAGAGGGAAATTGTAGGAAAGTAACTTCCATCAAATGACCCTTTTGAAAAGAATACCCATCATGCCAGAATGTGAACAGTATTGTGAAAGTATAACATAGCACAGCTATTTAATAATGAATCTGTTATAGTCTCTAGTAGTACAATGAATTAAGATCTAAAGGAAAGGAGCTCATTAAGACATGAAAAGAGTGAGCAAAAACTTAACCTCTGTGTGTGTGTGTGTGTGTGTGTATAATGAAGGAAGGCCAAGTGGAGGGCAGCTGTGGGAGGCCCCCTCACACAGACAAGCTGGAGAGGCTCCTCCAGTACCCTTGAGTCCTCCCGGAACAGAAGAGGGAGCCAGCTTCCACTCTCTGAGCTCTCACTGCCCTGTAGACACAATACCATGTGTTCTGGAGGGGAGAGTCAGAACGTGGAAGATGACACATGTATACCTATGGCGATACATATTGATGTATGACAAAAACCATCATAATATTGTGAAGGAATTATCTTCCAATTAAAATAAATAAAATTTTAAAGAAAGAACGTAAACGATGCCTACAGGTTGTTTTTGGCTCATGAGGGCAGGATGTGGACTTTTTAACAATTTTCTAAAGCAGGACTCTGGGTGGAGTGCTGAGATCTTAATCCTTTATCCAGCTGTATTTGCCAAGTTCAACACTGCACAAACATGGTCGATAACTCTTTCACTTGGTTGCCTTCTGTCTCGTGCTCTTGAGAGACTGCCTCCTGGGCACTAAGCTAAGAAAATCGCTGTTCTCCTCTGGCCAGGCGCAGCAGGATAAGGATGTCAGGAGAATGCAGACTCTCCTTCCTTTCTGCAAGTCTGCAGCTGACTCTGGGTTGAACATTCCCAGCCCCCATCTGCTTGTTTCTGGAGATCCTTAGAGCAGAAGCCAAAGAGAGAGAGGAGAGAGAGAGTGAGAGAGAGAGAGAGCGTGCGCTCCTTGGTTGTTTTTGCTGACCTGGCCTCCTAGCTGACGGCCAAACGTTTCTACATCAGAGTGAGTGAAAAGAAGGGGTGCACAGGGACTGTCACTCATTTGTAAGAACCAGTTGGAAAAGTCTTTGTCCTATTCAGGAGACCAGAAGTTTGTGTCATTGCTCTGAGGAGAGTTATATATCCTTGTGTATGTTGTCGAACACTTTTGGGGGGGCTGTTACTGTACCCTTACTTTTGGATAAGTTGTCACCCATTCCCATGTAGGCAGGAGTACCTCATCTTCATAAAGAGGAGTCAGAGGAAGCCTGTGTCACCAAGGTTGGCTTTCAGCCTTGGGGATGGACTCTGGGACCATGTCACTGGACAGAGAAGCCCTGTAGCCCAAGCACATGAGCAGATGAGCCACGATAGTAAAACCCTAAATTGCATGTGACTGGTTTGTCTGAGGGCTCACCTGGTTCTCTTAGCACCCTAAAGCCGCTGGAATCAGCAGACATGGTGGTACTTACTATTCCCCAGTGTGATCTTGAAGATATCATTTGGAGCTGAATCCAGGATCCAAGCCTCTCTCCATCTCTCTCATCATTCTCCCAATGATACGGTTGTTACCATTTGGACAGAAATGTATACTTTGGTTCTGTCTATTGTAATCCCATCTCTCAGTTTACCATGGGGCCTTGCTGTTTTCCTAACTGTAACATCTGTGCCTTACGTTACAGTTATATGTTGGATCCTGAGTTGCCTTAACAACTGAGAGATTTGGTCTTATGAAAATTGTTAGTACTGTGGTCTTTACTTCTTTATAAGAGAATTCCCCATTTCAACTGTTTCCTTAGAAAATGATCTTGGTTTTCTTCCACCATCATATCAATAAAAATAAAGTAAGCCAAGAAGTGATCATGACTTTTCACATAGCCTATGTGGAGTGGTTACATAGGACACCCACTTGTTATGATGTGACTTTTCATTCACTGAAAATGAGCAGGCACAAAATATTCCTGACCATTTGATTTCCCCCTTTGGCCGCACATTGTTAACTCCCTAAGAGTGAAGCACACCATCCACTGTCAGACACTCTCTAATGCTCTTTCTAATAAATAGAGCAACTAAAAATACGGATGTTCTTCATTAAATGTAAAATGATCATTTTAACTGCTTCTGCTCTGAGTGACCCATCCATCACTTAATCAGACCAATTTAAGCAGAGAGAGAGGTTGAAAATACAAGTGGATCATCTGTCTATATTTCATTTGGTGGCAATATGAGTAGAATTTGAGCTTCAGATGAGTCTTCAGCCATCTCATTGTTTCCTGTGGAAGTTTCACTTTCTTCAATGTGTACAGGTGGTGGTGTAAGAAGCTGTCTGGAAACACAGACCAGTGAAGAGCATACTTCACTAGTTTACTTCTGACAAAAAGGGTGGCTTGATGTCAGAATTGTCCCCAGCCTCTCCTGTCCCTTCTATCAGTGGAATCAGCCACTCAATCAGTTGTTCCGGCTGCAGTAGCTCTCCTCATACAGAAATGAGGATTTTGCAAACTCACAGAATGTATAACCAAACCCTTTGTTAACTTTTCCTGGTAATGTATTCTGTATTTTCCATGTATATGAAGAGAGTGGAACTAACCCAGGCAAGAAGTTGAACTTTTTCTGTAGGCAAGCAAAAGCTCTAAAGATAAATGTGCTTTCTGACTGACCCCCTCCCAACACATTCCTGCATTAACTGTCAAGATAAGTTGCGCATTTAGGATCTCAGTCTGCCATTCATTCAACAAACACTGGCTGCCTACTAGTGGGAAGTCCTAAGGGTACACAGTGGTGAGTAAGACCCACTGCTACTGCTGCGGCTAAGTCGCTTCAGTTGTGTTCAACTCTGTGTGACCCCATAGATGGCGAGCCACCAGGCTCCCCTGTTCCTGGGATTCTCCAGGCAAGAACACTGGAGTGGGTTGACATTTCCTTCTCCAATGCAGGAAAGTGAAAAGTGAAAGTGAAGTCACTCAGTTGTGTCCGACTCTTAGCAATCCCATGGACTATAGCCCACCAGGCTCCTCCATCCATGGGATTTTCCAGGCAAGAGTACTAGAGTGGGTTGTCATTCTCCACTGACTGTGCCCAGATTGCTTACAGTTCAGTGGGGATGGCTGGAGGATAAACAGGCCGTGGAGAGACTTCCCTGGTGGTCCAGTGGTTAAGAATCCGCCCTGCCAGTGCAGAGGACGTGGGTTCCATCGCTAGCTAGTCCAGGAAGATCCCGCATGCCACGACGCGACTCAGACCAAGTGCTCTAGAGCCTGTGCTCTGCAAGGAGAAGCCATTGCAACGAGAGGCCTGTGCACCGTGCCTAGAGAGTACGCCCTGCTCGCCGCAGCTGGAGTAAGCCATGTGCAGCAACAAGACCCAGCACAGCCAAAAGTAAACAAAACTAACTAAATAAATGAGCCATGGAAATACAGTGGGACACCCACTGTAATTGTAGGCGCCTGGAATAGGCATCTACTTCTGTCTTGGAGAATCATAGAAGTTCTCCTCAAGAAGGTGCATTTTTACACTATTTCACATTCTCCCAGGAGTTTTCACATGTATAATCCCACTTGTTCCTCACAACGCCCTTTTGAACCAGCAAGTTCTTTATGACCACTGTGTGGATGGAGGAAGGAGGACTCAGCAAATGGAATCACTTGACAAAGATGACACAGATAGGACGGGCTGCCCTGGAATGTCAGAACCGGGCCCTGGCCTCTGGGTCAGTCATGAGTTGCCTGTGTCTGGGGATGTGGGGGAAACTTGGAAAGATGGGAAATAGTGGCCTGACATTGTGAAATCACTATGTGACCATCTGGGAATTTGGCCTCAATTCACTGCCAAGTTTAAGAAGACCTGGAACAACCATTTCACATTCAAATAGCCCAGGCAGAGCTTCAAAACACTCACTTTCTCATATTAAAAAAAAGGCAAACAAACAAGCACAGAAGAGAGACAGTGAACATGATCACTCGGAGCAGCTTTCATAATTTCAGTTACATCCTTTCTTTTGTGATAACATGGCCTCAAATAGTCACATACTATGTGCTGGAAGTTTTTAGGCTTCTCTGATGGACATCATCTTCCTATAACTGATTCTTCTAAGTTATGTATTTTTAACCTGATCACACACATGTCTTTGCACCAGTGAGGGGACCAAATATCTAGTTTTGGGCCTGCAGTGACCCACGCTTCAGCTATGAAGTCTTTTGCTCAAGCCAGACGGTGCCTTGTGCCAGCTCCTGTTCTTCCTATGGTTGTCTCTCTTCAGTGAGATGGAACTCACTGCTCCAGATATTGCAGAGATGCCCGGCTTTCGGAGAACTCCTTCAGAGAGGTTTTTGGAAGGGAGAATTCCTTGGGTATACATGAGATATAGAGAGGAGGGCTATGTTTCCCACATCTGTTTCAGTGCCTGATATGGAAATCGTATCTCACCAAACATCTGGGTTTGAATGGATGCAAGTTAGGCCTGTCTCCAGGGTTGGTATGCCAGATGAGAAGGCAGGACATGACCTAGAAGTTATGCTAGAGCCTGGCAACTCAGTGCCACTGGGCAGCAAGAGGAGGCTGGGGAAGGGCGGAAGCATCCTCACCCCACCCCCGCCCTCCCAGTTATTAAGAGTACTAGAGCTTAGAGCATCTAACCTTGCTTAGTAGAGAAGCTGGCAGCTGGGTGGTCCAAGAAATAACATCCAAAAGGAGTAACAAGCTCAGGCTGGCATTTCAGGATACCTAGTCTGGTAGGTGGGGCCAGCAACAAGGAATTCTAGGCCAGAGGCCAACTCAGAAGCCAGGAGAGGCTAGGATTGGTTTTCTGAGGTCTGTTTTTCAAGGAGAGGATCCCTCCAGCTGGGAGCAGTATTCAGTCCTGGGAAAGAAGGCTGGCAGGGGCTGGGAGATGGCAGGGGGAATAGAGACTCCTGCCAGCTTGTGGTCAAGAGCAAGACCAGACCCAGAAGAGGACCAGGAGCAGAGTGGGGAATCCAGAGACATGCCTGCACTGTAGGACGTATCTGAACGAGGAGAGGGAGGAGGTCGGGTGACTTTGGCTGAAGGTGAGCAGTTCTGTGAATCTAGGTCTGGGAGAGTATCACGGGACCAAGGCATCTTTGACTCTTCCAGTCTCGGGGGAGGAATGTCTCAGAAACTGAGTGGGGCCCTGGGTCCCAGGTAGAGCTAATGGAGAGGCAGCTACAAGGCTCGGGAAGAGAAAAGAACAAACTGGAAGAGAGAGCAGGTGCTGGGCACATCAACCCCCTTTCCACGGGAGGGAAGGTCTCAGCTCCTCCTTCCTGCCGTAGGTAGATTTCATATTAGCATGTAGGTGACATCATCACTGAAAACCACACAAGTCAATCGCTGCCCCTCACCCCACCTTGCGTCCTCCACTCCAGGCTGGTATCCATGAGGCAACCTTGTTTGGGTGTCTATACCCTGCCCCTGCCCAGGAGGCAAGATCTTCCTTTCTTTGATACATAAATAGGGTTAGGGGTTAGCGTTAGGGTTAGGGTTTAGGGTTAGGGTTAGGGTTAGATGGGAGCCTGTGGTCCATCCATCTCCTTCCCACTCCTCTCAGGTGGAGCAGCCTGGCCGCACCTGTCCTGAGTGGACTCCTGATTCCAGAGGGTGAGGGGGTCTCCAGAAAGGGTAGTCCACCCGCCCCCACATACACACAAATTTCCTACTAACAGAACTGCAGACTCCTGGCACGGAAAGACACTAGGATGCCATAGTGTGATGTTAAGACGTGTTCTCTGTTGTGTTTTATGTCCCTGTCCTGCTGCTGCTGCTAAGCGCATCAGTTGTGTCCGACTCCATGCAACCCCATAGATGACAGCCCACCAGGCTCCCCCATCCCTGGGATTCTCCAGGCAAGAACACTGGAGTGGGTTGCCATTTCCTTCTCCAATGCATGAAAGTGAAAGGTGAAAGTGAAGTCGCTCAGTCGTGTCCGACTCTTAGCAACCCCATGGACTGCAGGCCACCAGGCTCCTCCATCCATGGGATTTTCCAGGCAAGAGTATTGGAGTGGGGTGCCATTGCCTTCTTCTAGGTGTCGGCATTTTTGTCATTTTATAGGTGGCAACTCAGAGGCCCTAGGAGGTGGCAGGGGCCTCTGTGGGGTGATGCTGTAGCTAACACAGGCCTCCCCTCTGCATTTTGATGGCTGGCTCCTCAGTTTCCACCTCTTAAGTTTTTCTATATGACTTTCTCTTTTAATTTTTGGAGGCACCTTCAAGGAAGTGCCCTCACTGTGACTATTTTTGACACCCTCCCATTCCTGTTTATGTTCTTCAGATCCGTAAACACTTGGTATTTGTTTTCTTTCTTGTGCACTTCAGAGGTGGTTCTTATACTTAACTCTTCCCCATTCCTTTTGCCTAAGGAACAGTCACTCATGTGGCATCTGAGGTTGCTGCTTCTGTATCTCCTTTATCTGTGACTTCAGCAGAAAGAGTATGATCCAGGAGCTGTTACAGAGCCCACATTATGGGTCAGACATTGTTCTGCTGTGAATGGCATGCAGCCATGAGAAACGAGACGGTTCGCTCTGGAAGATCTTTCTAGAAGCTAAAAAAGTGCACCTAGATCATCATCATTATCTAATTGAGTGTTATATGGAGAGGCTAACTCTGGAGTGGTTTGAGGTTTAGCCTTGAGCTAGATCTGGATTCAAATTGACTGGGAATTCTATTTTCTTGGTTAGATGGCATCACTGATTCAATGAACATGAATTTGAGCTCATAGATAGTAGAGGACAGAGAGACAGTAGAGGACAGAGAAGCCTGGTATGCTCTAATCCATGGGGTTCCAAAGAGTCAGACATGACTTAGTGACTGAACAACAACAAAGGGCAGGCTGTTTCCTTTTCTGTGTATTAGGGATACTGCAAGGATGACAAGAGAAAATTCAGAAAAGCACCTAGCATGGCATGTGTTCTCTATGTACAGCCTGTAATCGTTAGTAAGTATGAGTTATTTCTATTGGCTACTAAAACAGTCTTTGAAAGATCCATAACATGTAAAGGGTTTTTGAAATAGGGAGAGATTGATTTTTTACTGTGATAATTTAGCTTTAATCTCTAAGGATTTAGTAAGAATTAGGTAATTGAAAATAAAGGCTAGACACCATTTCAAGTGTCTAGTAAGTACTCAATAAATGCTAGTTTTTATCAGAAGCAGAAGATATTAAGAAGAGGTGGCAAGAATACACAGAAGAACTATACAAAAAGATCTTCACGACCTGGATGATCACAATCTAGAGGCAGACATCCTGGAATGTGGAGTCAAATGGGCCTTAGAAAGCATCACTATGAACAAAGCTAGTGGAGGTGATGGCATTCCAGTTGAGCTATTTCAAATCCTGAAAGATGATGCTATGAAAGTGCTGTACTCAATATGCCAGCAAATTTGGAAAACTCAGCAGTGGCCACAGGACTGGAAAAGGCCAGTTTTCATTCCAATCCCAAAAAGGCAATGCCAAAGAATGCTCAAACTACCACATAATTGCATTCATCTCACATGCTAGTAAAGGAATGCTCAAAATTCTCCAAGCCAGGCTTCAGCAATACGTGAACTATGAACTTCCTGATGTTCAAGCTGGTTTTAGAAAAGGCAGAGGAACCAGAGATCAAATTGCCAACATCTGCTGGATCATCGAAAAAGCAAGAGAGTTCCAGAAAACCATCTATTTCTGCTTTATTGACTATGCCAAAGCCTTTGTGTGGATCACAATAAACTGTGGAAAATTCTGAGAGACATGGGAATACCAGACCACCTGACCTGCCTCATGAGAAATCTGTATGCAGGTCAGGAAGCAACAATTAGAACTGGACATGGAACAACAGACTGGTTCCAAATAGGGAAAGGAGTACGTCAAGGCTGTATATTGTCACCCTGCTTATTTAAATTCTATGCAGAGTACATCATGAGAAACGCTGGACTGGAAGAAACACAAGCTGGAATCAAGATTGCTGGGAGAAATATCAATAACCTCAGATATGCAGATGACACCACCCTTATGGCAAAAAGTGAAGAGGAACTGAAAAACTCTTGATGAAACTGAAAGAGGAGAGTGAAAACGTTGGCTTAAAGCTCAACATTCAGAAAACGAAGATCATGGCATCCGGTCCCATCACTTCATGGGAAATAGATGGGGAAACAGTGGAAACAGTGTCAGACTTTATTTTTGGGGGCTCCAAAATCACTGCAGATGGTGACTGCAGCCATGAAATTAAAAGATGCTTACTCCTTGGAAGCAAGGCTGTGATCAACCAAGATAGCATATTCAAAAGCAGAGACATTACTTTGCCGACTAAGGTCCGTCTAGTCAAGGCTATGGTTTTCCTGTAGTCATGTATGGATGTGAGAGTTGAACTGTGAAGAATGAGCGCCAAAAAATTGATGCTTTTGAACTGTGGTGTTGGAGAAGACTCTTGAGAGTCCCTTGGACTGCAAGGAGATCCAACCAGTCCATTCTGAAGGAGATCAGCCCTGGGATTTCTTTGGAAGGAATGATACTGAAGCTGAAACTCCAGTACTTTGGCCCCCTCATGCGAAGAGTTGACTCATTGGAAAAGACTCTGATGCTGGGAGGGATTGGGGGCAGGAGGAGAAGGGGACGAGAGGATGAGATGGCTGAATGGCGTCACTGACTCGATGGATGTCAATCTGAGTGAACTCCGGGATTTGGTGATGGACAGGGAGGCCTGGCGTGCTGTGATTCATGAGGTCGCAAAGAGTCGGACATGACTGAGCTACTAAACTGAACTGACTGAACTGAACTGAACTGAACATAGTCCGTCCCTGGTCTTACTATCTGGACAAGGGGATAGATTGCTGCTGCTGCTGGTGCTGCTTAATTGCTTCAGTTGTGTCCAACTCTGTGTGACCCCATGGACTGTAGCCCACCAGGCTCCTCTGTCCATGGAATTCTCCAGGCAAGAATACTGGAATGGGTTGCCATCGCCTCCTCCAGGGGATCTTCCCAACCCAGGGATCGAACCCAAGTCTCCTGCATTGCAGGTGGATTCTTTACTGTCTGAGCCACCAGGAAAACTCAAGAAGACTGTAGTGGGTAAGCTATCCTTTCTCCAGGGGATCTTCCCAACCCAGGAATCGAACCAGGGTCTTCTGCATTGCAGGCAGATTCTTTACCAGCAAGAGATGGACTGTAGTTGACAGTTAGCCCTGTACTTCTTTTTTGTTTAATGTTTATTTAGTTATTTGGCTGTGTTGTGAGTCATGGTTCTTGGGCTCTTCGTGGCAGTGCACACTGGCTTCTCCCTAGTTGGGTGTGGCCTCCAGTGTTCACAGACTCTTGCTGCTGCACTGCCTCATGTGGCATCTTAGTTCCCTGACCGGGGTTTGAGCTCGTGTCCCCTGCATTGCAAGGTGGATCGTTAAACCATTGGACAACCAGGGAGGTCCCCTAACCCTGTTCTTCTTTAGAGTATCTTGATTTTCCTAGACCTTAAAGAAACTTTCTAATCTGAAAGAATTCCCCTTCTCAACATTTGTAAATCCAGAACAAAACCTTTGCTAGTGACAGCCTCTATGGAAATATTTAGAGAGCAGAGGGCAAGATATCAGGAATGAACTGATCTGGCGTGGAAAGTGAGAACCTGTATTAATCAAAATTGTTTCTAGTATATCACCATCCAGCCATCGGCTGCCAGCTTCCTGTGACAGGACTCTTTGTAGACTGCCCTGCCCACCCTTTTTACTCTGAAGCCCACCCACAGAGTTCCCCATCACTTCAGGGTTCTTTGGGGAAATTGAAGAAAAGAAAAACGAGAAACATGTGTCATGCCAGGAGAGTGGGTATATTTATTTTGGGAGTTTGGCTCCTGGAAATGAGAATGGGATTGGGGGAGGAGCCATAACAGGAGTGGCAAGGACTGTTTCCCCACTTGGGCTGAGGGGCTCAAGATAAATGTTCCCTGGTTCAAAGAACCTCCTCCATAGCAAAGTCACCACAGGGACTAGAATTCACTGAGCTGAGCCACCACTGCCAGGCATGGAGTTAAACACTTAATGCAGCTTACTTTGCTTCATCTGCCCTATAACTCTAAGGTGCAAGTACTATTACTGTGGGCTTCCCCAGGTAGCTTAGCTGGCAAAAAAAAAAAAATCTGCCTGCAATGAAGGAGACCCTGGTTCGATTCCTGGGTCGGGAAGATCCTTCGGAGAAGGAATAGGCTACCTACTTCGGTATTCTTGGGCCTCCATGATGGCTCAGCTGGTAAAGAATCTGCCTGCAATGTGGGAGACCTGGCCTTGATCCCTGGGTTGGGAAGATCCCCTGGAGAAGGGAAAGGCTACACTCCAGTATTCTTCCCTGGAGAATCCCCATGGGCAAAAGAGCCTGGCATGCTAACAGTTCATGAGGTCACAAGGAGTCAGACATGATTGAGCAACTAAGCACAGCACTATTACCATGCTGATTTTTTTTTTCCACTGGGGCAAAACTGAAGCTTGGAGAGGTTAAGTAACTTGCCCAGAGTCACACAACTAATTAAGCAGGAAGATGGGACTTCCATGAATCTAGGCAGTCCAACTCCAGAGGCTAAACCTTCTCTTAGAACAGCTCCAACACCTCCAACAAAGAAGGCGAGAAGTGAGGTGTACTAAGTGCTGAGATGAGGAGGAGGAGGGAGGACTGTAGTACTCACAGAAAGAGGAGTCACCAGTGAGGGCATCCTGGCTTATTTCTTCGTCCTGGAGACATCAGTGAGGTTGCCTGCTCACATGAGTACCTGAACAGCCCTGCCCTCAGGCTTGTCCAGCGGGTACAGGTACATTTCATTGTGTGGAGGGATGGGAGGCTGGCCCCATCATGCCTTGTAGCTAGGCATCCTCAAGCACCTGCTGGCTTTTGGTGTCCTGGGGGAAGATGCTCCAGAGCCTTGCCAAGATGAACCTCGTGGTCCTTGGACAAGCAGCACAGCATCCATATCTCCTAGGAGCTTGTTAGAAATGCATAATCTCAGGTACCTTCTCTGCTAAATCCAAACCTAGACTCTTTTTTTAAAAAAAACTTTTTATTTTATATATTGGAGTATAGCTGTTTAACAATGTTATGATAGTTGCAGGTGCACAGCTGAGCGACTCAGTTACGCATGCACATATTTCCACGCTCCCTCAAACTCCCCTTCCATCCAGGCTGCCACAAAGTCCCTGGCACACATTAAAGCTGAAATGGCACTGCTCTAAAAGTTTTATGTTTACTCTGCCCACCAAGGACAAGTCACCACTTTTCAGAGTGTGCTGATTTCGGAGTGTGCAGGCTCCAGTCCCTAATTAATTGGGTGGCTGGTGTGTGTGGCAGCGCATGCCTACACGAGAGCTGGAGTCTTAGATAATCAGAGGAAAGAAGGTTGGGTGTCTTCACAGATACATATCAGTAATTATCCATCCTCTTCTTTCAGGTACTGTTTTAGATGGCTATAAAATAAGTGAATAACACTTTAAAAAATTTTTAAAATTATAATTTCTTTCTTGCCCATTTCCCTGCTACCTCTACTTCATATCTCTTCCTTCTCCCCAAAGACTTGCTAATCTACATTTCACAACCTCGTTCCATTTGACTTTGTGTGCAAAGGAATCTGTGCAGAATATCATCTCTTTTTTTTCTCCTTGATCCACATGGCATTTCCTCTCACTCCAGCTTCTGTCCCAGGAGGTGGGTCCCACTCTGTTATCCACAGTAATCTGCCTTCTGCTGCCTTGGTGCCCTTACTGTGCACACCATGACCTTGCCTCACACCTCCTTATAAACGGAAAGCAGAATAAAAGGGCATCAGCAGGGAATGAGGAGGAGAGCACCCACAAGTACCTGGAGGGAAGATCCCCAGGAAGCCAGGCCGGTCAAGATGGACTGATGCCCCACATTTAACCAACTCACAGAGCTCAGTGCCAAGGCTCTGTTCATCCAGCCACACAGACCAGACAAGTGAGAGCAAACACAGGGATAGAGTTCCCACAGAACAGAATCCATACCTTATCCTGGTTTATCTGAAGTCATTCAAAAATAATGTGGTCCAGATGAACAGAATCCTACTTTTTTAAATAAAAAATATTTTAAAAATATTTTAAGATGTAGGGACATTTTTAATGAAACTGTCTCCAGACTACTTGCATGTTCTACCATATCTGATTACAATCAACTTAAAAAAATAATTGAAAGTCAGTAGATACATGAGTTATGGCCCTGTACCTTATCTTTTCTTGTTTATACAGCCTCTTTAGCATTTGTAGAGCTGCTTTCCCCAAAGCTAAATGGCTCTGGTGTGCTGTGCTTTTTAGGTGCTTATTTTTTGCCTGTTAATCATCCTATATTTTTACAAAGATTTCAGCCTACAAACTATAAAGCAGGAAACCAGATGAGTAAACTTTTAAAAACTGTATCTAAAATAAACATAACAGTTCTCTGATTAAGGAGCTTTTGGTCATTTCTCTGTGAAAAGTCTATGAGCTTTAACTACATTTAATCTGTGATTTTTAATCCAGTGGTTCCCAAACTGGGCTGTACATTTTAATCGTCTTGGAGCTTTAAAAATAGCTAATGCTGGACTCTCACACTCCAAAATACTAGTTTAATTGGTCTCGAGTACAGCATAAGGCATCAGCGTCTGTAAAAGCTGCCACGTGATTTCTTGTGTAGCCAAAATTGAGCAACACTGCTTCTAATCTTCATGCCAGAGACTTTTTTTTTTAATCCTACTTTTCAACTGTATCCTATACAATTTTTGAAGAAATGACCTCTTTGATAAAGAAAATGTTTTCCTATCTGTGTAACAATATGTATGTGTGTGTGTGCACCTGTATACATACATACATGCAGAGCATATAGAAGAATAAAAATAAATTATATGGCAAGCTTTTGAAGATATCACAAAGTAAATGATGTGTCTGCCTGTCTATAAGAGTGGCATTTGGTTTTTTGTTTGTTTGCTTTTTACTGACAAACCATTTATTTTCATGGTAATATAGAGCTTTGTGACCATTCACTAGTATCTGTTTAATATATATATATATATATATATTTTATTTAATATATTTTGGAAGAAATATTTCAAGCAATGAACTTGTCATACATCAAAAGTGAAGTGTTAGTTGTTCAGTTGTGTCCGACTCTGTGACCCCATGGACTGTAGCTTGCCAGGCTCCTCTGTCCATGGAATTCTTCAGGCAAGAATACTGGAGTGGATTGCCATTTCCTTATTTTATTAGTAATGTCATACATTACTATAATATTAAAAAATAGGCAAATGCTGGGTCCTAAAATACTTTCTGAGATGTTGATTCCAAACAAAAGTTTATGGTTTTATATTGTTTTACCTTTGCAATTGAAGTGTGTTTTCTTTCTGTTTCTTGGAAAAAAGTTGGGGATTTCCATTTTGTTTTATTGTTAGTATAAATACATAGACTTCAGTAATATTTTGCAGTACACTCACATCCTGAAATTTCTAAGACTTCATTAAGGAGTTATGCTGTTTTTGCAGGGATTTTCCATGGTGTTTGGTTGTAAAAAATTGCTGAATGGATGAAAAATGAGTAAAATGTAGTTTTTTCTTCTTTCCTATTCATCATTACTGTTTGTTTTCTGTGTGTAGGCAACTAATTTGCTGTTGTTCCTCTGGAGGGGGATTTCAAGTCAAAGAGTCACACTGAATTACTAGAAAAAGGTATTCCTATCTCAAAAGAACAAAGTATACAATGATTTAAGGAAAAAAAAGTGGAAAATATTTAATTTTTCTATAGTTGTATTGTCCACTGTAGTCTTATTTGTATGAACACTTAAACTAAATCCAAAGTAAACTATAAATATGATTATTGGTTGACTCCATCTGACAGTCTTACTTCTAAATTCCATGAATTTAGAAAGTCCAGTTTCTTCCTTTAATCCCATCAACTACACATTAAAACTTTAACAAAAAAAATTTTTTTTTTGTAATCTGTAAAAATCCAGCAACTATTTTCATTCTGGGTCTCAGTTATTTAGTAAATTTCCTTCTTTGGTTTTCACTCAGTTATGTTTTATGCATTATTTGAGTTGACAATGAAGATAGAAGCTTAATGGAATGTGTGATTAATGGGAAAGAAGTTATTCCAAATGTATTTCAATAGGCTGGCAATCTCTGAGTAATAAACACTCAAATTATGAATGAAATACACATACCACACACACACAAATGTCCAACCTGGATCTTTTGCTCCTGTTCTCCATGCTTTACATCTACAGAACCCATTTAGTACCATCATAGTTTCTGTAAGAAGCACTTGACTTCCCAAATAGAGGCCAGGGATTGGGGCCCAGGAGGTGGGGGTTGTGGGTTGTAACCATCAGTTAGGAAAGTGACACTGGGATTTTTGAAAGATTGGCATCCATTGATTAAAATACACAAGCCATATATATTTTTAACTTTATATCTCTTCATGAAATCCTGCCATTAAAATTTCATTTACTTTAACAACTCTTTTAAAAATTCCAACACTTCTGGAAAGGTGAGAAAGGCATCGGTGATTCATTCCTAGTCTGAATTAATTCTTTCAGTTTGCCGGCTATCTGAAGTCTGCCTCAGGTCACCTAGACTGAGAGGCTGGGGATTGTGATTGGTAGGAGGTGATGAGTGGGATTTCATAACAGGAAGAGAATTGGTCCAGTAATGTGACCACAGTCACAACTGCTTCTATAAGGCATTGGGATACTTGGGAATTCCAGGAGAGGGAAATGATTTAGCAGAGGAGAGATAAAAAAATAAAATAAAATAAAAAAATAGAGGTACTAAAGACAATTACATATATTTTAGTATTTTCCTAGGCTGGCTGTATGCACAGAAATATGAGAAAAACTCATCTTCCTCCATATTTTTGCACCTTCTGACTTCCTGTACCCAGGGCTTACATGTCAGGTGGAACTTCATTCACTTAATGAATTACTTTGGCTTTTGATGAACTAGACTTGGAAAGTATCACCATTCATCACTTGCTTCTATGGGAAAATATGTCCTGATGTCCAAGAGACCTGCTTACAAATTAACTCCAGAATGTAATGGGTGCCTAAATAGGGGTCCACCTGAATAGACTCTTTGTTTTCCCGTTGTCCCTTCATTGTCCAGTCTTGGTTTGGAATGGAAAGATTTCTTAAGTTGAACCAGAAAGAGACGCTGGAGGTTGAGGCTTTATGTGGTAAAATTGATGTAATATCAGAGCATGCAATGGAGAAGATACTGATGACCCCACAGAAAGACCTTTATAGATCACAACTCTTAGAAGCCCGGGAATGAGTACCTAAATCCTGACCACGGCCTCCAAGGCCCTGTGTGGCCTCGCTCCTCTTTCCTCTCCAGCTTCACCTCCTCTTGCTCTGCCAGGTCCTGGTACCGCGGTTGCTTCATGTCTTCTCCAGACAGGTAGGGCCTCTGTACATGCAATTCCAACCTGCACTATTTCCCTTCCCTCTGCTGTTTCAGGCTGCCCACCTCCAAGCTGACTTTTCTCTCACCTTCAGATTTCTGTTCTAGATCACTCCCACCTAAGTCAATGTCTTTTGTTTCACACACTCATGGATTTATATTTCTTTCTGATGGAGTGCAGTTGAACACTTATTGCTGTGACTATTTTGTTTAATACCTGTGCCCTCTAACTGGAAAGCACATCGAAACAAGGACTCTTTTGGTTTGGTTCACCGTTTATATCTCTAGAGGTTGGCATTCATGTTTGGGATATAGTAGGAATTCAGTACATTTTTGTTAAATGAATGAATAAATGATAAGAGTGACAGCTTGTGCAAAAGATGGATATATATCCAGAGCTCATTTTTCAATGCTACATTTACCCTTTAAAAAGGAGACAGTAGGTTCATAGAGAGAGCTCCTGCTTCCAGGCTCAGCTTCTCCATCTCTTCCCTGGGGTTTCTGTGATATCAAGAGTCCACTAAAGGGCAGAGTGAGACTGTGAGCTCATTCCACAGTGGTTAACTATTAATAAATATCTGTCATAGTTTAACAAGCCTAAATTCAACTAGAAAGGAAAAACCTCATAGTGAATTTCTGTGAAGCCAACCTTAGAAAGCATAGCTAGATATTTCTTTTTATAGGTGCCAAGAATATGTTTACTTAAAGTTTGCTCTTCTTGATCTTCTCCTCTGCTCCCCTTTCCTCCAGCTTTTTGATCAGTGCCATTGATGTATTTGTCCCACTGGGCATTTGCAAAGTCCCTTCTAGGACTCAGCACTGCCTGTTGTTGGGCAGGTACCAACAACACCTCATCTTGGTTCCCGAAGGAACTACTGCAACAATTTCAGGAAAGCGGTGGTGGTTAAATAAAAATATATGAGAGTCTGCTTTCTTTTGTTATTTTTCTTTGATCAACTGAGAATCCCTTTGAACTAAGAACAAGGAAACCTTCAACACCTAAGGATGAGAAGAGATACAAAAGAGAAGCTGAGTTAACAGAACCCTAATCAAAGTTAAATGTAAAAGTTAACCATTGGATTTAGACTATTATATATGTCTACTGGCTGTAGATTTGGAGATGTAAGAAGTTCACTCAATTCCTTTTGAAAATGCGGAAGAAGGCTTATGAGGGTGTATTATGTTTTCATTTATCTTGCAAAAACCTCTCTGATATCTTCTAGGATCCTGTGACATGTCAGTTTGTAACAGTATCAGATACTAATGTCCCTGATACCTGTTGCTGAAGAATTGCTAAGGCAGGTGTGGAGGAGTGCTATGGGAATGACTGACACATGATTTGGCTAAGCCAAGGAAAAAAAAACACAGTTTTGTGTTTGCACCATAGCTATGAACTGTGAGTCTGGAGTCTGAGCTCAGGATCAAATTGTCTGCTTGGGGACAGTTGAGATTTTTTGCTAGGGTTAAACTGGGAGATTTGTCAAGGATGGTGGAGGGAGGTGATATAATTAATTCACTGAGGGGAAAATGCAGAAGGAAGCAAATAACTCTTGCTTTATTTTTTTATATTGAACTCAGGAAAAATGAAGAAAACAGCAAGCATTTTAGTTAAGTAGATAGTTTTAAGTTGTAATTTCAGGGAGAAGAGATGTATTTCTCAAGGGCCACAGTAAACATTATAAAGAAGTCTGATACTTCAACTCTTAGTTCATCTCTTGTCCAAGATTGCTTAAAAATTCTAAGGCAATTTCCCAGCTTTGGAGAATGCATTTTTAAATGTCTTATTATATTTCATTGGTGAATATTTTTCAAGAATTTCATTTAGGTGTGTTTCAAACAAAATTGTGACAGCGGGAAATTGAAACTATAATTTTCTCCATGCAGTGAAAAAAAGTGCATTCACACATTCATTTTCATAGCAATTGACAAGGCTGTGCCCTATATATTGGGGTGGCTCTGGGATTAGAGAATTTTAGTGAGGAGTATGACCAGGTCCCTGTTGTTACATTTTCTGTGGTCACACTGAGGGAGCATATATGGAAATCAGAAGACCTAGTAAAGTATGATGTATGTTTGGGTAGAGGAATGTGAGGAGAAGAAAAATCACTCAGAACTGGAGTGGAGGAATAGTAAAGATTACTAGAGTCCAGCAAAGACTCCTTAGAGGAGATGGTGGTTGAGCCGAATCTAAAAGGTCACCAAGGAGTTTGCCAGGAAGGATGCTACAGGGAAAGGGACTAGCACACAAAGGGATGTGAGAGAGCCTTGTGTACGGTGAGATCCTGAGAAGGTCAAGTGGACTCAGGACTGGGCTGGGGCAGGGTGGCCAGTGCAGTGCCCGTGGGGATCTGGTAGAAGACAGGCTGGAAAAACACCCCAGAGAGAGATCATGAAAGACCTTCTATGCCAGGCTAAAAAGTGTGACCTTTATCCTGAAGGCAAAGGGCAGCCACAGAAGGATTTTAAGTGCCAGGGTTATATGATCAGAAACGTGTTTTAGAAAAATCATTCTGGTAGCTATTACACATTCTAAATGAAGACAAAACACCTCCATAAAGCCTCTGAAGTATTCTAGCTGGTTCCTGAGAAAGGCTTGTCTATAATTCTCGCCATTTATCCTCTTAACATAACACAGAAACATTATCCCCTCTGACTTCTGGCTAAGTAGACATACCAGGATCTGGAGAAGTAGGTTTGAGGTAGGTTTTAGATTTTTCCTAGCAACCTGGCACACCAGATAGCCCAACTACAAAGGAAACCTGACCTCCCTACAGCATAGGGGTGTCTGCACCAGTGGCCACTAGAAAGACTGGAGTGTGCCTGCACCCCATTTAATAGTTGAATGCCATATTCTTTCCAGAAGATATGCAACATGAGAAAACAGACAAGAGAAAAAACAGAAATCCTTAATATTTAACCTTGAAACCAGGAAACCCTAAAATTTAACCACCTCTCAACATGACCTGTACAGTCCTAGGCAAGCTTTGAACTGATCATTCATACAACTTTCAAGGCACAATAGAATTGAATCAGTATTGAAAGATAGTGGTTATCATCGACCTTGATTTTTGAATCTAGGTACATTCTGGGGACAAAGACTCTATCTATCTCTAAACACTCAAGGAGGAGAAAAGTAAAGGTTAAGGGAGAGAATGTGGCCTGAAAAGATGGAGTCTCAATATAGAGTTGTCAGTGAAATGGTTTTGAAGCAGGGGTGGTTTCCAGCTTGGTTTCTAGCAAAACAAGAGGGTCCACAACCTTACACGTTCTTCTGCCCTGGCAGTTGAAAGTTCATCTCTCTAATTAGGAGTTTTGCCTCTATGACATAAAGAACCCTCTGCCTGACAACCCACTTTATTTCTACCTGCTGGCTCACTGCCACGGGAAGTGCCCAGCCCTTGTGATGTAAATATCAGGCTCTTTGGGGTGTTTTGTTTTTGCCTCCCTCAGAATAGGTTTGGGGTACTGGCAATCCTGGAGGTAGAGAGGGAGTTAGGAGCAGAAGAAAAATGAGTGTCGGGCTTTGACCTGCCAAGGAAAGAGCCCCGCTGACACGGTCAGTCTGACCCATTGAATGGTCTGAATACGATAAATGCCGCTTTATCCTGCCTTGAAAGGCACGAGATAGCGCAGTCTAAATGCCTGGGCATGCTTAAATAGGCGACCAGGGATGTTTGAGTTGAGCGTGTTTGAAATCTGAGCTCTCTGACAGCCTGGGAGCTGTCACAGGTCACCTGCCTTGCTCCACTGGGACGGGCCCAGGTCTCACAAGAAATTGTCCGTAGACGAATTGTAGTACAAATTCCTTTCTTTGTTGGTTGGCCTCTTTCACTAGACCATGGCCTATAAAATTTTGTAAAAACAATTCTTAAATATTATTTGAAAGGGCAAATGGCCCACGCTGAAAGGTTTGACAGTTTGACATATAGTGCATGGTTTTGAGAGCTTGCAACCTGAAAAGTGCGGCCAGGATTCCTCCCCAGCTTGTTAGAAGCCTGGTGTTTTTAAGCAGTGTTTTGTGGCCGCCCAGAGTTCCTCTGCTCCCAGCCATCTGACAGGCCAGGAGTCTGCTTCAGTGATCTGAAATCCTTTTAGACTCATTTGTGAGCGAGCAGGAAAAGGAGCTGGCACCTTTGAATCCGGCATCCGAAAAGCACAGGACCAGGTAGTGCCAATTAAGGAGCCATGCAGACGATCAGATCAAAGCAGATGGCGGTGGAGTCTTCTGATAGCGCCGGAGCCAGTGCCCAAAGAGAGAGGAGCCCAGAGTGGCACTTCAGTGAGGGGGCGAGGGGGGATTTGAGTGGCCCAGTCTCATCAGAGCCAGGGAAGTCGCCGGGAAGTGGCTTTCTGCATTAGAATGTGCGTGTGCGGCTCAGCGCCCACGGGCTGCCTCTGCATCGCCAAAGGCCATTTTCAGGAGCCTCTGGCCCCTCAGTCACTGGCCTGCTAGTTAATTGCCACACGGACTTCATGACACATGGGCAGATAATATGACATTTTCGGTTTCTGTCACTAGCAAACGCCACAACGTTGCTTGCGCTAGTTGCTAAGAAGCTGTCAGAACCCATTAGCAATTGGCTAAAGTCGCCCTATGGCATTTCCTCATAGCATCAGCAAAACGAGCATAAATCACCCACTGGAGCCTACTGCTATCCTAATGAGGCTGTAAGCTTGTTTATGGACTAGCATCATTTTTATGATTATTTCCACCTTTTCAGTTTGCCTTCATTTGGCGGCAGGAGAAGTCAGCTCCGGGAATGAAGTCACTGCTGACATTTTACAAATGTGGTTCAGAGCCGCTGCCTGCTGCCGTGTGGTCGGCCGGCGGTCCTCCAAGTTTGTTTAGTGATCTTAAAAATAAAAAAGGAAATAAATCCTCCAGAGACCACAGAGAAGTGACTGTATCAAATTGCAGTGTGGATGGAAATGTGCAAGGTACAATTGACCATTGAGACTTTCCTCTGAGGTGGAGACGTTCCGAGATCAATTTTCCAGTTTTAGAAAGTGGAAGAGGTTAAACAATTTATTAAGATCTATGAAAGCGTTTTCTTTGAGAATCGTCTGTTTTAGTATGCTCTCCTCCTTCCCCGTCCTCTCCATTTCCCTAACTTGTGTCAGGAAGGAGCGGGGTTTATTGTTTTAGGCTTTTCTGAACATGCACCAGTATTTACACTGGATTGAAAGCATTTGCTTCCAATGAAAATCTTGTCTTAGATTACAACCCAGCAGTGTAATTTCCCTCCCAGATGGGAGTAAAGTAGCTGTATTTGCCTAAAAACAGTAGGAAGAACAAACTGAGCATTAAGCCAAGGCTGTTTTTGGCTTGAGCTAATGATGTAATAGAAACCTTTTATTCGAGAGAGGTCACTGCCAGGGACTGAAGGGGGTGATCTGGCTCTTGCTTGAAAGGTTTCTCCATTGTATCTACATAAGTCTTCACTTAAAAAATTCTGTTCCTAATGCTTCTGCTTTCATACAGCAGAAATAAACAGGAAAGGTTCTGGTGAGTGTTACCCATGGAATGCAGAAAGCCTTCCTCTCCTAATGGAGTATATAATTCAGGTGCCCTTAAGGCACGCTTTCAGGAATTCTTTTGCCTGAGGTAATGGGAAGCTAAGGCTGCTTTAAGGCCTTGATTATCTATTGATGCACAAAGCTGGAAAAAAGTCATCTCCTCTGGATTATAGTAGATATTTCCATAAATTATCAATGAATTCTCTTCGAGGCAGGCACTAGGCATTGCCTGTTAAATTAATCTGAAGGGGTTTTGAGAGAGAGAGAAAGGCTATTTTTTTTTTTTAAGGTGGAAAACAGCCATGGCGAGGTGATGAAAAACTGTGTCCTTAGGTTAGAAGCTTTTTAATCGATGATCTAGTAATATGTTTCTTTTCCTTGGTTACCTTTTGCATTGAAAGTGGATTAGCCCATTGAAATTTTAAATGCTGTTGAGTTGTTTTCTTTTCTCATGTTTCTTTAATGAATTGTTATTTTATATGGTGAATTGCTTCTCTGAATAAAAAGCCTCTTTAAATATTGGACTTTCAAAGAATTTATTAGGCAAATCCAAGGGGACTCCTTATAAAACACTTGGTTATGCAAATAAAGGATCCTGTGAGGTGGCAGGAGCCCTGGTTTAGGGATGTGGGTGCCTGGGCCCTGCCTGGACCACCAGCCCATCCCCCTTGGGCAAGTCACCCAGAAGGTTCACAAGTACTTTCTTCATTTCTACCATGAAGGCTTGGGCATTGTGGGTCTTTATGATCGTTTTCACTGAGAACACAGCTACAGTTCTGTGGACTTTTCACAGAATACATGATTTTTGTCAACAAAACTTTGAATAAAATTAAATTATGGATTTTAAATTGATAAAATCAGTTAAAATATTTGAACTTGGGGAAACTTCTAAGATGGTGAGGGACAGGGAGGCCTGGCATGCTGCAGTCTGTGGGGTCGCAGAGAGTCAGAGACGGGGCGACTGAACAACAGTAAATTGATAAAAATCAACAGAAAAGTTTTGTATTTGTGGCATATGCTGTAATCCTAGCAGAAATGTTAAAATCAGTCTGTTACTCACCCAACAAAGTTTTTAAACGTCAACTCAGTCAAGGTAATTTGGGGGACAGTTTTCTTTTTGGATGGATGGGGAGAGTTTCCTGAGGGAGCTCTGTTAAGAGCAACGAATTAATGACAGGCTAACTACTTTAGATTCGACTGAAATAGCTCAAATCAAAACAGGGAATTCTTTAATATCCTGTGATAAATGATATGAAAAAAAACATGAAAAAAATATACGTGTGTAACTGAGTCACTTTGCTGTATAGCAGAAATTAAATGCAACATTGTAAATCAACTATACTTCAGTAGAATTTTTTTTTTTAAATAAGGAATTCTTTTGTGTGTAGAATTTAGATAAAAGAAGCTAAGAATACAGAAATTCATGAAGCAATATGAAGGAATCTGAGGCTAGTTTCCCTGTATGGATTTGCCAGAGTTCTTTGAGCCATGTGGATGGGTGAACACAGGGAGTGTGTTAGCTTGTTGCTAAGCCTTGTCTCTCTAGCTCTTCTCTCTGGGTCAAGATCAATCTGTCCCTCTCTAAAAGCCAGTAGCTTCCACCGAGAAAGCTGGAGTACTAGTCTGACGAAAGCTAAGCTACTTTTTTTTTTAGGGTAGTAACTTCAGTCCACTGTTGTTTTCCTTTTTAACTTTTGTGCCTAAACTTCAAGTGTTTACTTTCCATTTGTACCTTTTGCCTTGCTTTTTAGACAGTGTTATTATATAGGCTGAAATTTCACCTTTTTTTTTCTTATTCAGTATGCCATTTTAAAAGGAACACTACATTTTTGATTTTGTGTCACAGACCTCAAAAATTATCTAGAAGAAACAACTTAAATGTTATGACAAAAATCAACGGAAAAATAGGATTCAGCGTGCAGGATTATGTAAGCAGGTGACTTTTCAGTGAGAAAAATTTAAATCTAGAAGAAATTTCAGAAACTGCCTGGATAATTCGAGGAATACAGTCCCAATGGACTGTTAATTTAACATCACTTAGTTGATTTCAATAGCCATTGTTTTCCAACAAAACGATTTCAAGAGTTTTCCCCTTACTATACTTGAGGCTCTCTTTCTATGACAAGAAAAATTATATTCTATTTGAAGCATTCCTATGTCAAACTGCTTATATGATGGATTACCTACATTTCCACGGCCTACTTTAGTCTTAAGATAGATTACTTGCGGAAATAGTTGATATCGTAAATGCATCTTCTCACAAGTTGACATCAATGAGTTTATGTGGGATTTGAATACTCAGGCAGGGCCAGCACCTCTACTCATGGCTTCCACCATATTTAACTCCCCAGTAGAAGTTACACTTAACATGTCTCCACTATCCACATGTGAATAGTTATCATAGCAACAAAGCTACTAGGGAGATTGGGTATTCCCCTCCATTCCCTTTGACCTTTCCCACTGTTCCTTGGAAGAAGTTCCTTAGACCTGACTACTTTTGAGCCTAGGCCTTGTTCTTTCTGTCTTGATTAAAAAAAAAAAAAAAAGAAAACAGTACCAAATAAACTATGAATCACTGATATTGCTCTTTTGGTTTTGTTTATATCCAAAGGCATTCTATTTGAATAAAGCATGTCAAGGTAGCATCAGTCAAAATTTGATTCACTATGTTTGCAGGTGATGGCTTGGACAACAGTGTAGCTTCCCCCAGCACAGGTGACGATGATGATCCAGATAAGGACAAAAAGCGTCACAAAAAGCGTGGCATCTTTCCCAAAGTAGCCACAAATATCATGAGGGCGTGGCTGTTCCAGCATCTAACAGTAAGTGGACTCTAAATGAAATATGTAAACTAAATATGGACAATGAACCAGTTTTGATAGAAAAAAAAATGGGGAAGAATGATCCCTCTGGACTTGGAATATTTCATAAATCACTGTGTGCCCACAGTTCTTACAGAAGTGTTAGCACTTGTTTCGTAGATCCATATCCCAAGTGAGGAGTTTTATTTGAAGTTTGCAATTTCAATTTTGCTCACTTTTGTAAGTTATAAGGTTTAGGAGATCATGAGCACTTGTAATTTGAAGTATGTCTGTTAATGATGTTACTTTTCTCAGTGTGACTCTTAAATACCAGGAACCAGATCCCACTAAGAACAAAGTCAGACAAACCCCAAAGAGAAGGACTTAATTTCTTCCAGTGCTTTACAGTGGACCTTTATGGTGACTGGTCTGCAGAAATTTAAATCTTGTTGCAATGGCAGGATGCTCACATAATTTGCTTTTAAGTGGTTTGAATGTACTGCCTGCCATTACAAAATGTTCATCCGAGTCAGAGCTGCACAGTGAAAGTTGTCCCTGTATTTAGAACTGTAAAGGAAAACAGCAATATAGAGTCAGCCCTTCCTGTGTAGTCCCTTGTGACTTTTCAAGCCGAGTTAACAGTTTATATTGTCTGTGTGAGTATTGCTGTTTTCACTGCAGGAATTCTCCTGGAGATGTGAGAAACTGGAGATTTGGGGCTTTATGCTACTGAGGGGTTTGTTTTGTTTGGTTATTGTTCTGAATGGATTTCATGTTGAAAACACTTATAATCACAATTTTGGTGGATATTTTTGGAAGTGCATACTTATTTAAGGACATCTAAGGAAGAAGATGACATGAAAATTTATGGATAAAGTAATATATGTTGAAAATCAAAAAGTTGTTGACCTGGGGGATTTTCAACAGTACAGACAAAGGGTGAATTTAGGCAAGTCATAGTACAGACTAGCCTAAAATGAATGAATGTTAAAAATCTATTTTTTTTTAATATTAGGAGGAGACCTTTTGTGACTATTTTTAGGTTAGTTTGCCTTTCTTAAAGTCATTTGTTTTTCTTCAGTATCAAAGTTAATTCTCCGTTGTCACTAATGTGTCCAGACCTGTTGACCCTCACATCCTTGCCCACTTTCAAACCCATGTTCCTCAGTGACTTATTCTGATATAGGAGACAAACAGGAGATGTGGGAGGCCATGCTGGTTTGGCTCCTCTGGATAGAGCATGTGCCTTCAATAACACTGGAGGCTATAAATTAATCCCAATTGTACAGCATCCCTAAATAAAATAAAAACTGAGAGCAGTAGGACTAACTAAAAAATAGTTTCTTTCCCTTTCTTCTTCCCCGTATGATTCCAAACAGTAACTAGACTACGCTGACAGTTTTGGAATCAGCTTTGAGAATAATACCAGTAGTGAGTTGAAGATGTAGATGGTTTAGCTGATTTTAACATCATATTAGGTTGACCTAAAACCTGATTTGGGTGCCATTACTTGCCTGACACTTGTTGCATTTTTGTGGATGGTTTGAGATCTGCCTTTTGAAAGTTTGCTGTTGAGGATTATCGACCACCACCAAAGCGGGGAGGGAAGGACTAAGGTCTAGAGGGCACAGCATGAAAAATAGTCTGGCATCTAAAGTCAGCAGGAGATAAAAAGTGACAATTGGGCTGATGCAGCCATGTAGATGTTTCAGCACTAGAGCTAACCGACTAACCTCTGGATGAGTGGGGAGAGAGGACAAAGTCAGGTTGATCCTGAAGTCACAGCCAAACTCTTTGTATTTCTTATACTAACAGAAAAAACAGATAGACTTCATCAGCCTCTATTTCAATCTGCAAAAGAGTTTTGGCTTCCCTTGAAGCTGAGGTGCCCCTGAATAAAATATAATCAAATATTGGTTAGACAGAATCAGGAGAAAGGGAAGCAAGTTCTTTTATTCATCCACCAGTTTTCCTGGTTTTCTAGGTCGTATCCTTGTGAAGAATCTTGCCAAGAGCTATGTTATTTAAAAAAAAAAAAAAAACACTTTTTAAATAGCCAGCATAACTTTACCTACATTGCAATGCTCTTTGTGGTCCATATATTATTGGGGCAGTTGCAATAGAAATTATTCATGAACTGTCTGATTTTGTGGAGGTCCAGCTAACTTCCTTCAGGCTGGGGGTCGGTGCTGGCCTGTACCACTACCCCAAAGGGAAACCCATTTGTTCTAGTCTCCCTGGCATTCTAGGAATGCGTATAGACATTGTCTCCTGGTTTCCATTGGGCGTTTCCACCCTCCTTCCCTTCACCACTGCCATCTGTTCATACAAAATATTGGTAATGATAGTGGTCTCTAAAAAGTAAAAACTCTCGTAATATAATCTAAAAAAGAAAACTGAGAAGAAATATTTACATTTTCTCCCTCTTTCCTTAGCCCAGTGAGAAAGATCCCCCTCCATTCCTCTTCTCCAGTTGCTAAGTACTTAGATCTCCAGTTACAAGGAATAGCCTTCTCCTTGTCTCCTTATACTTGAAGGAATGCACAAACTGTTTAGGTAACATTTATAGTAAAGAGCTGATTGTAATATGTGCTATGAAAAACCTATAAAAAGAGTTTTATTATTATTTGTCCAAATGTAAGTAACTACTGTTATTTTAGTGTTAATTCTTTAGCAGATTTATCTCAGAGTCAGGAAGGCTTTTAGGGAGGCACGATTCAATTGAAAGACTATGTACAAATTTTAGAGGATCACATTCTTCTATATGATTAATGCAACTTAACCAGGAGATTCTTTCTGAAGTCTTGCTAAATATAAAAGAGCAATTGAAACCCTGGCTAATTAAAACAATAGCAATCGCAGTTTATTAGCAAATTGTAAAAACTAATCTTTTAAATACTAAAAAGCATATTATAAAACCTCACACTCCTTTTGGAAAGCAAATTACTTTTTTTTTTTTTTAAATAAATGGGTCAATCTTTTCATTGAGTGTATTCAGTTTAAAAAAATCTGCCTTTGAAAGTGCTTTCAGCATTTGTTTGTTAGGGGAGTAGAAAAGCCCTGAATTAAAAAAAAAAAAAAAAACTTTCTGGATTTGCACCCCAGCTGCATAAGAAAAATGTGCCTTTCTGTAGTTGGCTGCAGGTAGATTTAATCAGTAGCACATTTTACTACTCCAGTGAGAGAACTAAAGCTTCATTCTTGGACTCACAGTCTCTAGCAAGCTAAACTGGACATACTTGTGTATTATGAAGACAATAAAAGAAAAAGGAAACAGGCTTTAAACTTTGGTGCTGATGGGGTAAAAGGAAATTTCAGTGATGTGAATTTCCAGTTAGCCAGTTTTGATAACTAGAGGTCTCCTAAAAAAAAAAGAAAAATATTGCCTGGAATTGAAAAGAGTAACATTATTTAGATAAGGAGAGAGTTCGAAAGAAAATGAAAGTATGTATTATAGAAATGCTTGCATTTGCCTGAAGACAAATCACTGCAAACAATTAGAAAGTACTTAATATCTGGCTATGAGTGACTATATAGTCGCAATCAGTTCAGGGGCATATACCACATCAAGATATTTTTCCTTCCTTAAGGGTATTATTCCAACTGTAAATATAACCTACTATGTCATCATGTTTAAGCTGGATGTGTTTTGCATATTACTGGTTGTCTTGCTACATAGCATTACAAAGATACATGCCTAAGGGCTAGTAAAAATGAGGAGAAGGAATAAATGCAATGTTTAAGGTAAAAAAAAAAATCAAGGGTCTTTTGTCTGTTTTTCTGCCCTAGCATGTTGCACACACACACACCTAAAATGCTGCAATCTTAAATAAAATCTAAGTAGAAAGGCAGTTAATAAGATTCTTATTTATTTAAAATATGCAGTGACATATTTTCCTGTATGGAGCTATTGTGTGCCCTAGGAATCCTGAGAGTTAGGGAAAGTAGAAGTTGTCAAAATACATACCTGTGATAAATCAGACAGAGGGTGACATATTTGACTTTCATTCACATTCTCTTGGATTCCCCATCCTTTGACTGATCTTGAGGATTCCATTGGGTACTATAGAGACAAACTTTGTTTCTAAGTTATATACACATTTTGCTCTTTGAGTTTGTTTTCTTTCTTTCAACTTTTAGCCTGGAATTTTTTTTTTTTTTTTTGCTGTAGCAAAATTTATGTCTCAGTTTCTGATTTATAAGACTTTCCTCTCCGTGTGGATAAAGCCAAAGTGAGGGGCTGTAGAATCTTCCAGGTTGAGAATTGCGTTGCCATAGAAACACTATTAGATGAAAAGTGCCCTGCGGGTCCGCCACTCTAAGGATGGAGTAAATGGAATTGAATTGGGAATTGAATGCTCTAGAAGAGACAGATGTTGTTTCATTGGTTTTGCTTTTGGTAACAAGATCTGGTGGAGCCATCTTAGTGTCATATCTCTGCTTGCAATTTTGGAAGAATTGCTCTATAAACATTATGAATTATTGTTACAATGAAAAAGTACTTCTCATTGGTATCCCATAACATATTTTGTTGATCAAGGTGAGTGGAAGGTCAAAAGGCAGAGAGATGTGCCTACCAGGAGGTACATAGTTAGGCAGCAGATGGAATTTGCTCCTCTCCTCCATTTCTATTTCTTTTCCTATCCCTCACCTCTATTCTTTGCCAGTTTATTTTAACAGTGAATATTCTTTTGTGCCTTCCCAGTTAGCATCCTTCAGCTACCATTAGCCCTAAGAAGGTAGTGAGGCAGGAAGACTATGTTCTTGAACTTTTGTCTGAAATATTAATCAGGGTAGTGCAAAGTATTTGGGGAGGACGGTCCAAACTAAGTCCTCTGTGTTCCTGTGCCTGAGCTAAGGAGGGTGGCTTGTGAGGCTGGCAGATAAATTTTATCCTTTATTTTCATTATGTGGTATCTACAGATACCTTATTAAATTAAGATGCTTGAAAACTAGTACTAAGATGTGAGATTTTTGTTCTCCTTTCAGGTGCCTGTGTCCCATATCAAAAATGAGCTTTCTGAAATTCATAAGAAGACTGTCTTCACAGTTCTTACTTTTTTCTTTTATGTGGTTACCATTCACCTTTCCAGGCTTTAGTCATGATGATGGTCAGAGCTTGGTTTTGCTGAAACTAACACAGGCTTGGATGACAAATCCATCTTCCATTTAAAAGATCTCCGCTACTTTGGAGATTGTATATTTCAATTTGGTTAGCTAGGATCCTAAATATCTTTTTTCCCAATTGGGAATCATTTGTCTCAGGAGGAAAATGGAGTACAGATTATTTAATTACTTGGAGGGAATGTTGGAATGTCCTCATTCTTCTGCAGTATACATCATATAAGCTCTATTTTAATAATGAGATGAGTGGTTTCTAGATTCTGGGGCAACTGCTTTTTTCTTTTTCTTAGCTGGTTATTGAAATCCTAATGGGATGGGTGATGAATTTTCTTAGGTCAGGTAAACTGAAAAGGCTACAGCTGGAATTCTTCACCCAGAAGAATCAGAGTTAATACTAATGATCATTGTGAATTAGAAGATCAAAGGCGAAGCATCAGCCTGTTCTCCAAGTTGCTGCCCCAGAGGCCATTAGTGACCTGGCAGAGCTCCCTCCCAGCCTCTTGCACACCTCCTTGCCTCTGCCCCAGCCTTTCTTCCCCATCCTAGTTATGCACCTCTGACCTGAGGGAATTACGGTCCAGTCTGTTGATGAAGAGGGATGGGGAAAAACAATCAAAAAGGAAAACAAAAGTCCAACTTGAAAACTGCTCATTTATCCAGGTACACAGGACCCCTAAGCAGATGAACTCTGATTGGGACTCTGTGAATTTCAGGATGTGATCGAGATTTTTGTGCTCAAATGGTTTATTCATTTCACAGATGATTGGGGCCTTTATGTGGTACCTTATGTGAGGGACTTTTGTAGTATTTTGATGGCAATTTGTCAGATTATTCTAAAATTTTTATTTGTTTCCAAGACTAAGTTAAAAATATGCTATAACTTGGTTTGCTGATATACTGTTAATTGGGTTAATTAAATAAAGGATTAGTTTCAAAATGGAAGTGATCATATAAGGGCAGTTTAAATTGATGGTTGCTGATGCATGTAACTGTTGGAACACTGGCTGGCCATTTACTCTTCAACACGTATATCAATATCATGTCTTCCAATTCCTCCTGGTGATGATATATTTTTGAAGGCAAAATACCAAACTCAGTCACTGCTCCTCCTCAATTTATCTTTTGAGTTAAAATTGGAGCATTCTATACGTATGTGTGAGTGTATTCGCTAAACTAACTCAGTCTAGCCCTTAGGAATTTTATGTAATATAAACTTGGCTTTTAACTTTCTCAGTGTTTAAGATTCCTCGTGAAAGTACTTTGGTTTAAAGAATGGAGGTTTGATGGAGAGAAAATCCAATGGTTTTGTTTTAGAAAGGATTCCAGTGTTTTAGTTTGGTCTCACTGGTTGGTTGGTTGCCGGTAGAAGTAAATCTCTATGTCATGGAATTTAGGAGATTTCACTTAACTTGAAGCATCCTCCACACATCTCAGTCTTTCTTATTGAAGTGTGATTATGATTCTATGTACATATGTGTCCCTATGTGCTTGGGCGTTTTTCTGTCAGACAAATCCTTCTCAATCCCTCCTATCCGTACCAGCACCAGTGGACAACTGATCCATTTTACTTGTTGTAATCCTCTAAATAGCTATGTTCAAGGCTCTCATTTATCTGTTTCTGCTGATGGAAGCCAATGCCAGAGGGTAAGCAGTGACTGGAGACCACATTTGCAATGGTCACAAAATTCTCTGGGTCGTGGGCCAAGCTTACCTGAGCTATGATTACTAAATAACATGAGACAGCAAAAATCATTTTATTAAAGCTCCAAGGTAGTAACAATAGTGATTGTGCAGAGTCACATTAACATGACTGCTAGAGACAAGCGTACTCATGTTTCAGTACTGCTGGTCCTTCCATTTGCAAGTCTCGAGCCGGGTAAAGGTGGCTTTTCTCAATGGATTGGATACTCGGCTCAGTGTGTAGGAGCAGGAGAGAGCCCACAGACATGCAGATAAGGCATCCATTTCTTGGTGGGCCTATAGACAGCCTCCAAGAGCAAAGGAGCAGCGAAAAGCATTACGCCAGGAAATTGTCTAACATTTCAAAAACCTTTTAGTTTTCGTGTTTTCTTGCTATTGCAGAATGCCTTCACTCAGCACCTGGTAGCCCAGGAAGTGTGTCTCCCAATACAGAAAGCATTGCTCTATCTTCGGGCACTCCAAAGAAAAGAGAGGCCTCTCATAACTTAATGTTATGAATGCAAACACCTTAAGTTGGTTCATATTCAAATGAGACATAAGTTACTTGGTTTTATAATGGATTATTCAAAATATTGGGAAATAGAGACCTTTGGTTTGATTTAAATAACTTGCTTGTATTTGAATGTCCTTCTGGTATTATCGCTCCAGAAAAAAAATGAGGCAATATATATATGAACTTACCCTTTTAAGTAAATTTGCTTTTCAGTTCCTAACATTCTGCCATCAGTGTTTGTCTGTTTTCACATTAACTTTGTTGCTAGCAGCCCCGCAGAGCGCTCTCCTGTGACAGGAATGACCTCTGAGAATTCGGTGTCCTAGGAAGTTCTTGGGACATCCAGAGGCCACGAGATGTAGTCTGTTAATCGGAATGCTCATCGTAAGAAAGATCAATGAGTGGAGAAAACTTCTATTGCAGTTTATTGAAGTTTAAGAATAATTCCTATCTCTTATTTAAAGAAAAGTCAGTTTTCAAACTTCTTGGAGGAGGAACTCCACAAAAATGACTTGATGTCATTCTTAAAAAGAAATGAAATTATCTCCTGCCTGAATAATGTTACTTGTTTTTTTACTTGTTACCGAATTTTTAAACAACTATCTATTGATTGCTTGGCTGTTTTGACACTGGATCATTCTGTCTTGTTAACAGCTAAAGGAAAAAATTGATCAAAAGGGTAAATAAAATTATAATTTGTGTTTCTGTGGTGCTTTGTTTTTTTAAAACTTATTAAATTAAAGATAATTTTAAATTATTTATTTAGTTTTGGCTGTGCTGGGTCTTCGTTGCTGCGAGGGTTTTGCTAGTTGCAGTAAGTGGGGGCTGCTCTCTAGTTGTCCTGTACAGGCTTCTCATTGTAGTGACTTCTCTTGTTGTGGCTCCCAGCGCAGGCTCAATAGTTGTGGGCTTAGTTGCTCCACAGCATGTGGGATCTTCCTGGATCAGGGATCCAACCCCGTGTTTCCTGTATTAGCAGGCAGATTCTTTACAATTCAGCCACTGGGAACCTCCTATTATCTTTATTTAAAAAAAATTTTTGCCCCCACCATGGGCCATGTGATATCCCAGTTCCCCAACCAGGGATGAAATGTGTGCCCCTTGCACTGGAAGCATGGAGCCTTAACCACTGGACTGCCAGGGAAGTCCCAGTGGTACTTTGTAATTTAATCTTTTCCTATACACTGTACTCTTAATCCTATAAAGTAGGCAGGATGACAAAAATGAAGGTGAGAGAAGTTAATGAATTTTCTCAAGGTCAAAAGCTAGGAACTGGCAGAGCTGAGGATCTAGGATCTCCTATCTTGAATGTGCTTTTTAACAATTATATTTCCTCCCAAACAAAGCAAATCAGATCACATCGTTGGGAGTTCATGGTTATAATAATAATAATCTCACTTCATGAACTAGCTGATAATAAAAATGTGAGCCAGAATGTTTGGCATAAAACTTCGTAGTACATCCTGATGGTCATTGGTAACTGAGTGTCAAGGATGGTCCTCTCCTATCTGCATTCTTTTTCCAGATATATCTGTGCTTAAAAAAGGCATAGCTGCAGCTATTGATACTTTATGAAGTTGTAATCATTTATACATTGTTAGAATTTTAGACTTTATATAACTGTCCTTTCTTCCTTATGGAAGTAGGTAAATCTCTAGCCCTCTCTGTGACTAACAATGAGTGATAGTGATTTGGAAGTGAGAAATCTTTCTTCCTGCAAATCCTAGGTAAACCTTTGAACACAGAATTGAGCTCCTTGAAGATTTTTTTTTCCTTTTTTTTTGCCTGTCACATGTTCAGGACGCCAAAGAGCTATGTCTTTAATTTGCTTTATGGAGATAGAGGAAACTGCTTATGCAGCCCCGATTACTCTTGAAACTACAATCCAACTGTCGTTTCTCAGCAAAGAAGGCTGCTAAACCCTGGAGAATTAAGCCACCGCTCTGGGGTATGACACTGAGGTCTGATCATTTTAAAGCTAGTAATAACTAGAATCCTAAAATTCTTATGAATAAAATGTAATTTTAGTAATGTTTCCATAAACAGTGGTAATGGTGGCATTTTAGTAGGCAGTGACATTAGTCACATCCAAATTGCACCACATTGGCTTTTAAATTACTCCACCTGTCTGTATGAATAGAATTTTCTGTGTAAAAGCAGAGAGACAGCTGCTGCTAATGTCTCCTTCTCCCTGTGCAGATAATGCTGGCAAATCTACATGCATAAAGGACTGGTTTGTGATGTAAAATGGTACCTGACCCTGCTGGCTCCTGAGCTGCAGAGAAATACCTTTAATTACCAGTGGCTGTGTTTAGTTGTTGACATAAAAATGTCAGCTTCCAGGGGTGTAACCTCAGGTTCACTCCCTCTAGTCATGTCACCCACCGTACACACTTTTCCTTCCACCCACATCTGTAGTGAGATGGGTGTTTATCTGGATGTGTTTCAGAAACATGCAAGGCATTAATACTTAAAAGGAAAACATCTAATACTGTATGAAATTGATTGATGATCTTTCCATTGGAGAACTTTTTTAAAGATTAGTGGAATCGAGTTCTTCTTTCTAGCCAGAATGAAAATATGGGATACCGTTTATACCTTCAAAAGGCTTAACATCATTCATCAGATACAGATACACTTTCTCGTGGGAGGATCATGGCCAGGCATTTCATAGAGTAGAGCAGGTGAGGAATAGAAGGGCTTGAGTCTATCACATTTTTTTTTTTGACCATATACCCAGGTTTCCTGTTGATACAGGATGATGCTTTTTCTGGAGAAGCCTGTTTGCTCTTGACCTTTGGTTCTGGTCTATTGTAACAACTAGATAGAAATAGGAGTGGGCCAGCCAAGAGGAGCCTCCTGTTTACAATGCCTGTTGCCAACGATGTATTTGGCGAAATGGTAAATAGAAGATATACTTGTCTGGCTCGTTTGCAGGCATTCTTTTTGACTTCTTTCACACAACTGGTGTTTTTGTGTTTAATTTAACAAGGAATGAGTAGTAAATGAAAGCTGCTGCCTGAAATCCCACTGTGAGCGTGTTTTGCACTTGGCTCCCCAGTGACAAGGCAATTTGTGAAATTATGTGATGGAGTAATTAGATGAAGCCAGGGCTCTTGATTGTTGCCATGCATATGTGGCGAGGGTTTGTTGCGAAAGAGGGAGGGAGAGGGAAAAAAATAGATTATTACCCTGGCAAGTTGGCTCAAAGCTTCTTCATTTATTTGTAAACAGAATATTTAGTGACCGCATAGGAAGTAGCTGTAATCACCAGCTCATAAAGAAACCACAGCAGAGCTTTTGGATTTTGCAGAGTGCTCATGTAAAATTTAAGCTGGGAGGCAGAATCCCTGTTAATGTAATTAGGATCTAATTTACCACCCTTTGCACACAGATGTAATAATGTCTAGATATTTATTCTATCTTTAAGCACGTTACGTATACCTCAGTGCAGCAGTTACTGAACAGAAACAGGTGTGAGCACTTCCCTAATTCGTTTTTACACTGTAAACACATAGCAATTTAAGGGAAATATTTACCAAAAACGAGGGGAAGGAATGTCTGCAAATGAGGCAGTAATGGACAGTTGCCCTTTATGTACTGATGGATTTCTCAATGGTTAAGTAAATTAAAGCAAATGCTAGAAAAATCAATAGGCCAGCGTAGTCTTGGTTTTGCCTCATAGACTTCGGGACAGAATGACAGATGTGGTGTCTATGACCCATTTAAGTATTAATGCCTGAAAAACTGCTTCTGCATGCAAGGTTATATAGGCTTTGAAACATTCCGCTATATTACATTACAGACAATAATATTTTTAAGTATATATGGAATTTATATGTTTCAGTGAGGTTGTTCTTACGTGATACATTTATACTGGAAGATTAGTTGTTACAATAGCACCATAAATCAGTTTTGAATGTTCCCACACGGAAACATCTTCATAAGGCTGTAGTTGAAAGGTAAAGATGATGTATATCAAGCTTCCATGTCTCGTGAAGTGAATATGCTCCATAACACTCTATGTGGAAACCAAATTAGATTTAATTAAGGGGTAGATGCTCAGAGCCTTTAGGGAAAAAAATCTGTGAGAAACCACGGAAATGTGGCATTAGAATTCAGTTAATCTCCGGGGCTCTGATGCTATATTTTACATTTGTACCAACATGGATCACATGTCACATAGGTTGACTCTCGCAGCATGTGGAATTTCAGGGCTGTCCTAATGTTCTTAGTGGTAGGTATTGACCTCTGAGAATGAGAAGGTCAGCTCTGGTAGCATCACAGAATGTGCATTCCCCCATCCATTGCTCCCATTACCAACGTCAAGAGAAATGGTGGAAATACTCTCCCAAGGTTGGATTGTTGACTTCTAGAGACAGGAAGAAAAAATGTGCATGAGTACTGGCTTCAGGAACCAAAGCTAATTTCCAAACCAAAATAAAATGGAGGGTTGAACTCGTTATGTTGGTCATTCAAGGAGAAGGTGCCTTTTGTTGCAGAGAAAGAAAGTTGTGTTGGCTTGCGGTGTCCTGTTTACCTTCTTATGCTGAGTGAATTTAGACAATCATTCCTTCCTTCTCTGCCCTTGACAAAGCAGACCCGGGCCAGCCTGGATCTGGGTTTTGAAAATCGGTATTTAAAGGTGATATTGTGGGGTTTCCCTGGTGGTCCAGTGGTTAAGATTTCACCTTCTAATTCAGAGGGTGTGAGTTTGATCCCTGGTTGGGGTGCTAAGATCCCACATGCCTTGTGACCAAAAAACCAAAATATAAAACAAAAGCAATATGATAGCAAATTCAATAAAAGACTTTAAAAATGGTCCACGTGAAAAAAAAATCTAAAAAAAAGGGCATTGCACTTTTTAAAGGTGATACTGTGATGAATCAAGTTCTTGGAAACATTGCTAGGTTGGAATGATGGAGAGAAGTAGCATAATCATTTGGGTTTCTAAATGGAAGCTAGTTTCCTGATTTTTAATCTTCATACAATATAGTATGTGTAACTATAACATTCCCCTGAATCTGGGAATTTAACAATGTTACACATTTTGAGATTAAACTGAGGTGTAAATAGTAACTTCACAAAAATCTACCATCTAAAAAACTGGGAAATGGAAATTACTTTGGAATTGAAGATTCCTTTGCTTCTTCAAAGCAGTGCTTCTTAAACTTTCATGTGCATTCCAGTTATCTGGGAATCCTTTTTGCGTGGAGATTCTCAGAGGGATGGGGCCTAAGCATCTGCATTTTTAATAAACTCCCTGCTGCTATTGGACTGCAGAACAGACTGTTCATAGCAAGGATCTAAGGAACGTGAGCAGGAATGTGAGCAAGATGACAGATTTTTAAATGGAAAGATGATTGTTTTTCTCCATCTTTGATTTTTTTATACTTTGATTTTTTCCCCTTCTGATCTTGAAACAATGTATTATTTTTATCACGTCTATTGGACTAAAGTGTTTTCTTTTTCCTCTGCTAACTTTCAGTTCTTTCTCAATGTACAAGACCTTTCTTTTAATTATCAAAGAGTTTTTAAAAGATAGACTTTATGTTTTAGAACATTTTTGAGTTCATAACAAAACTGAGGGAAAATGACCTAGGTTTTCCATAGACCTCCCCACCACCACCACCCTCCCATGAGCAGGGTCCCTGGACCAGAGTGGTACATTTCTTACAGCTGATGAACCTACACTGACTCATCAGTATCACCCAAAGTTCAAGGTTTCCATCAGGGTCCACTCTTGGTGTTGTACATTCTATGGGTTTGCACAAATGTGTGACATGTTGTCCATCATAGTATCATATGGGGTAAATTCATGCCCTAAATGAGTATCACAGTGTTCATTGGCTGAAAGCTCCTGATAGATCAAGGACTCTGCAGATAGACTGTATTTTTCTTTGGGGCTTGTTGACAGCACACTTGTGTGATAGGATGGGTGAAATAGTGGTTCTGAAAGTTGGGTGTTACAGATTCTTACTGTTGGCCCATATTTGGCGTCAGTGCTCTGGTGACAGTATGCAGGGATGGGAGTTATCACAAGGAGAGGGCAGCATGTGCGTTGCTGTGCTGGCTCTCAGATTCTTACTTTAGCACCTCAGATCTGGTACAGGCTTCCCAGGTGGCACTTATGGTAAAGAGTCTGTCTCCCAGTGCAGGATATGCAGGAGAAGCTGGTTCCATCCCTGGGTAGGGAAGATCCCCTGGAGAAGGAAATGGAAACCCACTCCAGTATTCTTGCCTGGAGGACCCCATGGACAGAGGGCCCTGGCGCAGACACGACCAAAGCAGCTTAGCACACATAGATCTGGTAGGCTTTGTCAGCGAGGAAGTAACAGAATCACCAACTACAGAAGCAATATGTTCATTTGAGGGAGAAGTGCTTTTGTTCCTAGTCTTACTCACCAACTTCAGTCTGCTTCAGGAAATCCTTTTGTATTCCTGCTGCCTGGTGTACTTTGTCTGCCATGGGCACTCTCAAATTTCGCAGCATCCTGGATGATGAATTTGTTTTAAAAGTGAGCATCCAAAGAAACAGTCACCCAGTCCAGGAAGCACAGAGAATCCCATATAGAATAAACTCAAGGAGGAACACGCCGAAACACATATTAAACTGACAAAAATTAAATACCAAGAAAAAATATTAAAAGCAACAAGGGAAAAGCAGTAAATAATATACAAGGGAATAAGCATCCAAAAAGTATATTCTCTCTAGTTGGGCTAAGATCTAAAGATTGTTATAAATAGCACATACCTATTAATCATTGCTTAGTGGGTAAATTCCTCTCACTCATTAGAGTTCACAGGCTGGATGTAGTTTCTTGAAATTAGGTCGTTTATTTTGGTCTAAGTCATTGAGGATCAAAGGTCACAAGGAATCCAAAAGCCATTAGTCAGGGTTCTTTTCTGGACCCCTTAGATGTCATTGTGCGAGTCACCCATGGCAGGCCGGGCCTGGCCTGCTGTCAGGGAGCTGGCAGGGTGCCTACTTTATTTCCAGTTTGCATAGATAAAAAGCAGAGCAGCTACTCTCAGAATCACTATAAAAATAAGCTTACATAAAATCTCCATTTGAAATACAGTATGTGTGTGCCCCTGCATGTGTCCTCTTATGGAAACCAGGGGCCCTGGAAATCAAAATTAGGAAGAGAGGCATACATTTGATGGCATCATGGATTATCCTTTGTTTTGGTGCAGGCATTTATAATTCATTGCGAAGCTAGGGAAGACCAGATTCTCACAAAGAATTGTAACAACAAAGCAAGTGTTTTAATTTGCAAATGTAGAGTAGAATAAGGAAATCGCTTTAGCCGTTGTCAAAAATGTATATTGCTATCCCCTCTTGATAATGTTGAAGTACATTTGGCAGTAATGAGTTTATGTGTATCAGGAGTGGTGGGCAAGAGATGTAGTCAGGTCGATTCATTTACTCCCCTCATTGAGCCCTGTGGGTCTCAGGTCCACACCTGGAAGTGAAAATATCATCAATTACCAAGACGACAGGTGCCCTGGACTTACTCCCTGAAAGAGTTCGTTTTGGACCAGAAACTGTGAGCACTCAGTAACATTCATCCGTGTGCAAGAGAGTGATTGAGTGGGGTGAATTTTCAAGGAAAAGAGGCCAAATTAACATGTATGAAATAGTGTATATCTGAATTTTGAAAATCCAGCTGTAAGCAAGTATCCTGTTTGATTTGAAATGATTATTGAGTACTTTATGTGTGATGCTACAATTAATCATTATAACCCCACTTCACAGATGGAACATTTAATGGAAGGAAGTGGGCTGGCAAAGCCTGAAGATCTATCAGAGGTCTTTGTGTAGGAGAAAGTAGAAACTGGAGAAAAATTCATTGCCTTCATGGTCAACCTGTCAGGTGTCGCCACTTCCAGACCTTGAGACTTAAAACAGTGGTTTGTTCTTGCTCTTGAAACATTGACTAGATCCGGTGAGAGCTGAGGCAGAAGTACTCGTGGCATCATCAGGGCCATGCCTTTGCCACACTCACTCAAAAGCCATCACAGCTGTTCTGTGGCGTCACCCTGCATGGCTGCCATGCTGCCTCTAAACTCTCCATGGCTCTGACGCCCGTGCTGCTCAAATGTGTGTGGTGGCCAGGAGGGGGAAAGGATTATGTGGCAGCAGGATGAAGACAGGGCTCTTGTCTGAAAGATGCCTAAAATCGTTTGGTTTATGTGGAGAGATGGCTAGGATGTTTTCCACAACAGAGTGACCTACTCCCATGCACAGCAGAAGAAGGACCTTCCAAATCTGCCTTTTATTTTTCCCCATCATGATGACTGAAGTTCAGGCCGCAACTACCCTTCTCTTTGAATAACAATATAAATTGGGCCATTCAATTTTTTTTTTTTTTTTTTTGAGTACAAATACATTTTGAGTGTTTACTATGTGCAATGCACTGTGTACATCTGGGAGCTTTCTACACCCTTTGAAAAGAGCATAGATCTAGTTGGTGGTGCAGTTTGCAAAAAGAACCAGAGTGAGGAGGCCAGTTTGGAGACAGTTACAGCTGTCAGTTGGGAAGGTTTGGGTTGTGAGAGTGTGAAGAAATGGATGGTGGGGAATTCCCTGGTGGTCCAGGGGTTAGATCTTGGTGCCTTCACTCTGGTGGCCTGGGTTAGATTCAATGCCTTGTCAAGGAAGTAAGATCCTGCAAGTTGAGTGGCACAGCCAAAAAGGGGGTGAGGAGTGGAAAGAAGAAGTGGATGGTGGAAAATATCTTGGAGGTAAACTGGGCATCTCATAAATAGAAACATTCATAGCTGGCCAATGGTGTACATTCCTAAGTGCCAGTGATATGCCAAGGTGGGTACTCAGTGCCATGTGTATAGAGAACTTACAAATAAAAATAAAATGACTAAAAGTCAGTCTGTTTATTATCACCATGCACTGGCAATTCTAAATAATACCAGCGAATAAAATGTTCTTCCAGGCTGAGGCAGACTTCCCTTACCCGGCCCCCACCATGGTAGGCCTTGCTAAACACTTCCATGTTTTAGCTCACCAAATTCCCACAATGATCCTCTAAAGGAGAGCTTCCTAGTCACTCTATTTTACTGTTAAGGAAATCAAGATTTGGAGAGATAAACAACTTGCCTGCAGTGGCACAGCGAGAAGCAGGGACTGGATTTTAACTCCAGTCCATCTGACTCTCAGGCCTGTCTTCATAACCACTCATGGGGAGACATTTGGTACAGAAGACATTCAAAGGTGATTTCTCTGTTTCACGGTGGCAGTTCCAGAGCTGGAGTCTCTTCCAGGGAAGAAGGAAAGTTAGAAGGAGGAACTCGTTTTAGGGGAGGGTGGAGAGTTCAGTATGGGGTACCTGCGATTCTGGTGATGGTGGGGCATCCTCGTGAGTTGTGTGGTCAGTAGTTGGAAATGGGATGGCTGTGGCTTTGGTGAGAGCACAAGGCTTACTGTTGCCTCCACCAAAGCGAGAGATGGAGATGAATCATGGACCCAGAGAGCGCTGAGAGAGAAAGGGAGGAGGCAGGAGCAGAATTCAGGCAATGCCTCGCTTTAAAGGCTGTCTGGAGGAAAAACTAGAGAAAGAGACAGAGGGGCAGGCAAGAGGTCTGTCCAAAGTGGAGGTGGGCTGCAGTCATCTCTGGGGACCCTTCTAGCTCTAATACATTAATTCTAAGAAAAGGAGGGAAGGTCCGATGATGAGAAAGTCAGAGTTGATTCCCAAATAGAACCCATCATGGTCCCAAACTGTCTCCCCTTTCTGTCATCCTCGTCTCAGCTAACAGCATCACCATGGATCCAAAAGCTCCAGCCAGGAGCCTCAGAGTCAGCCCTGAAGGTTCCCTCTTTCCCCTCTTCACAGATAGTTGCTTACTCCCTGAGTTCCATTAATTCTCCCTCCGAGACATGTCTCCATTCTCTTATCCTTGTCTGGTCCTGTTGCCATAGCCTCCTTGTCTTCTGCTTACCCATTTCCCTAAGCAGCCTCCCTGCCTCGAATCAATGACAATTGTTAAAATTGATTCCTTACAAGCAACCCCCATTTTGCCAGTTAAGTGATTTTTCTGAGCCAAATCTCACCCCTACTTGAAATCTTGTAATATCTCCCCATTGTCCTTAGGATATAACATCCTCAGCCTGCCATTCAAGGGCTTTTGAAGTCAGACACTGACCCACTGAGCACTCAGGCTCCTCTTTCCCCCTTTCTACACATGCTTACCCCCAACAGATGCTAAGTGATCCTGCACTCTGCACTCTGGCACGTGCTGTTCCCTCATCTGGAACCTCCATGACCCCTTTTCTACTTCACACTTTTTCTTGCATCCTTAACATCTTATCTCAGATATCCCAGGTTGGAGAAGCCATTGCTGGTTCTTTCCAGGAGAAAGGAAAATGGCCCCTGCCCTCCAGATCCATAGCACCTTGATGGTCATCTGATAAAGAATACTTGTCATGGTGACTGTTTATTTATGAACTGCCTCCCTCATAAATAAGATGATTGAGTCTTTCACCTCTGTATCTTCAGAACCATAAGAGAGAGGCTTGATGATATTTACTGACCAAATGCAAGAGCAAAGTTTCAAAATAGAGGCAATCAAACCCTGAGAAGTAGAAAGACTAGAAAAGTTCCTGGTATGGGGATTAGGAGATCCCAGTGACCTTTGAAAGACCTGTTTCAGGCCTTTGGAAGAGAAAGAAGCTGTATTCTAGGGCAAGTGGGTAATGTGACAGTAGAGGCTTGCAGTTGATTAAGGGGTAATATACAAAGGGTTACAATTTGGGCAGGAGGAAGTGGTAACGGAAAAGTTTCTCTCTTTTTTTAATATTTAGGAGAAGGAAGATTTGAACCTTTACACAAAGCATACAGCTGTCTTTCATGGAATTGCTACTATGTTCCATGCAATTTGTTAAAGCCCAGCCTAATTAATTACTTAGGCAATAGAGCAGGAACCTTTGAAGATAAATGTAGAAAAGAACTGATTAATGTAGCAAGGATCAAGAGCAAGTTGGCAGTAGAGGGTTAATGGGGAGAGTGATGGGATGGCATCTGAGAGCATGGACTTAGCACCAAATGAGAACCAGGAGAGGAAGATGAAGGCAGGGAGGTTTAGAAATACACAAGAGGTGGATTTTGGGTACTCTTCCCCTCCTAGTTCTGTTAGCAGATCAGGAGGCAAAGTCAACTGCTAAGTGTCCCAGGAGTAGGACTGGGAGCTAGAGGAGAGTGGGAGTCATTTGGAAAAAATTGCTGTTGGGAACACAGTAGACAGACCAAGAAAAGGGGAAAAAAAGAAAGAGTAAAAAGATAAAAGGACTCTCACAGTGTAGTTGAGAGCACATGTATAAATTGAAATAACGTGAGACACCACACTGCGACCAAGAAAATCAACTGTGACTGGCTAGACTTTTTAATAGATAGGTTTCATAATCAGCTTGCTTTATCACATGGTAAAATTAAGGCAAAATAATGATTTTTAGTAGTTTTCCACAGGAAAAATAATTGCATTTTCTATCCTTTAAAAATTCGTCTCATGGGGCAGATTTGTTGAGTTGCAGCATGAACTACTTAAGTTCTTACTATCATGTACAGGTTGGTGAACTTGAGATTTCATTAAAGGCTTTATCTCAGTTTTGGAGGAAGTTATCATGCAATTACTGTACATTATCTTTCGGTGCTGGTTGTATGAGAAGTTTGCAAACTTGTTATTGATAACCTCTGAACCTGAGTTCAACAAAAACCATGCAAATGCAGCTGTCTACTAAGATAAAATTTCTTTTCTTACCATGATATGTGAGAAAGGAGGATTTTAAATTTAAGTACAACAAATCAACACAGTATTTTAAAACACTGGAGCAAAACTGTAAAGGTTAACAAGTAAAACAATATCAGGTATGCTTTTTAAATCATGCCTCTCCCAGAGGCCTAATCTTTAATAGTGGACAGGAGGGGTGGCTGGCTTGAATAGATTCCTTTAGATTTGCGAGTTGAAGTTGACTTGATCTTGACATCACTCCAGAAGCATCTACTATTGTCATTTTGTTTTGATGGTAAATGAAATACACCTGGTTTCATGAAATAACACAGCACCCCACACATAATGAGCAGCTCATTGTCGTATATAAAGAACGATTGGCTCAGTGCAATTGGCTAGTCACTGATGACTCATGTGAAGGGTTGCTGTTTAAATAGAAAGGACTACTGGCATGCAGACATACTGAAAGGAAGATAGATAGATAGATGGGTTATTGGTTTTTTCAAATATGGTTCAGGAAAAAAAAATCTAAGAATAAATCTCCTATTTCGCACTGCAAGGCAATGTCATGACAACGCTGGAAAGCCAACTCCCAGTAGCTGGTTTACTGCGGGCATCTCTGCCCTTGTCTTTGGGATCACCAGAGTGCCATGTGCGCAGTCACACAGTGCATAAAGGCGTGGGTCATTTCTAGGACAGATAATTGAACATTAATACTCGCTGACATCGTTGAAGGCATGATATGTCAACCTGACAGAGCCTGTGTGCTTACATCTGCTGATTGGCTGCAGACGAAGGCTCTGTGTGTCAGGATCAGACCCCAGGCCTGACTGCAGCCGGGCCAAGGATGACGCAGCTATTAATCACGAGCTGCCATCTTAGGCCACTATAGTGTCGGTAAAATCACTACATCCTGTGTGTGGCTGGTGAATTGCATCTGTGTGTTCTAGAGTTTCAAGGTATGGCTCTCGGTGAAAAAACACTTCAGACTTGCTTTGTATCATCTCACCAGAATGTTTAATGGGTCAAATACCTCCCTCGCTCCTTCTTTTCCCTCCCTCTCTTCTTTCCTTCCATTCTTCCTTCTCTTTCTTTCTCTTTCCTCTCTCTCTTTCTTTTCTGAAAGTAGCCAGAGATTTTGAATAAATGAGCACGTTTTAGGGGCTGACAGGGAGGTTCTGAGGTGGTGTGCCTTTTGTTCCCATGGGAACTGATTTTGATGAGCTCCTGGTGTCCTGATTCATTATAGATATCCAATGTAATGAAGAAATCAGACAAGAATTAAACTGAAGTTACTTGCTGTGATTTATTTTTTTGATTCTCAACAAAATATTAAACCCCGTAGGCAGATTTCTGAACAGAGGAAAAAGAGGTTTATGCAATTATTTTCTTATCCTCGAAATCACATGAGCAGCACCTTCCTGCCTCATTTATAATAAATCTTAAGTGAGTTAATCCCATTGCTTCAGTAATTCCACAGCTGACGCTTTACTGAACATGTAACCATTCAGAGGAAAGACATGAACAATCATAAGACCCAATCGTGCCTTCTTAAATTTGTGGTACTCTAGCGGTAGTTACTCTGTGTCGGTTTCCGCTGCATGAAGTGGTATGAAGTAGGGCTCCTGAGTGTAGCCATTATCACATATTGGTTAACATCACGGATTTTTAAAATCCCAGTTGCATTGGAGCCATGAAAAAAAAAAAAAGCTTTCATCTGTAAAATCTAGTTTCCCTTTGTTATTAAAATAAATGAAGCCATTAAACAAAATATATGCATATAATACTCAAGTTCATCATTTGGCATCATCTGAATGACAGAATTTTGCATTTTTAAAAAATCAGGGCTGCCACCTTAGAAGATTTGATATAAGGTGCTGATTCACATATGCTAGAGGTTTCTGAAACTTTATGCCTTATTACATATATTTTTCTCTTTAGTTTGCCTATTTATATATTTATCTGGGCCTCCTTAAACAAAAAGCAGAATTCTGTTTAAGCAGGCTGAGAAAATAAAATGACAGCACCACCCCATCTTCAACCTCCAGAAACCTATGACCAAGTGAATTAATTATAACTATTGATGAGATGCTATTGTGAATGTGCTGGAACTGAAATAATTTCCAGATACTTTTATTTCCAAAGGTTTGTTTTTAATTACAGTGGCATTTGGTTGGCATGCAAGGGTGAGTTCTCACTCTTGATCTAGCCTAGCTGGAGCCCAGGCCAAAAGATTCTCTGCTCCCTTTTCTCGAGAGCACACTTTTCTGCCAAATGTGACGCTCATCCCCTGCCAAAGAAGGTGGGCGAACTGCCACCTCTGACTCCCAGCCACCAAAAGACAAAGGCTCCCAATGCCCCTACATCCAGTGAGCCAGAATGGGCCTCACACCTTGAAGGTTCCGGATTATTGATTGTTTTCCCCATAGACTTGATATTATGGAATATTTTCTCAGTGACTCAGTTTGTCCCCAAGGGTGGTTTAGGCACTTACAGGAGTGCGTGAACCCTTGAAGGCCACCGGAGGGTCGTTTGAGCATCCTTACTCTTCTGTCTGAGGCCTGAACACATCTACAATGTCTCACCTACTTAGTGTTTTCTTTTATTACACTTGTTTAGTACGAATATCGTAATTATTTGTTCACTTCTGTTTGAAGTTCAAATAAATTCAAGGGGTTGTAGCTGCATATGAAACATCTGATAGGGAAAATGTGGCCTGCTTTCTTCTAGCAGGACCTGCTACAGGATTTCTAGAGAATGCATACATCCTCCATATAAACTGCGTACACTGAAAATTCAGGGCTTCCAGAAGGCTTGTGAAGAACTTCAAGATGGCAATACCAGCAAATGAAAACAGACATGGGGCTCTTTTGTGTGGGGGGCCCTGTGTGACTGCCTTTGAAACTGCCCTGTCTTTAGATATCTCGGAAGTGATTGTCTAAATGAAGAGAATTGTAAGAAAACATTAAAACCTAACAAACACTAGAAAAATAAATTTCAAGGATTACCTAGTCAGACCCTCTTCCCTACAAACTGAGAAAAAGTATGTTTAGTTAGATTAGCCCAACCTTGCAACCTTGCATGACCTTGCATGTCAAATTTATCTATGCTTTACTAAGCCCTCCATCCGGGCCAGCCACTATGCCAAGCGATTCAGTGTCTGTTGTGTCATTTGACCCCTGCTGGTTTTGTCATCCTCATTTTCACTGATGAGGAGGCTGAGGCTCAGAGACTTGAAATGCCTTGATCAAGGTCACCCAATTCATGTGGGTTCCTCTGGACTTGAGCTTCAGTTATCTAGCTCAATCAGTATACCCTAATGACACCTCTTGAAACCAATAACTCTTAAAATGTTTTCCTTTAGATTTGCTGTTTGTCAATGTATAACCACATCACTGAAGCAGAAATGGACTTGGTGAGCACTTGCCTGACCTGCCCAGGTTAATGGCTCTCTACACAGGCCCAGGTCCTCCTAGGAAGATTTTAGGAGTAAGGGAAATTAGGCCTCTTGTATATCTTACTAGCAACCTCACATCACACATGAAATGGCAAGGAAAGACAGATTAAATAAAATAAGATTGCCTAGTGTTTTCAAAGAGAAACAAACTTCTTAGTCATTGGGTAGCGAAGTGAAAGTCACTCAGCCATGTCCAACTCTTTGTGACCCATGGACTATACAGTCCTTGGAATTCTCCAGGTCAGAATACTGAAGTGGGTAGCCTTTCTCTTCTCCAGGGGACCTTCCCAACCCAGGGATCGAACCCAGGTCTCCCACATTGCAGGTGGATTCTTTACCCGCTGAGCCACAAGGGAAGCCCAAGAACACTGGAGTGAGTAGCCTATCCCTTCTCCAGTGGATCTTCCTGACCCAGGGATCAAACCAAGGTCTCCTGCGTTGCAGGCAGATTCTTTACCAACTGAGATATCTGTTTCCCAAAGCCTGTTGTAGAAGGGACTGATGCCATTATTCAAGACCTTTTAGCACTACTTAGGTTACGTATGTACATTTTGTTAGAAATGATGACAGCCAGTTTTAAAGATGTTCTGCTTTATCTGATTTTAGTCTGAGCTTTTTGTTTCACCCTTTGTGTATAGACCAGTGCATGTTTATATAGTAAAACAGAGGCTGGACCCATGTTAGCTTTCATTGTAGAGGCCTACTCATGGTAGCTTTCTGAAAAACATGGCTGCAGCTCTTTATCTTATCATTACAAGATTAACTTTGAGCTTCATAAGAATGTAAAGAGAACTAGATTGAGAAGTTAGAGCCTGAGCTCCAGGCCCGTGAGCCACAACTTCCTGCCACGTAACCTGCCACGTGTCCACTCTGAGTTTTATTTTTTTCGTCTATAAAATGGAGGCAGCTTTACCCATGCTGTCAACCTGACCAAGTAAGTGTAAGACTCAAATTTCATGAAATATAATAAAGGTCTTTGAAAATGTGAAGTGTTTTACAAATATAGAGGACATAAAAGCTCACCCAAATGCATAGCTTAAAAAAACCACTTCAGACTGACTGTTAACTCTTTTTATTTTTTTGTTTGTTTTTTATCAGATTATATTCCATTGTAGTTTATTACAAGATATTAGGTATAACTTCCTGTCCTATACAGTAAATCCTTGTTGCTTATCTGTTTTATATAGAAAAGTTTGTATCTGGTAATCCCATACTCCTAATTTGTCCCTCCTCCCATTTTGGTAACCAAAAGTTTGTTTTCTATTAATATATCTGTGAGTGTGTTTCTGTTTTATGTATAGATTTGCTTGCATTATTATTTTTAAAATATTTATTAATGTATTTGACTGCTCTGGGTCTTTAGTTGTAGCATGTGGGACCTGGTTGCCTGACCAGGAGTTGAACCCCCAGCTCTCTGCATTGGGAGAACAGAATCTTAGCCACTGGACCACAGGAATGTCCCTGTAGTATTTTTTCACACATAAGTTATATCATATAGTCTATTTCTCTTTCACTAAGCATAATACTCTCTTAAGTCCATCCATGGTTGCTGCAAATGGCAGGATTTCATTATTTTTCTGACAGAGTAATATTCCATTATATATATGTGTATATACACATGCATCTTCTTAAGTCAACCTGTTGATGGGCAGTTGTGTTGCTTCCATGTCTTGACTATTGTAAATAGTGCTGCTGTGAACAGTGGCGTGCACGTATCTTTTTGGAGTAGAGTTTTTGTTTTTTTCTGGATATAGACTCACGAGTGGAATTGCTAGATCACCTGAAGTACCATTTTTAGTTTTTAAGGATCCTCTATACTGTTCTGTAGTGGTGGCCCCAGTTTACATTCCAAGTTAACTTTGAGTACCTTTATTTCTGCCCCTTTTATCTTGCCATCTTGTTGGTGACAGGTCACACTCTTTATCCCACTCATCTAAGATGCTCCAGGAACATCTGTGGGCTCTTTGAGAATGCCACAGAAAAACATCCACAGCCTGTGAGCATTTCCCCGTCAGGATAGACTGCATGATCGAGGAAACATAATTTGGGAAACAAATACTGGGGATCTGCCCAAATTTTGACTAAGACTCTTCCCTCCTCTATAATCCACTCTGGAGACAGACAGTGAATTCACATCAATAAATGCTTTGGGGAGTTAAAAGGGGTTTGCTTAAAAGGTTCATAAAGATAAAGGTAATCTTATTACTAAGACAATTTAAAGTTTTTAGTTTTGTTTTTTTTTTTTCCTTAAAGGGAAATTCTCTTTAGTTTGATTGCAAGGTAAGAGTTTTGTTGCTAACCAAGATAAAGTATAGTGCTGAATAATCTCTTAAATTAAAAATTGAAGTGTATGTTACAGAGAATAGAGATAATTAAATAGCTTAGACTACAGTGGGTAAAGGGGAAAGAGTTTTCATAAAAATTAGCTAAGCAAAGGTATATTGTGTTACAATCTTAACTTCAGATTAGGGTGCTCTGCTATTTGGCATACATTGAATTGATAATGCCTGTGTGTTAAAGAATTCTGGTTGTTTCTTTGCCTCTCTCACAGCTTATAAAAATGCAAGCAGACCCACCTAATGAATATTAATAAGAATGATGTGTAGATAATACATAAACCCCTGGATCTGTGGACTTTGGATGAAGTAGTCAGAAAGGATTTCTGTGGCTTTATTTAATACCAAATTTACATACTTTCAAAGAATAAACATCATCTTAATATTTTAATATCAATATTCCAAAGTGGAGATTTTAGTGAAATAAAAGCTTAATTTTCCTTCCCTGAACATTATATTCACCAAGGTCTGCATTTTGAGAAACAGGAAACTGTTAGCTAAAAAGAAATTAACTTAATCCCCCTTCATTAGGTTCCAGTTTTTTTTTGTTGTTGTTACTTAGAGACAAGTAATAATTATATCCACAGCAATGCAGAGCATGTTTTACACTTTTGTTGTACAAAAGAACTACAGTTGTTAAGGTGTCAGCAAAAGAAAACCAGAACATTGATAAATACTGATACATTTTTTTCCCCTGAAATCTTCTCTGACTCCTGAAAGTAAATTTCACTCAGGTGTCTGAACAGCATTTTAATTCATTAACAGCCGAAATCTACACATGATCTTTGAAAATGTCAATCCACTAGCTAAACAATATTTTTCCAGCTAAGGTAATAAACACGACAGCTAGGTGGGTGGAAGAGATCTCAGATGACGGTACATCCCAGTTCTTCTAGAAAGCCTAAAAGGTGGGCATTTTGTTTTCAAGTTGGTATTTTTTGGATGGAACTTTTACCAAGTGCATGGCAGATCTCAGTGGTGTGTGTTATGTAAAGCATATGCTTTGAGTCTTTGGCATTGTGAAAAGACGTTTTCGATTTTAGCTTTACAAAAGGGGGAAATCATTAAAATGTAGTTTGTATCATTTCAGTCCGTTATTTGTCATCTTTATGGCTGTTCTATAGTTTTCATGGCACCTTTAATGGTAAGCTTGGTCAGGAGAGGTGAGCGGGAATGTGCAGACTTGGCTGCGGGTGCCGCTAACAGTGTCTGCTAGCTGGGCTTCAATCCACGTCCCTGTAGATTTTAATGTCCCCACAGACTGCTGGCAGCCTGCTTCCAGCTGTGGCAGGCATGATGCAGTGAATTGCTTTTGAATGTTCTTTACTCAAATAGGCAGTAATTACAAGCTTAAAGAGGTTTAGTGGTCCAGTAAACTACATAATCACCCCTGAATTAGCCTGGGCTCATCAGTCGCAGTCCAGCAAGCTCGAGTCTGCTGTTTGTATGCAGCCTTGATCACATAGCAACCTGATCAGCAGGTGTGGAACAGCCAGAGTCCCCCATAAACACAACTGTCTACTGGGGACAATGATCTCTAATGAGATGAGGCTACACCATCACTGTAATTTAAGTGGGAAAATTAGCACTAGAGAATGAGTACCAGTTCCAGGGGTCTTTAGTCATATTGGGAGCAGCACGAATTCTCCATCTCTCTCCCTAGCTTTCAGTATCTCTCTCTCAAGACATCTTCTCAACAAGTGTACTGGTTTTGTTTCTCACTTATGGATACTTTATTCTTTCTACAAGTATTTTTCCTCAATATTTAATGCTGGACAAAGTGTAAAGGCAATAATGACGACTGTCAACAGACTCGTTCCAAGTGTTATCGTATTTCATCTTCCCAGTCTTTCTCTTCATGGTTTCAAAACTCTTTTGCTTTGATTTTTAAAGTGGAAACGTGTTCTTCGGGTTGGGGCTTGGTCTCCTTGTAGCTGGCATGCTCTCAGCAATAGTGGAGATAAGCTGTATATAGTTTGGAAAAGATCCTTACTTTATTGAAGTTTATTTTATAAACTGGTCATGAACTTTTCAGAAAAGTGGTCTAGGGTGGTATGCCATTGTTTCATTTGTTACAGTGAAATTTTGGGGGAGGCTTGTATGTCAAAACAGTCTTCTCTATTCTTTCTTCAGTCCTATGAGATGGAGAACTTGAATTTTATTACATTGCAGTTGGGGAATGGGAAGGGAACTTTTGCAACATGTAAACCCAAAACAACATAGAGTGGGTTTTGAAGAAACTTCGAGGGAATTTGTACATGCTAAGAAAGACAAACAGAATAACACAGGAATGAAGAACATGAAGAACTAGGTTTCTTAGGGTCAAATCCCAACTTCCTCCTATTTGCGTGTAACTTAAACTGCACCTCAGTTTCCCCATCTGTAACTTCAGGGTAAAAACACTGACCTCATAGACTTGTTAGAAGAATTAAACAAGTAAATACTTATAAAAGTACTGAGAACATTGCCTGGCACAGTATAAGCATTATAAAAATGTCAGTTAAATAAATAAAATCTACACTGCTTTTGGGATTTGTAGAACTGAGTGAGAAGGATGAACAATTGTTGAAATGGGGCTGCTAGTCTTCTGATGTTTATCCGAAGTCATCTACTTATAAATGCTAGTTGACGCATTTTGGGTGTCTCTAACTTCAAGAGCACTCATTCATTTATACAATGAAGATTTATTGGGCACAGCACTGGGCTGGTTGCCTTGTAAATGGCAAAAGCATTCCTGTGTTTTTATTAGTATTCTACTAAAATGAAATGGTTCCAAATGTAATTTAACTCATATTTGATTAAGAATCACATACAAAATGAAAGTAATTGGTAGAAAAACACACAACAATTAATTTCAAAGCAGACAATTTAAGGCATATTGTAACGCAGTTGGATAGAAGAGCAGGTATTTATTTCTATAATCCTTAAAGTGTTCTTGTATATAACCTACTCTCATTCTTATGTTTATAAGCAACACAAGAAGAATGAATAAAGTGATGGATGTATTAGTTTCCATTGAGTTTTGTATCTTGTAACAAAATTTCCTATTACTTCCATTAAGAGAACCGAGGTGTAGACCCATACACATTAAGATAATAGCTTCTTTATAAAATGAATAGTAATCATCATCTATATATTCATGATTAGCTCATCAGGAATGAGTGGATTGGCTCCATCCAGCATTTAGAAAACAAAAATAATTTGGAAGTCAATTTTTTTCAACTTGTATGGTATCACCAAGTTTCAAATCCCAGCTCTATTACAAACTGTATGAAGAGAAAGTTATTTTTTCCTTTCGGTACTCCAGTTTCTTCATCTGTAAAATGGGTATAATAATTGAGCCTCTCTCATAATGTTTTGTGGAGATGAAGTGAGTTAATGCACGTAAAGGATCTGAAACACTGCCTGTTACATCCTTACTTCTTAGTGTGTGTTGCCATTACTGCTTCGATCACTCTTACTAATACTACTAAGCTGCTATTTAATCAAGTCCCTTTGGATGGATGCTGGAGGGAGAATATGGGGAAGGGTCCTGATGAACTAACTTCCACCTCACAGCTCCTTCCCTGCCCCTAGATGTTTGCCTGCAGGGCAGAAGCAGTGGCAATGGAGCTGGGGCTAGAGGAGAGGAAGGAGGCAACTCTCCTGGATCTAGGCTATTAAAACTGCAGAGAAACAGTCACCACTCACCACAATGGAGAACTTTGTTCATGTTCTCTTAGAATATGTTTTTGGTTTTACAATGTTTAGCTTAAAAAGGGAATGGAGAGATGGGAAAGAATCATCAGTGAAAGTGTAGCCAAGTGGAGAAACTCAGAGGGAGGGGGACCGGGCCCAGATCTATAAAGCTGTGAACCTTTTGGGCTTTTTTTGGGCCCGAGCCAAGCTTCCCTTCTCCCCTCTGTACTGTGAATTTGAGTGCTCCCCCCCCTTTTGTGTCTTAAGAGTATTTTTGTGTTTAAGCAAATTCCCTTCTAAAAATAAAGAAAAAATTCAACCTGTTTTTTTAAAAAATAAAAAAAAAAAACACAAAAAAGAAGGGTTTTTCCCCCCCCCTCCCCCCCCCCCCCCCCCCCCCCCCCCTCTCCCCTTTTTTTTTTATTTTTTTTTTTTTTTTTTTTTATTTCTTTTTTTTTTTTTACTAATATAATAATTTTATTTTTTTTTTATTTATAAATATATTTTTAAAATTTTAATTTTTTTTTATTTTTATTATTATTTTAATTTTAAAATATAAAAAAAATTTTTTTTATATTTTTTATATTTTTTAAATTAATTTTTTTAATTTAAAAAATATTTATTATTTTTTTTTTTTTATAGCTATTGAAGAATAGATCTAAACATTCTTATTATAATAGAATTGCAAGCAACTTTAAAAGTTCCCAATACAGAGGATTATGAATGTAGCCTAATGTAGTATGCCTTTTCTATTTGGTGTTTTTATTTTATGTTTGAGGGATATTTATAAGAAATTAAAAGACCAGATAGATGAGACAGGGAATGCATTGTAGTATTAGCCTCTTATAATTAACTCTCTAACAACGTTTTCACTGCTGTGTATTGGATAGTCTCATTAGTGCAAAACTGAAGACTTTTACTAAATACTATCCAGTGTTCAATTTTTCCTTCCACACCCATGTCATTTTCATGTGATAAGTTCAGGTTTAGAGATTCCTACCTGACCTTCCTGCTTGCACACTTCCTACTAGCAACTTCTTATAACCACTGCTGGATAGACAAGAAATTGGAGGGTTTGTCTGGAAAATGGCTTGACTGGGCTTTGGAAAAAGCCAGTGCTGAACATAGTCTGAGCAACTAGGCAACCTGGGCCCGTTGGTTGAGCATTAAGAAAGCAAGTTGAAATCCTGTAACTTCACTGATGATGCTCCACACATTTTTGGCTTCTTAGCCAGTCCGGACCCCACCACCGTTCTTTTGATTTCAGGCCGTGTGAGGATGCAGGGCTCAACTGCTATGCATTCAGGCTCTGCTCTTCCACTGCACGATACTCTGCTTTTGTAATGCAAATGGGAGGCACAAAGTGTCTCTTTGATAATGTGCAGTCAGAAGACAAAAAAGCATTCACTGAAACAGTAAAACTAATTCATAAAGCTGAAAGACAATAGGGAAGCATTATGGATTTTTTTAAAGGAAAGAAGTATCCTAGATCAATGTAGTTGTCACAGTATAAGCTATTCATAGTCAGTGCAAAAGGGGAAAATGGCTGCAAGTTTATTTAAAGTGGCAGAAGTTTTTATAGGCAAAAAAGATGACGTTAAACAAATACAAATATATTTGGTTAACAAGCCTCTGCTTCTGCTCTTAGAGGTCACATACATAGCTGGTTATTTTAATTTAGATCTACAATCTTCCCTTAGTGACAAGAACTCAGCAGAAGTTTTAAAAGAACACAGAGATACAATGGTTAAGAACCATATGGTAGTTTTTTTTTTCTTCTTCTTTAAAGGGAGTATCTCTCCATCACATACCAGAGTTTAGCTCAAGGTCAATTTATATTAATGCATTAAACTTGGCTGTGGAGGAGGCAAAGGGCTGGAGAAAAAGGGATAAAAGAAGTTCCGAAATTGTTCTTCCAACATATTCAGCCAAGCAACAGAACATTGCCTTGATAAGGGTGATATTGGACAGTTGCCATAATTCCTCCTGTTAGATTCAGCTCCCCTGGTACCTATTCCCGTACCTTTTAAAGTATAGCATGTAACATTTTGCTTGAAAATTGCTTCCACCTCTATTGCTTTGTTATAGCTGTTTTGCAGTTTCGGTGGAGAGGCAGTTCTGTGTCACAAGAAATTACTAATCTGAGGCTTGAGAAGGGGCAGCGTAGCTTTCCATTATCTCACCAGTGAGCTCTGTACAGGATTATTTTCAAATTTTCTGCTGCCATTACAATGAGCTGTTAGAGTGGGCAAGGCAGTGAGGGAGGGAGCATTATTGAAACTTGGTTACCAGGGTAGATAAGATAAAGTTCATCACTGTCTTGGCATCCACATTTGCAGTCAGGGGTGGAAGATTTGATGAAAGGAGTACATTTGGTCAAGGATATCGTTAAGATAGAAGGCTGGACATTTTCCATCTGTGTGTGCTGAAGAGTTTCTTTTCCCATTAACGCGCATCTCAGAGTGGGCTGGGTTGTTTAAAGAAATAAGTTTTCTTCCAGTGTATTGTATATTCGTAAATACCAGATAACCAACATCAGGACCCCTTCCCTATTCTCATCTCAAGCACAAGATTGGAACTGGACAGAGATAACTTTCTTTAGAGAGTTGCCATTTTCTTCCTGTCACTTTCTATCCTCTCTCTCTGGTAAAAGGACAGTTCAGACTTAATTTTTATGTAAGCTATTTTTAGATTTTTTTTTTTCCCAGACAACCTCTATTTCTACTACACAGGACACATACTCTGGGAATCATTTTATTCTTTGATGGGGTTATTGAGCCATCACTGCTATCCGAGGTCATTATTAGAAGCCAACTGCAGTTCCAGAAACATAGGAAGAGTGTCAAGTGGTGTCTATTTCAGCAGGAGATGGGAAAGAAGTCAGGGTGTTGATTATTGAAATCAGAATGGTCATTGAATGAGTTCTCTCCTTTAGCTCGGGTTCCACTGCCCACAAGCCACTTGTTTTCCCTCTGAGTCCAGCAGCTCTGCTCTCTCCAGGGAAGCCAGCCTAATACATGTGTGCAGGTTTAGTGTTGGAAGGGAGGGTCAGCTTTACCCATACATAATCACTGTTTTATGGCTTTCACTCATTCCTGAGGTGTTAATGCAGATCAAATGGGAAACACTCCAGAAAGAAGCCTTGGAGCTACTGCCCCGCTTCGCTCTCCCGTCTCAACCGTTAATTCTTCCTGTAAGATCTACAGTGATTTTGTTTGCTCTCTTAATGGTTGCAGTTCTCCCAGTGGCCCTTGCATATCCTTTCTCAAATTCCCATCTTGATCAATTGTTTGCAAATAATTAAGCTTTTAAGAGATAATGGCAGGAAGCTAATGTACACAACAAAGGAGAGGTCTCCCTTCACTGTCTATTGGACTGTGGTCAAATTTGCTTTGATATCCCACAGTGATAGGATGGTTGGTGTATCTGGCAAGTGCAGTCCCTCTTTCCTTCACGAGAACCCACTGATCTTTCTTCAACCAGCGTCCTTGCTAGTTAGATGCCATAACAGCAAAGGTGTTCAGGAAAGTGGCAAGAGGGGCCTAGCCCTGTGGTTGCAATGGTTTGAAATAAATTTTCTATTTTCTTCCTGAAATGGCATTCCTACTCTCTTTTGTAAAATGACATCTACCTTTGCCCTTCTCATGGTCTCCCTAGCCCTATGGGTGGAGCGCAAACTGGGCTTTGAATGTTTTCACAGCAGTCTTGCCTGTGGCATGTGGGGTTTTTGTCAAGTAATTTTTTTTTTAAGTCTACAAAGGGGTAACTCAGACTGTCCAGAAAACGCTTATCTAGTAAAGATGATTAGGATTTAAGATAGTTAAACATATCGGATTTCAGTTAAAAAGCCTCCTTTTTGTGAGTTTTTGGCTGAGTGTGGATTAACTACCTGAAGCCGTGGCTTTCATGTGATTCTTGCAATTATGGATTTTTATTTTTTCAGGGAATGGAAAGTTTGTGGGACACTAGGTCCAAGAACTATCAGAAAAGAAAAATATCCAGTTGTCCTACCATAGACAAAGGTTTAGGAATTTTGTTGATACCTCTTTTTTCCCTTAACAATGACTAGATTATTGTGATATTTAATTTCATCCAGGCTCATTCATTTCTATTAAAAATATATCCTAAACAACTGAAAATTGTTTAATGGAGACAGAGTGCTGGGTCTCCATAGCTTGAGGCTGCCTGGCAATTATGCTGCATGAAATTAGGCACAGTTTGTTCCAATTACTTAAAATCAGATCACATGAAAAGTGACAGAGGGGAAAATAAAAGGGTTGAACTTTCTCATTTTATGATATTTAAATTATGAAATCAGAAACTGCATGATGTAAGGAAACAATCTAAATTTGCGCTGACAATTTGCAGGCCATAGATTGCTCTTTGAAGCTATAATGATTCAGGTGACTTTAAAGATCCAAAGAGAATTTTCCTGACACCCCTTGCATAAATAAAATGTGAATCTCTTTTGCTTTCTAAGAATTTATGTAAAACTTGCTCACAAACAAGCATGCAAAAATACTCTTGAAAACACAGCACAAATAAATGACTGTGACAATTCTCAATTTTCAAAATAACTAAAGGTAAATGGCATAAATATTAATTTTTATACAGTTCTGGTCATAATATTAAAATACAACTAACAAGACAGGGCAAAAGGTGTTACCATTCAGCTGTAGTGAAGAGGGACCATTGACGTGTTTATTAATTCTTTCGAAAATCACTGAAAGACGACCTGGCAAAACTGTAAGCAAGGTATATTATAGAAGATGTTATAGGTTGGAAATGACTTATGTACATCAGTATACAACCCTATATAGCACATAGTACCAACAGCTAGATGCTAAAATTTGCATATTTCAGATGGGCTTTTATTACTTAAGAATTGCTAGCCTGGAGAACTCCCAGATGATGAAATCAAGGAAAAGTTGTCTGTTGTTCAAAGTCTCATAGTTAGTGAATAGCAATGTAATTCATACAATCTAATAAGGACATATATAACTATGTAGTTTTTCAGCTAGTAGAGATGTAGACCTCCTATATGTATGTATATGTACTTTGTGCTCAGTTGTGTTCAACTCTATGCAACTGCATAGACTGTAGCCCACCAGGCTCCTCTGTCCATGTAGTTTCCCAGGCAGAAATACTGGAGAGGGTTGCCATTTCCTACTCTAGGAGATCTTCCTGACCCAGGGATCAAACCCATGTCTCTTGACTCTCCTGCATTGGCAGGGATTTTTACCCTTGTCCCACCTGGGAAGCCCTAGGACTAGTCTTCACTCTTCAATTCAGAGGATAAGATTCATTTGGCTTGTACTGTGTGGCAAATATTTATGCAATAGGAGTCACGTTTTAAACCTTGGGGCAGTGAATTGCTTTTAGGTCAGTGTTCAGTCATGAGATTTTGCTTGTGATGACTGGCATCCTAGTGAGTAGGGTGATTGTCATCTATGATCGTCACCGACGATGGAGGTGATATACTTTGCTTTGAAAAGAGTGGGTAGCTATCACTTTTGGAATGAAGTAAGAAAAGTAGTGCCGTGGATCTCCGATTGGATTGTTTATACTTCCTATGGGCTTTGAAAAAAATCTTATCACACATTTTGGTGTTGCATTTGAGTGGAGAGTATCTGTGTATCATGGCAAGTTAGAGCCATTCCTTTGTCTCATCAATATTTACTGGTTTCCTTCATGTGAAGGTCTGGGCTTTAAGGATGGTGAATGAGAAAGTCAAGGGCATTTGAGATTAAATGAGTGGGAAAAGACACCTGACCAAGGAAAGAAATAATCAGAATGGGTGTTTCTGAGTGTGATGCTTGCTTTTATGAGGATAAAGCGGGGAGAATGGTGTGAGAATGATAAGGAGGGCTGGTGGAGAGTGGGGAGGGGAGGGCTTGGCATTTGAGCTGAGACTTGACAATGACATTGGAGTAGGAACTTGTGAGTAGGAACTTACTTGGTGTGTTAGAAGAACGGAAGATGGCTGAACAGAAGGTGAGGTGGGGTGAGGAGAGAGGATACCATCTGGGAGGTGGGTGGGGCTGGATGGTGGTGAGTCTTGCAGGCAAGGTGAGTATTCTGGAGATTCTTGAAGGGGGACAGGAATGGAGATTGTGAAAGGCCTTGCCACACCCTTCTGTCATGAAGAGGCTTAGATGCTGGATGGGAAGCAGGAAATATGCTTGGGTCATGTCGCTGCTGATCATGCCAGCCCCGGCCAGTGTCCTCACCTGTGAAACAGGAGGGACAACAGATTCCATTTATGTCCCTCAAAGGGATATAATGGGGATTAATTACCACTTTGTCTGTAATATACTTGAAGCTCTTAAGAGAGCGGCACTATATTCCATGAAAGCAAAGCCTTATTCTAATTGTGTATTTATTGATTAAGTGACAATCAAGTCACAATGCTTATGGGAAAAATGGCTACGTCTCTGCTTGCCACAAAAGAATCCCATGTGTATAGATATAGAACATATTTAAACTTACATATAAGAGCATTAAAGTGGTCACTAACGAGAGTTCTAAGCATCTAATCGGACATTATTAATAAGATTGAAAGCTATGTTAATTAACATTCAATAGACCAGAATTTAATTTCTGATCGCACATACAGTAAAATGGAGAGTTGGAGTGCCCTTTCCCATTCGAATAGAGAATAGAAGGTTGACTATCAGGACAGTTTTTATCTTGGGAGAGTTTATTGGGGTGCAGTGTTCAAAATAGCCAATGGCTCAAATAGATGGAAATCATGTCCTCAGCTTCTCTCCCAGGCTTTAGAAATGTATATTTCAAACTTAGATATAGTTGACTATTAAATAGAAAGTATCTGTGCCAAAACTAATCTTAGTAGAATTCTAAACATTTTTACAAGAAGTATGGATTTCATTTTATTATCTAATCATGTAATTTTTTTTGTCCACTCTTAACTCCTGAGACTTGTTCTTCGCACGCAAAATGTTCTGGTCTTTGACCTTACTACATTGGCCTGTGTTCAGAATCCTAGAGTATGTTGACATTCAGATAGGGAACCAACTTTGGTAGAATATAATTTGGTTGTGCTTTACAGAAGAGTTGAAATGAATGTTGTTTTTTTTTTTTTTAAATACACCCACTTCAACTTTGATATGGAGAAGGCAATGGCAACCCACTCCAGTACTCTTGCCTGGAGAGTCCCATGGACAGAGGAGCTTGGTGGGCTATAGTCCATGGAATCTCGAAGAGTCGGACACGACTGAGCACCTTCACTTTCACTTTTCACTTTCGTGCATTGGAGAAGGAAATGGCAACCCACTCCAGTATTCTTGCCTGGAGACTCTCAGGGACAGAGGAGTCTGGTGGGCTGCCGTCTGTGTGGTTGCACACAGTTGGACACGATTAAAGTGACTTAGCAGCAGCAGCAACTTTGATATTGGTATCCAGCAACATGGTGTGTGTTTTTTGAGAGGAGAATGTGATGCAAACTAAGTGCTTAGTTTCTGGGGGCCTAGGCTGAGCTCGTTGGTCAAATGGTCAGCTTTAGAAATCTGTGGTTCTAGAAAAATATTGTCAAGGTGGTACACAAATTTTGTATGGTCAGAAAGGATTAGTTATTTTAATCCTATAAAATACAAGGAAGATCCTATTGAACTTTCTGTGTTTGTAACAAGTAAACCTGTTAAAGAATAAACTCAGTATCAAGGTTCTGCAAGTATGCTAAGTAGCTATTTATACACTTCACTAATCTTTGTAATTGGCTGGTCTTTTACTGCCATTGATTAGATGATGTAGTATTCCATTAATAAGAGTGACACACCTCAGCATTTTTACCTTTAATTATAGACCTCAGCAGACATTTAAGTTATTGACAAGATCGCCTCAAACTGCCTGGTGTACACACATATATATATTTGTAACGGAGCATATGTGTTTATTATTGAATTCCTTGCACCTAGCGTTGCACCTGTTGTGATGTGCACATTGTGTGTTCGAAGCATACAGGTATACACCTATCCTTTTTGTCCTCTTTCAGCACCCTTACCCTTCTGAAGAACAGAAAAAGCAGTTGGCACAAGACACGGGACTCACCATCCTTCAAGTGAACAATTGGTAAGTAATTTGGCTTTGTGTTTACACACAATCTGCTTTCCCCTCTGGCAACCTGCAGCTCTTGTTTTGCATTAAGAAGACACACCCAGTTTTCCCTGGTGGCTTGTTGATCCAAAGGAGAGAACACAGATGATCCAGAGCACTTACTAGATAAAAAAAGAAAACACCGTGTTGTTTTATACCTCCTTTATAAATTGACAAATCTTAGGAAAAGTAAAAATGTTTAATTCATTTAGCTGTGGCTCTGTAAATGTCTCACTTTTTTTTTTTTATCTTTAAGGATGATCAATAGAAAGAGTAATATCCTTGTTTCTATGAAACAAGAAACTCCACTATCACATCTGTTAGATTTTAAATTCGCTGAATAACTAAGCTCACTGAGAATTTGTTAGACTGTGCATTCCAGGATGGACACTCCGTCCTTATCTCCCTATGGAAAAAAAAAAAAAAAAGTGTTTCTACTTTGCAGCTATTCAAAACTCGATGGATCTCAGGGTTGTGTAATACTGTTTCTAAGTAAATGTGTAAATTCCTGATTTGGGAGAGAAGCTGAGATTATGTACCAAGGATAGCCAACAATATTCTGACTTAATGTATAGCAGTGTAGCAAACCTCCTTTGAGGAAGTATGATTTATTATCCTTTGTGATTGTGTGGAAAGCCAGGTTCATATAATCACCCAGAGCTAGTGTCATATTTGAAGGGTATCGAAATCTGATCTCCTTTAAAACTAAGTGTATCTAATTAATTGTCCCAATATTTTTAGATTAGTGTTTATGATGGGGAAACCTTATCCTCTTTGAAGTAAAATCCAGAAAAGGCCCAAAGCCTGATTGGGGAAAAAGGAGACCTGAGAATGCCAGTCTGCAGACAGAAGTGTTTCTTTCTGTTCAATAAGTGTCAAAGATTAATATTACAGAATCTCTGATTACATGGCCTAATCCATTTTGGTGAATACGTTTGTTCTTGATGTCCATTGCACCTACATTAACAGACTCTTCTCTGTTAGAGAGCCTGGGAGCCTTTGGGAGAGATTTCAGATATATTAAGCCCCATTACAGAAAATGTAATTTCTGTCAATATAATCCCATGTATTCTTCAATTTAGTATTTTAGAGATAACAAGCTACTTACAATATATTTGCCTTTGGAGGATTAATTTACAAAGTGCACTATCTTCAAGACACAGACAGACCCATATAAGCATTGCTTGTAAGGGTTATCAATTTCTGTGACCTTATGGCAGCCTTGGGAGATCAATTTTTGCAGCTTTTAGTCAAGTGGATCAGGAACCAACAAAAGACATACTATACCTGAGCATGTTACTGGGAGTCTTGTGGCTGCTGTGGGTGTTTTGCTTGCCTTTTTTGACCTGCAGCTGTATCTTACTTTTCAAGATTCTTGATACTGCATACTTGAACTCTGTCTTTCAAATTGTTCTGGACAGTATTATAGGGCAGACTATCCATTTTGCATGCACGCCTAAATTCCTACATATTTTAAAAGTTAAACTGATACGGAGGCAATTTGAATACAGTGGAGGCTGTATAGATTTATTTCTCTGGGAAATGATCCCTTTTGAGGGCCAAGGAGTGGCTGGGCCAGTTCTCATTAAGGAAGGCAATGCGCTGCCCATTCAGGTGAGCTATCACACACGCAATCTCTCTTCCTCTTCAATGTTGCTAGAAAACTCTTTCCACAAACATCGTTACCAGAGAACAGAGAACAGATTCCAATGCAAGCTGCTTGTTACAGGTAGGCAGCCTCATGGGATATTTCCTCTGGGTGCTAGGGCAGGCAGACATTCCTGTGGCACAGAGCTGGACACGGCTGTCTTTTCATAGATTCTCTGCACAGTAATCACAGTCGGACTTCCTCGGTTTTGCGATTAAGAGGGAAAAATAAGGACTTTAAAAAGGTATCATACGTACCAGATAATAGTTTTTCAACATAGATGCAGACTCTACCCTAAACTTCACTATGATATTCAATTCTGCACAAGCACATAACTTGAAAATCACTTTTCCTTATAACCTGGGATGTAAACCCAATTCTCTTCTCACCTGGCACCATGTAGCGTGCTGTGCTCTCTGCTTCTGAATGAAGTTAGAAGTGACCTCTGCTGGCACTTCATTGCTTCGCATTTGGCAACTGTTTCAACTCTACAACAGCTTTATGGTGGACGAAGGATCCTCAACCTCTGTTAGAGACCAAACCGCACAGCAGCAAGTGAGAGATGGGTGAGTGAGCCAAGCTGTTCATCTGTATTTACAGCCGCTCCCCATCTCTCGCATTACCACCTGAGTTCCACCTCCTGTCATATCAGCGGAGACATTATATTCTCACAGGAGCTCAAACCCACCTGTGCTTGAGTCATCCTGAAACCACCCGCTGCTGACCAGTCTGTGGAAAATTGTCTTCCACCAAATGGGTCCCTGGTGACCAAAAGACTGAGGGTCACTGTGGTAGAGAAATTCCTCTCCAGTAGCTGAAAGTTGTAAGAGAATTTGTTTCTCTTAAATTCGGTGAATAATGACATTCCCATGTTTGATCTGAATTTTTAACAGTGTATTACTTTTCATCCAAACCTTCTCCTTTTATGGAACGGATAACTGATTTCTTTTTCTCTGGACTTTGAGTTGCAAATATGAGGCAAAAATGGGGAAACCCAGATGGCACTGTATTGAAACCCAAGATGCGAGAGAATCTTAAATGATGATAGCAGACTTGAAGATGAAACAACATGACTACAAAGTGGAGTTCATTTTTCTTTATCATAATAAAAAAATTATACAGAGGTTTTTTGAGAGCCTGTAAATACTTTTCCCGTATTTGAACATCAAGCCTACATTACCTCACTCTGGAAATAATAATAAAAAAAAAAAAAACACTTCATAAGTATTTTAGCATTTCCCTTTCACTTCATTTAGGCACAACATTTAAAATTGTGTATCTTCCTTTTCGGATTTTTTAAGGCTTGTTAACACACATGTACATTTTGTACAAGCTATGAGTGAGTCACTGTTGAAGAGATTTAATAAAATGCTGAAGGGCAGTTTGGGTGTAGATCAGTCATAATTATTGGCAGCAACATAATGTATTGAAATACAAATATGAATGTGAAAAATATAAACTCATGTCGAGTTGTTAGCTTGTTAGAGAAACCCTGGCCGATGCAGCTTGAAGTTAGATTTTGACAGCAAAATGAGATGAGAAAAGTTTGATTCATTGTAATAATTCTTTCATTCCCTCGCTGAACTAATTTTGCCCCTTTTTAATTGACATAAGTAATATATACTACCTGCCTTGGCTGACTAAGGACAGAGCAGATGGGATTTGGTGGGGAGAGGGGATCACAGGGAGAATTTAAATGTAAAACAACAAGACAGATTTGATTCATTAAGAGAAAATTTGAATTAAGAGAAATAACTTTAACTTGTATGTTTGGTCTATGTACAAACAGAGAAGAGAAATCATAAAATGGTTGGTACTAGCACTTTGTAGGAATTGGACTCTGGGATGGAATGTGACATTTATTAGATGAGACATTGTAGCAAAAATCTATGCCAAGACATTTTTTGAGAATTGAGGCAATTATGCAAATAATTTGGGTAAAAATATTTTACCTAAATTATCCATCTATTTGAGGTAACTGCATGTTTTTTTAAAAATCAAACTCCATAACTAATTGCCTAAATATTTCTATCTATTAGCATGCTATGGTAGACTTTGACTTAAAGCATAATAATTTTAAAAATATATTAATAATATGTGCTATAAATGTATGTATCTTCTTCCTTTTCTCTCTCACTCCCAATTATGTTTTGAGCCAAAAATGATAAATAATAGCATTTGATGCCTTTGTCTTTTGTTTTTTTATTGTTGTTGTGGTTGCAATAAATACTTAAGTTATATCAGGGTAAAACTGTTACTAATATGTTGACTGTCATTTAAGTGGAAATTTATTAAATTTTTAGATTAGATGGTTATGTAGACCTTTTCATATGAAGGTAGAACTTTGAAGAAAACAAACACACATATGCACAATGTCAATACTAGGTTCTTTTCTCTCTTGAATACACTGACTTTATTCTTTTATATTGAAAATATGAGTGTAGAACGGTCAAATACAGGCTCCCTTATATGTTTTCACATCCATGTTGCAGACTTGGGAATTCCATATGATGAAAACTTGTGCCTGCAATTGTATCTTACTTGCTGCATGCCTTAGATGCCTCCTGCCTCAGCAGAGTTCTAGCCTAGAGTGTACGGAATAAATGATACATTGTCTTTGTTTATCCCTTCTCATCTGTGCACTTTCCCATTAAGGTCTAATGTTCCATGATTACTCTGTTGTCTCTCACAGGGCAGTGGGTTTTAGGTGCAAAATAGATAGTTAATTTGAAATACAGCATTGGTGTGGACAGAAGAATCCCTCTCATCATTAGAGTGCCTAAGATTTCAGGGAACATGGGAACTCCAAGGTGACACTTTACGGAACCATCATAGCTATTCAAGTTCTCAGATTTAGTACACATACCAGATTTTCCTAGTTTTTTCATTTGTTGTCTTCAAAACTACAAAGCATTCAGGCATCACTTCCCATTGATTACCAGTGGCAGGGGATGTATGTTATCTTTGGAGGTTTCAGCCATTGGTAGGTAAAAATGAAATGTAAACTTATTTTTTAAAATAGGATCGCTCTTATTATAATAAACAGATTCAACTGTAAAAGGTCAAGTTTCTTTCTGAATTATGGTAGTAATGTAGCAAATACTTTTATAAGTAATCAAAGATTCTATAAATATAGGTACCTGTGTAGATGTAAATGTTAAAACATTCGCAAATTATCCTTTCAACTTCTGAGATCTAAAAATCAATAGGGGTCACAGGGTTTCATAGAATTGCTCTGCTTTTTCTTCCAACATAATTTAATAATACATTTTACAGATGTTGTTTAAACATTAGGCACAGATTGTTTTGTCAATAAAACTAAACAGAGGCATGACACAAAAGCAAGGAAAACAGATGTAAAAAGAAAAAGAGTGCACCAAGCAAGGAGTGCTGGGTCATTTGTTTACTATTCACTACAAAATGAAAGTGCAGAGTATACAGTGATTTTCCTAGGAATCACCTAGGGATGGAACCACTTCACACGTAAGAGGTAATTTTATTAAACAGGTGGTCTAATTTCTTCCCTTGATAATTTAAGTGTAACCTACATTTAAGGTAGACTTCCTAATTGATCAATGGAGTAACAGGTGCCATATTTTTAAAAGGAGGAGGAAGAGAAGGAAACATAAATAGAACAGCTCTCCAGCATCTCTCAGAATGGGTTGTTGTTCTCCAAGCCATAGTTAATTGCTATGCTTTTCACCTTGAGTGTCAATTCTAATAATATTACCTTTACAGGAGCTTACTCTGGGCTTAGATTAGAGCAATGAGTAATACTCACTAGATAAAATACTGTCTAGTTGCTCATGAGAAAATATTGAAATCAGTCAAAAAATGTATAGCTTGTATATTGCCTCAGACAGAGCTGGCGAGGCGCCAGGCAGGCAGGGTATTATTTAGGAAAGCTGAGCAAATAGCTCGCAGGGAAAAGAGCTGTGAATTTTGAAACCTTCAGGTATTGTCATGTCAGAGAGTCTTAGGAGTTCAACAGAGATGCTGCTTTTGTCTGCAGATTTTAAAAATTTCCAGCAAACAAGCCTCTTTGAAAATGACTCTGCAGTCAGTGAAATATACTTTGTTATAGGTTTTATTCTTTAGTTTACTCAGAGGTTTCCCCCACTGTGTTTAATCAGATAGCTAATACTAGGAAAAATGGAAACTCCTCACGAAGGGATAGGTGTTGGCCCACTGCACCACATCGAAAAACCCTGTCCGTTCCACCAGACTAGGACCCTGAGTCTAGATGAGAAGAGAAACAGGAACGGGTGGGTTGCAGGAAGATGGATTAGAAAGTCCAAACACTTTTGTGTATCTGCTGTTTCTCCTCCAACCAACATTCAAAGCCAGTCTCTGAGCTTTTCAGGACAAGAGTGTGACGTCTGGAGCTTAGAGTTGGTATGACCTGAGGATGCTTTCGGGACCACTTAGGATTGGGGTTCAAGCAAGGCACAGAGAAGAGTGAGCTGGGAGACTGATTCCATCATGAACCCAGTGTTCCTCCACATTCCTTTCAAGGCAGTGAAACCAGTGGCTTGGTGCTTGACCTTGAACATGGTGTGGAGGTCAGCAGGACTCCTGGGGTGTCACCCAGCCAGCAGAGAGTGATTAACCATTGGGTCATTAACCATCAAGCACTGTGCTCGGAACTAACTCCCTTGCAGAGAGTGTGGGAAATGAGGGGCTGAGAGACACCCTGGTCAAGGAGAAAAGCTCCAGCATCCACAGGTGGCTAAGGGTGTCTCAGATGGTAAAGAGTCTGCCTGCAATGCAGAAGACCTGGATTTGATCCCTGGGTCAGGAAGATGCCCCGTAGGTGGTAATGGCAACCCCTCCAGTATTCTTGCCTGGAGAGTTTCATGGATAGAGGAGCCTGGCGGACTACAGTCCCTGGGGTCACAAAAGTCAGACACAACTGAGCAACTAACACACAAGGGACAAATTCCCAGGGAAGCCTCATGACAACACACCATTTACATAGAGGGAGTCAGGGAAGGGAATATGGGGGAAAGAACATTTGGAGTCCAAACATGTCATCTGCCGTCCCCACTCCTCCCCAATTAGAGGCATGTCCTTGGTCAACTCCCTTTGTCTCCCTGGGCAACGGCTTCCTCTGCCTTAAATGGATGGGTAAGGCTGAGGAATTGGTGGGACTCTAAGCCTCTTCCAGCCCTGATATTCTAGACAGTGTAAAAAAGTGAACAGAAGCAAGGTGAATGTTCTGAAACTGATTTTTATTCCCGTTTTACATTAGAAGTGAAAACACATACACACACACACCAGGGTCTTTGATAAATAGACGAAAAGGATTATTCATTAAAAAGTTGTTACTTTTCTTCATCTTAAATAAGCAAATCTAGCCCTTAAAATAAAAATTAGATGAAATTAAACATTATCGCAAGACATGGAAAACATGCATGCTGTCACTTTTGGATTCATAATAAAGATAAATCAGTTGATTTTAGCAGTGCGCTCTGAGTCTGTGAAGGGCATGACAGATAATAGGCTTGGAATTTCTGAAGTTATTGTACAGTAAAATTTGTTTTTTCCTCAGGCATTCAATCTTTTTTCTCTAGTGATTTTGTACATGACAAACTTTTTAGTGGGTGCATTAATAATCTATAAGTAATGGGTTGTCAGGTGTCAGTTAGATAAGATTAAAAGACTGTTTAAGCATTATCCATTTGCTTCTTTGCATGAGTTTTATAGGTCAAGAGAAATAACTTTTTGAATTGTGGTTGTTTGCACATGCTGGTTTTTCCTCCCTCTCTCCCTCACTCCCTCTCTCTCTCTTTCTCTCCCTCTCTTTCTCTCTCTCCCTCTCTCTTTCTCTTGTTTGGCTCTGCTCCAGAAGTACTTGCAAGAACTGTATTACATTACATAAATCCTGCATGTAGGAGCAGATTCGAAACTCACACTGTGTGAATCAAGGGGACACATGTCTCCACTGACTTCTGTAAACTTCTTTTACTTTTGAAAATGTTACTCTTTTTCTTCTCAAAGGAAACTTTGTCAGGGAAGCCTCCTCAGTAGAGGAACTGAAGCTCCCAGCTTGAGGAGTTTCCTAGCAAGTCAGGTTGAGGTCTATTCTTGTCAAATCTGTCTTAAGTATGTTTACATATAGTTTGCCTTTCTGGTATTTTCTGCTTGCACAGACCTGATCTCCACCTATTTTGTGTCAACAGTTGCCGGGGCTGGTGTTGGGTGATTAACCATTGAGCACTGGGCCCCGGAGCTGTGCCCACAGAGAAGACCCCCTCTCCTCTCGCACTTACATCACCCTCTGGCTTCAGGCTGCACCTACATAAAGCAAACAGCATTTCTGAGTGGTTAAAGAGGCAGCCTGAAACAGTAAAAAATGGGGCAAATGTTGCCTCCTTGTTAAATAAGACAGTTTTCTCAAAAATGGAAAGGAGGCAGGGGTGCAGGGATGGAAGAGTTTCTGAGGGCAAATGTCATCTTTGATCTGCATGGCTCTGATGGGCAAATACCTGGAGCTTTGTGTAGACACTTGGGGTATTATTTTTTTTTTTTAATTTTTAAGGGGCAAGAGAACATTAAAAAAATCTAACAAAAACACGCCAACAACATGGATGTTTATAATTTTGGCAAATACAGGACTGTCCCACTCCATACCCTCATGGTTTTTGGGCATTTTCTTCCTGATTTTATTTCCATTCTTACGAGGTCTTTAAGCCTGACCAATTAATGTGGGAAATAATGAACTCTGTTGGGCTCTAGACACCTGAACAATAACAAATAAGCAAAAATACCTTAATCGGTTCCCGTCTTTGAGAACTCCTTTTCCCTTTTACCCTCTTAACCAGTGTGGCGGAAGGACCTAATGCCTCGCAAGATTAGATCCTGTCACTGAAGAAGGAAAAAAAGTACTTCCTTTTGCAAATACATTAACTCTTTCAGGCCCATGGGAATTATTGGTCTTGGATTCCAAATGTAACTTAGCTCAAAAATGTACTTCCTGTCATGGGAGACATCTGGCATTCTATTGATTTGGTCACTATTTTTTAAGAATAATACATTGCCAAAGGATAGAATTAATGCAACATGATTAAAAACATATATCTTTAAGTTTCCAGTATGTTCTACTTTAGGATGCTGATTTGAATGTAAACAAATAGTTTTGAGGATTGTTGTCTAGTTGAAGGGTTTTGTTGGCCTGTATCACTAGAACATCTGCTACGGTTGACTTTATTTGATCCCTAGTTTGAGTCAGAATTCATACGTACTTGGAAAGGGTAAGGAGTAGGAAATGTTGTAAAGCTAATGGAAAGAATTGTATGGATCCAAAGATGTCAGGTCTTAGCCCCCACAGCTGGTCACCTGGCAGGATTGTGCACAGAATGGACAGTGCGATGGGTTATGGCTAGGGTCCCCATCCTCAAGGCCAAGTAGTGGCTGGAGGGCGTGGCCAGAAAAGACAGATCAGAATCATTCTGAGCGAATGTAGTATAAAAAGCATCTTGAAAATTAACTTGATTTTTGTCATGCTATTTCTCCTGAAATAGTAAGTTAACAAAGAGATAGGAAATTTTGAAGTTTATCAAAGGGAGCATGGATTAAAATTTTAGAAATACTGCAACAGAACCACAGAGTCCAAGTCCGGATAGGATTGTAGCATCCTCTGACTGATGAGGCTTAGGGCCTTACGATGTTACATTCTTAATTAGAGGCGAGGAGGGGCCTGTCTCCTCCTGGTTCAGCATCTCTTGCAGTCCACCAGTATGTATTTTTGCTTTTAATTAGTTGATTTTTTTTTTTTTTGGCTGTGTTGGGTCTTCGTTCCTGTGCACAGCCTTTCTCTATTGCAGCGAGCAGAGACTACTCTTGAGTTTTGTATCACAGCCTTCTCACTGTGGTCACCTCTCTTACTGCAGAGCACGGGCTCCAGGTACCTGGGCTTCAGTAGTTGCAGTACCTGGGTTCAGCAGTTGTGGCACAGGGCCCAGTTGTCCTGTGTCATGTAGGATCTTCCCAGATCAGGGATTGAACCAGTGTCCCCTGCACTGGCAGAGAGATTCTTTACCCCTGAGCCATGAGGGAAGTCCCGTTATGTATTTTTAAGAGCTTTATTGAGATATGATTCACATACTATGCAACTTAGTTATTTAAAGTGGTTCAGTGGTTTTAAGTATAGTCGCAGATATGTACAACCATCCTCAGAGTCCATTTGAGAACAATTTCACCACCTCAAAAAGAAACCCTGTACCCCTCACCCTCCATACTTCCATCCCCAGCTCTGTTGCAGACCCACTTCTGTCCCTGTGGTGATTTAGTCACTAAATTGTGTCTGACTCTCATGACCCCATGGACTGTAGCCCGCCAGACTCCTCTGTCCATGGGTTGCGTATTCTGGACAGTTCATATAAATGTGATCATGATACCTCTGGTCTTTTATGACTGGTTTCCTTCACTTAGCATTATGTTTTCAAGTTTCATTTACTTTGAAGCATGTGCCATACTTTATTCCTGTTTATGACTGAATAATGTTTCACTGTATGGATATACCACATTTTCTTTATTCATTCATTGATGGACATTTGGGTTGTTTCCATCTTTTGCTGGCCTAAGAATTTGTTTATAAGCTTTTGTACCATTAGGTACTTTTGAGAATCATAATGACAGTATCCTCAGCAAACCTGTCTTAGGTTTTACAGTTGGCAAAGCACTTTCCATAAACATTCACCCATTTGATCATCACAGTTCCGGCACCTAAATACTGCTATAATCTCAGAACCAGGAAGTGGCAGATTTCCTATTTAGTTGTCATACGCTTTTCACTGGACACTGTTCTTACTCTTCCTGCCCTTGGCCAGTGTTTTGACTGTGATAATTAGGAGCAGTGGTATTCAATGGAAAGGATGGCAGCTCAGAAGTGAAATGTACATTCTCTGAACTTTCTCCACTGTGACTTTGATGACCATAAGCATTTTTCAAAGATTTGACAAGTTCCATGGGGAGGTCATTTTATTTGTTTTATTGTCCTCATTTGAAAGATTTTGTCATATACCTCAGTTGAGAGATTTTGCCTTTTCAAGTGGATCTATTTACATATAAGGACCTACAGGTTACATATTGATATACAGTACATAAAGCTTAGGTTTCAAACTTTACTAATTGAAACAGAAGTGAACATTCTAAGGAATAGACAATAAGCCTCTCCATTCAGGTCAAACCTAATCTGTAACCAGGTGAAAAAAAGAAATCAAGCTAAATTTTGATATACCTTTCCTTAGCATGACTGGAGACTCCAGGCCTAGAAATTTCTTAATTAGTGAAGGGTTGGAGTGTGGAGGCAAATAAAGGAGAGATTCTAGAGGAAGGAAAGAGCTGAAAGATTCTCCAGATTGGCACTAGGATTCTAGAACACCTTAGGCCTGCTTGGCTGGTCACTTAACACAAAAGAGTGTCAGTTCCAGTTATTCAGGGGAAATTCTCTTTTTGGGAAAAAAGGGAATATTTGATTACTAGGATAACACATACACCCTGATTCCTTGGGACGTTCATGCTTTACACCTGGTGCCCAGCATAATCATCAGTAACTTTTCTTTATTCCTTTTTTAAATTTTTTGGCTGTGCTGGATCTTCATTGTGGTGTGTGGGCTCTAGCGCATGTGGACTTAAGTAGGTGTGATGCTCTGATTTGGTTTGCTTTGAGTCATGTGGGATCTTAGGTCCCAAACCAGGGATCAAATCCATGTCCCCTGCATTGGAAGGCAGATTCTTAACCACTAGACCACCAAGGAAGTCCCTTTACTCTTAAAAGTGTCCCAGCATAGATGATAAATTATCTGGTTATCAATGGAAATTGACGGAACATTAAGATTTGTTAAATAACTATGTATTTATTCTGTAATGTTTAAGGGATGTTTAGTAAGATGCAATTCTATTGACTTGTGAATATGGGAAAATGAGAATTTATATGATTCAGCTTAAATAGACACATTTATTCTTCAAAGATATTATTATACCTAATTTAGATTTTTGTTAGTAAAAGAGGTTTTGCTAGATTATCCTAGATTATCCTATTGCTTATACATTGTGCTAATAATCACTCTAATTTCACATACTCTAAGTTAACCACTTTAAAAATATATATTAGGTTAAACAAAATCAAATTTGGCAACTTGTCTGTCACTTGTAAGTAAATATTTTATAAATGCTGTTTTGTTCCCTATGCTTTATATGGATACTTACAGTATGTATAACTACTGGATATTTCTTATGCTAAGTCTAGTGATACATCCCTACAATTCATTCCATTGAGTTTGGAGCCTAAGGCTTTAGTGATCTAGAAGACAGAATAGAGATCCCCTCCTAAGGGAGCCACCCTTGCTTTGAATTCAGTTCAGATTAAAGGATTTAGCAAACTGAGCTTTTTTTTTTTTAGAGTGAAGAAAATCATTTTCCAATTTGCTTTCAAGGAAAACTTTCTGTAATATATAACCAAGTGATGATGTATTTGCAAGCTATTTCAACTTATAAAGTCCAAAATGATGCTTGGATTTTGTTTTTACTTTGCATTACAATTTTCAACTAATTAGCAACTTCTTTTTCTTCACTAGTTGCTTGGAAGAAAATTTTATATATAATTAACTTTCTCAACTGTCTTAGTTTCAGCTTTTTTTAAAGAGTAGTTTGACAAATACACCTATCACTTCTAGAGAAGGGGAACCTTTTCAGACCTCTGATGGATGGGCTTATTGTGATTTGAACAAATTCCAATATTATGTTTCTAGAGTAGAAGGAGAGCAAAACACGTGCTTCCTTCTTCCCTCCCGTTCATTCACCTCCCCCAACCCCAGACACACAGATGATGTATTGCAGTCCTGGAACTGTCAGATCCTGGAGGAGGTTGAGAAACTAGAAGACAGTGCCAAAAACATGATTTCATAAGGTTTGACTTGAGATTGAGTCAACTTTCTTGAGCGTCTAAAAATCATGTTTCATGAAATTTTACTTTACAAAGAAAGGGAGTGTGGAAGGCTTGGACCCTAAAGCCTGCCAGTTACGGATCATTAAATCCAATAAGTAAATGTAAATCTAAAATAGAGAATTCCAACAAAAGATTTTGAAGTCAAATTCTTGTTTAAAAGAACAGAGTGTTATGTGCGAGATAGCTGGAATTCATTCCCTGAAAGGTTTGTTCATAAAACAGGCTTTAAAGTTATTAGGAAATGCTGACTAAAAAAAAAAAAAAAAGAGTTATATATGTAGTTTTCTTTAAATGATTCTGATAAAGTTGAAAGAAATGCTACATAAGAAAATTTACGGAAAAAGAAAGAACAAAATTCTGGTATTCAGCAACTACTTTCCAAGATGGTAATTTATATTAGAAGCTATTTTACAAGACTTAATTCTGCCCTTAAAAATATTTATAGCAATGAATATAAGTAAAATTAATTATATAGTAATTAAATATTATACTTGCATGTTGTTCATGTTTAATTGAATAAAGAACAGTGCATGAAGAAATCACTAGTACTTAAGAAGGCATGGCATTAATTTTTATTATTAAATATATATGTAAGTATTCTTAAGTATACCTAAATATTAATCAAGATGACATAATTAATACTTTCTTTAATGGATAGTATAGAAGGCATTTTTACTAACATATCCTGTTATTTAATGAAATTTTTTCTTAATAGTCAATAATTTTAGCTTCTTGAGCAAAGAAGGGTATGTATTATAGAATGGCATTTCTCCATACTTAAATGGATACCTACCTTTCTGCTGGCTAGTCACTTATACCTAATTGTCAAGAAGCTCTATGGAGATGACTGAGAGTAATGTCATTGTTTAGAAACCACAGTATTTTGTGAGAATTTTATTTTGATTTCCATAAAGAAGCTGTGGCATGCTAAAATAACAAAAGACGGTCTCCCTTAATCATCAGTGAATAAGTAGGGTGGTAAACACGGGGGAGTAGAATTGAGTAAAGGTGAAAATTACATTTTTGAGAGTAAACAAGTAGGTTTTCCTTCCTTTTGTCAATATTGCGGAGGACCAAAGGTGTAAGAGTGTAGGAATAGGGCAGAGCCGTGTAGGAAAATTGCCTGTGGAACTGGGCAAATAAACCTGGTGTTTGGGCCTAAAGGATGTCCACTATGATCTAGCCACCCCTCTGGTTCGCACCAAGAGAGGACTAAATTTAAGAATCCAGTTTTGTGGAAAGGAACCTGGTCAGGGAGTGGAGGATAAACCGAAGGACAAAGGTCAACTTTAGAACGCGGTGCTACCAGATCTGGCTCAGAAAACTATTCAGGTATACAAAGATGAAGAATAAAGGAGATAGGTGGAATTAACAGAAGGGGGAGAAAAAGTCCAATAATAAACATTTAAGGGCAGAGACAAGAAAGAATAGAGCAAAACTTCCTGTATTTCTTTTTAGTATAACTCAGGGTTCATCTTCCATTCTCCTTGTCTGATTCCTATTTTTTAAAAAATGCAGATGGTAAAGCTCAGTTTTTAGATGATCCCATGTCTCAGATATTTAAGACTTTTGCTCTTTTGCTCCCCTTTCAACCTCCTACTGCCCCGTTAATAGGACTTGAGTTCTAAACAAATAACTAGGTAAAAAGAAATACACCTCTGTTTATTTTGACATGGAATAAAGCTCTAAAGCCAATCCATTATCTTCCTTTCCTTTGTAAAAAGGAGACCATTTGGTCACAGGAAGAAATTTTAATCCATGATTCCATGAAAAAGGAAATTTAAGAATTCTTTCTCTAATTTAGTTTTCAACCACCTACAAGGTGTCCAGTTCTTAGTACTTCACAAAAGAAGACTGTTTTCAAAGTAATACGGGATTTTTAAAAGCATATACCTTGATGTTTGGAATGAAATGTGGGATTTTTAAAAACATATACCTTGATGTTTGGAATGAAATGTGGAAATGCAAACAGGATATTTCTCAACCTTAAAGGATACTTAACTAAAAGGATTACTTTGTAAAATGCCCAATCTGTGGCAAATCTAAGCATTATTCTATTAAGCTAAGGTGTGAAACTATTTTAATGAGTAAGAAACGCAAACTGTCCTGTTATTATATTCCTGACATTATACATCTGAGTTTTAAGACTGTAATGCCTGGACATCAATATAAAATTCTAAAAGTTTCTTTTACATCTTTAAACAAATCTTTTTAAAAGTCACCTTATCAATATGGAAAATTCCAAAGACTGTGTTTATTTCATGGATATATTTCATCTTAAACTATTTTATGGGTATTGAAGAATGTGTTTTTTATTGTACATTCAGATTGGAATTTTTGTCATCCTCTTCTTTATTTCTCTTCAAAAACATTGTTTCTTCTTATGATCAAGCTCTAATCTATATTTATGTATTCATACATATGAATTTAAAATAACTGTTTTACTAATGCTTCTTAAAATGACAGTGTTTTAGAAGGGAATATGTTCATGTGAGTTTACATAAAAGCCAAAGATCTTTTTTTGGTTCTTAGTGTTTAGAAGATTCTTGATAATTTAGAATATTCCACAATGGAAAGTAAAGCATTCTGTCACAAAAGCAGGGAGGATGAGACACAAGGTCAAAGGGCATTTTGGAAACAAACAGCTGGACCAGTTTATTTAAACAGATACAGGGATGGGGGAACTGACCTCTGTTTGACTTATAGTGGGAGGAGCAAGTATGTCATTTTATTACTTTGCCCAGAAGGAAAATGTTTTCCTATCTGAATTCAACCCAAGCCATCTAAACACATGACCTTGCTGTATATAGCTAATTCCAAAGAGAATACATATAAGATATTCGACGAAAATCATAAAATACACTGAATAGAGTCGAATGTTGGAATGGTTTTAGAATTGAAAAGGTGGTATTGTTTTTAAAAATAAAATATTTTGCTATTTATTCAGTTATTTTCAGATAAAGATGTCTACCATGACCCCAGATAATACTATGTATTTCATATAAATATAGGAATTATAATTCAGTAGCATTCTGAGAGTTTATGATGTCCTACATGTACTGATAATGTCCATCATATTGAAACAAATAGTGTTTTAAATTAAAGTTTACAAAAGTGAGGACTTCCAAGTAGACCTACTAATGTGGTCAAGAAGTTTGGATAAAGTGATAAGTGTCCTTAGGTTTTCAAGGTTTTAAAATTTTTAGTTAATGAAAGGATTCCCACCGTTATATCTACATATCCTTTAGGTAGCCCACATCTGTGTTGTGAATAACAACAAATGGTTATTGCCACCCAAAGAGAAGCAACTAGCATCCTGTACCTGGGGGCCCTAAACTAAGAGGCTAGGGTGAGATGTTTGCTCTCTCCATGGGGACCTGAGCAGGCCTGAAGTTGCTGCATTTAGTGTTGCTCACAGAGGCATGCAGAGAGACTCAGCATTTTGAGCAGAGAGTGGCCCAAGGGGTGAGTGGACTCAAAATCCTAGAACTCACATTCTAGAAGGAGCTTGTTAGGAATCATGGATGTTTAACCTAGGGAGAAGAGGGGAGACCTATGGGGCACAGTGGCTGTAGTTCTAATGTTTGAAAGGCTGTCTGAAGAAGTGAGATTAGAATTGTTTTAAATTACCCCCAAGAAGTTGTCCTGGTGAAAGGATTTTAGATCAGGTAAGACAGAACCTTCTAACAGTTATTGTTTCTGTAGAGAAAGTGGGCTCTCTGGTAAGGGACCAGTGCTGTATTAGAAATAGTCCAGCACCCAGAGAACAGACTTGTGGTTGCCAAGGAAAGTGCTGGGGGGTGGGGGAGTAGGGAAGGGATGAACTGGGAGTTTGGGGTTAGCAGATGCAAACTAGCATATATAGGATAGATAACCAACAAGGTCCTACTGTATAGCTCAGGGAACCATATTCAGTATCCTGTGATAAACCATAATGGAAAAGAATATGAAACAGAATGGGTATATGTGTATAACCGAGTCACTTTTCTGTGCAGCAGAAATTAATGCAACACTGTAAACTAACTATACTTGAATAAACTAAATTGAAAAAAAAAAAACCAACCAATCTAGCAGAGGCTACCAGTCAACCTGGTAGGGATATCAGAGAGACGGGATTCGTGTCAGTGACCAAGCTACATGATGATCAAACCTGATAGGTGGCTTTTCTGGTCCCATGGGTTAACTGTTATGGATTCACACCTGAGAGCGTTATGAACTGGTCTTTGGAAACCAGAATGTATTAGTTTGAAGGAGGCAAGTTTTGGAATATAGATAACCCAATTTGCTGAGTCTTCTTCAGTTCAGTTCAGTTCAGTCACTCAGTGATGTCTGACTCTTTGCGACCCCATGAATCACAGCACGCCAGGCCTCTCTGTCCATCACCAACTCCTGGAGTTCACTCAGACTCACGTCCATCGAGTCAGTGATGCCATCCAGCCATCTCATCCTCTCGTCCACTTCTCCTCCTGCCCCCAATCCCTCCCAGCATCAGAGTCTTTTCCAATGAGTCAACTGAGGTGTCCAAAGTACTGGAGTTTCAGCTTTAGCATCATTCCTTCCAAAGAAATCCCAGGGCTGATCTCCTTCAAAATGGACTGGTTGGATCTCCTTGCAGTCCAAGGGACTCTCAAGAGTCTTCTCTAACACCACAGTTCAAAAGCATCAATTCTTCAGTACTCAGCTTTCTTCACAGTCCAACTGTCACATCCATACATGACCACAGGAAAAACCATAGCCTTGACTAGACGGACCTTAGTCGGCAAAGTAATGTCTCTGCTTTTGAATATATTATCTAGGTTGGTCAAAACTTTTCTTCCAAGGAGTAAGTGTCTTTTAATTTCATGGCTACAGTCACCATCTGCAGTGATTTTGGAGCCCCCAAAATAAAGTCTGCCACTGTTTCCACTGTTTCTCCATCTATTTCCCATGAAGTGATGGGACCAGATGCCATGATCTTTGTTTTCTGAATGTTGAGCTTTAAGCCAACTTTTTCACTCTCCATTTTCACTTTCATCAAGAGGCTTTTTAGTTCCTCTTCACTTTCTGCCATAAGGGTGGTGTCATCTGCATATTTGAGGTTATTGATATTTCTCCCAGCAATCTTGATTCCACATTGTGCTCCTTTCAGCCCAGCGTTTCTCATGATGTACTCTGCATAGAAGTTAAATAAGCAGGGTGACAATATACAGCCTTGACTTGACATATTCCTTTTCCTATTTGGAGCCAGTCTGTTGTTCCATGTCCAGTTTTAACTGTTGCTTCCTAACCTGCATATACGTTTCTCAAGAGGCAGGTCAGGTATTCTGGTATTCCCATCTCTTTCAGAATTTTCTAGTTTATAGTGATCCACACAGTCAAAGGCTTTGGCATAGTCAATCAAGCAGAAATAGATGTTTTTCTGGAACTCTCTTGCTTTTCGATGATCCAGCAGATGTTGGCAATTTGATCTCTGGTTCCTCTCTTTTACTAAAACCAGTTTGAACATCTGGAAGTTCATGGTTCACGTATTGCTGAAGCCTGGCTTCTTAGGCATAGCTTTTTTTTTTTTTTTGGTCTTTATACACAAGTAGTACAGTCATCAAAATCCCAAAGTCTCCAAAATGTTGTCATCCTTATTCCTGGACTCAACAAGTGAGGTTGTTGCCAATAGTGACTGGCTCAAAATCAGCTCATGTTTAGATATCTAGTCCAGAATACTCTAGATGGGTGGCACAGTAGTGGCCATGCTCTGGTCAGGACATTGTGGTGGTGAGGGGGGTATGCTTGCTACCGTTTGCCAAATTATTAACATCTCTTGGGTTACATGTAACCTCAAATAAGTCACTTAATTTCTCAGAGTCTTGGCTTCTCATCTGTTAAAAAGACTCATATTTTTATATAAGTGTACATATATCCAGAAAATATTATGTTTTTAAAAGAACTTGAAAAAAGTTGTCAGAGTTCCTTTCAAGAGAATGCAGATTTTGAATAATACCATAGATAAAGAGGCATTTTTGCTCTCTTACCTATGTTAGTTACTATGAAAATTACTTTTGGTATATGCAGAATATTAATATTAAATAATTTTCTGATTGGTCATGCAGTGAAGGCAGCTAATGAAAAAGAAGATTTTTTTTTTCATTTTAATTGGTTATTTCACATGGTGTTTGTGCTACACCTGTGCTTATAATGAGAATGGAGAATTAATCTAACCTTCTGCTCACATGATTCCAATTTTCATGGTTTATACAAGATAATGATAACCTGACTTGCAACATAATTTGTTGTAGATCTGTGTTTTAAATATTTTTATTAGAAGTTTGGAGACTTCAAATATGAGAACCAACTTAATATATGTTGTCAATAAGAGTTAACGCTAACCAATGTCTTTTTAGTTGGATTCCAGTTTCATTCGTTATTTCAATTACGTCTAAGATAAAGAACATAAGGATATAAGATGTTGATAATCTTAAAATGTCATGAAGTATGCATTTTTTAATTTAAAAACCTGTTTGCCTGTTTGAAACGGAAAGTGAAAAGTGAAAGTTGCTCAGTTGTGTCCAACTCTTTGCGACCCCATGGACTATAGAGTCCATGGAGTTCTTCAGGCCAGAATACTGGAGTGGGTAGCCTTTCCTTTCTGCAGGGGATATTCCCAACCCAAGGATCGAACCCAGGTCTCCCACATTGCAGGTGGATTATTTACCAGCTGAGCCACAAAGGAAGCCTGTCTGTTTAATGGCTTATATTTTAGGAACTGTTTTCCCTCCTGAAGTAGGCATACTTACCAACTAAGATTCATGCTGGAATGGAGGGCCTTTATGTATTTTTTTTTTTTTAAGTTTGTGGCATCACTACATACCATGTGGGCTCTTGGTTCCCCAACCAGGAATCAAAATCACATCCCCTGCACTGGAAGTGCAGAGTCTTAACCACTGGACTACGAGGGAAGTCCCTAGACTGTGGGTCCTTTAATTATTAACAGCACAGTATTAAAATCTTCATTGCATTTTTTTATGTGGTACTCATGTTGGATATGAACTTCCCAGGTAGCTCAGTGGTAAAGAATCTGCCTTCATTACAGGAGACGTGGATTCAGTCCTTGGGTCAGGAAGATCCCCTGGAGAAGGAAATGGCAACCCACTTCAGTATTCTTGCCTGGGAAATCCCATGGACAGAGGAGCCTGGGTGGGCTACAGTCCATGAGGCCTCAAAGAGTCAGACATGACTTAGCAACTGAGTACGCACACATGTTTGATATACTCAAATCTGAGTTGAGAACTAAAAGCAGTGTACTATTTCAGAATCTAATATGTCTGATTCATTTTATGTATTTGATGTGAAATGCTTAGTATTACAGGGTGCAAAAAGCTCTTAAGAGAAATTTCATGAGCATAGCTTTGGAGAGCTTGTACTAACCACTTGTTAAAATTTTCAGTGACTAGCCACTTTTTTAGGGGCTACAAAAATTGTAAAAGAAATCTTATTAAGACACTTAAGTGTCTTCAAGATTTTTATTATACATGTTAAGGAGTAGCTGGAGAAAGCAATATTTAAGTTCAATTACTGTACAGCCATGACCTTGCCTTGACCTCAGACTTGGCATGAGCAGTGCGTGCATGCACGTGCGCGTGCGCGCGCGCACACACACACACACAAAGCCACCCCAAGAATTCTCTACCAGGAATGCATTTCTGTGAAGTCCCCAGCAGTGTGAGTTAGTGGTGATAAACTCCAGACATTTTTTCATTTGATGGTGTGCTGCCATCCTGGTTCATTATCTTAATAGTG
>CAKJTW010000006.1:65765000-65780457 GCA_917880005.1 Nanger dama
GATGTAAATCGGGAAGGATGGGAAAAACTGCAGTCATCAACAATGATTAATCAGCTGTTGCAGGCAGTGTCTTAAGGAGACTGGTAGGAGGAGGCATGGAAACCAAAGGCCGTGTGTTTAGAAGCCTAATTGTCACCTCAAGCATCATTGTCCCCATGCAACAACCACCACCTTATACATCACTTCCTGTTTCATGCAGCTCAAAAACATAGACTGAAGATTTATTTTTAATATGTTGACTTTATTTCTGAGCAAAGCATCGGTCATGTGTGTATTTTTCCATAGTCCCACCTTGGAGCATTTATGTAGACATTGTAAATAAATTTTGTGCAAAAAGGACTGGAAAAATGAACTGTATTATTGCAATTTTTTTTTTTTTTGTAAAAGTAGCAGTTTGGTATGAGTTGGCATGCATACAAGATTTACTAAGTGGGATAAGCTAATTATACTTTTTGTTGTGGATAAACAAATGCTTGTTGATAGCCTTTTCTATCAAGAAACCAAGGAGCTAATTATTAATAACAATCATTGCACACTGAGTCTTAGCGTTTCTGACGGAAACAGTTTGGATTGTATAATAACGCCAAGCCCAGTTGTAGTCGTTTGAGTGCAGTAATGAAATCTGAATCTAAAATAAAAACAAGATTATTTTTGTCATGCTGACTCCACTGCTTGAAAAATTTGTTTACTGCCCCCAAATTTTTCATGATGAATGCAGTAAATATAAAAATTAATTTTAGCTCCCTAAGATACATATGCATTTGAAAATTTGAACCACAAAGTAAATTATTTTATAATAGTCACTGATTTCTTTACGCTGACTTAATGAACTCCTAATATCAGCAAATTTAAGGCCTAAGGGCACTAAACTAACTGTAGACTCAGATTACAGCCAACAGAATTACTCATCTAATATCAGTGAAATTATTCTTGCACATGATGGGAAACCTAAAGGACTGAGTTACATCTTTCACTAAGGATGTTACCTAGGATGAGCAGTATATGTTTATTAGGAAATTAACTACATGGATGAAGAGACCAGACTTCAAAAATCTAATTTTTATAAATATGCTCTATGTTCTTATTGGATCAAACTGGTTATTAACCAATTTTCCAGAACAGCTGTACAGAATTTCGGCATGGCAGCCAGCTAAATGGTACAAAATAACATGTTTAAGCTGGAATAGCTTATAATTTTATTGAAATAAAATTGTGGCTATAAAAAGTGCTTCCCAAAGCTAAGGAAAATATACAAATATTTTAATTAAGGCAAATTCGTTTTTAAAAATCAGGCTTTTAGTAGTGATTGCTTTGTAAACAAAGGATGGGTCGAAGGAGAGTGCCTTAAACTCAAGCCTGACATTCAGGCCCATGTCACCCTATAAACCCGCCCTGAACAATTCTATTTTCTATTTGAAAAGGGAAACCAGCTGTGGGTTGGGTTTACTAGGTGGCGTGTGATTGACTGACTCACCTGCTGGAGCGGCCGTGCACTCTCTCACCTTTTGTTTATGGAGCCTGGTTCCTAAACACGTGGACCCGGAGAAAAGAGTGCGAGGCTCGACCTTCTGCAGCCTCGCCCGCAGCGCCCTCCGCCCTACCCCGCCCCCACCCCATCTAGGGATTGTTTCAGTTTCCCATTCGGACCTGGCAGTTCTTCGTCTACATAAGTAGTCCATATTCGTGAAATAATTCTCTCTTGATAGGTGGTTACTAGCGGTTAACAACCATTTATTTACTTTAAAAATTAATAATAAACTTTATAAACTAACCAGCCATTTGCCCCTCCTCTCCAGTACATGCCTGGGTGAGTTGGTTATTTTCAGTCTTTATTCTAGAGGAAGCTCTTGCCTGGGTGGGGGAGGGAAAGAAAGGGGAGGGGAAGGAAGGAGGGGGTGGGGCGGTGGGGGCAGGCCCTGGGAGAAGGAGAGGGGTCCAAGTGAAGAAGAATTAGGGAATATGGAGGCTATGAAGACTCAAGATCATTAGTGTTCAGTGAATTAGAAAAAAATAAAACAAACTGTGTTCTTTCCCTGCGTTCCCCCCTCTGCGTGCCTGTTTTGTGAGAACCTTGCTCTCTGGCGGGTCCTTTTTCCCTCTGCCTGGACACCCCCACCTCCCCCTTAATGCTATTTTAGCTTTTCCTCTTGTAAATTTCAGAGCCAGCTCGGAGGTTATTGAGGACACTTAACCGAAAGAAGGAAATAATAGAGGTGCTGAGAGCGTTTTTGATGTTTCTTAAAGGCAAAAACAAAACGCCCTCTTCTAAACAAGGGCACGCAATTGTACCTGCTTTTTATTTTTATTTGGGGAGGGGGGCGCGCCGGTTGAATGAGACTACTTTTAAATATGATTTAAATATTTTTCTGAAAAATTAAAATTCTCCTATCATATTTAATCAGCTGTAATTATAACGCATTCGAAATGAATAATATGCCTTGACAGTATTTTTATTGTTATTGTTCATTGCATGATGTTCGACTGCTTTAGAAGCACAGGAAAGAGAAGTAAACGCGCTACAAATGGGGAATTACCCTCGTTTAGCATTAAAATTCATTTAGATAAAATTGCCACAAACATTTAAATGGGAAGATTAGTTCCCCCTCACGCCTTATTGCACTCGCTCAATGGTTCCGTTAAGAACATTTTACACGTTGGAAATTCCGTCTTCTCAGACGGCTTGCTGTTTCCTAGTTACCCACATTCAAAGCAAAGGCAGCAGCAAAGGCAGCCGGCAGCAGCAGCAGCAGCAGCAGGAAAAAAAAAAAGTTTTGGCAACTGGTCTGCAATTCATCCGCTTCTGGCCCCAGCCTCCCCCTCCGCCCACAGCAATCCGCCCCCCATCACCTTTCCTCACCCCCACATTAGGTAACTGGCAGAGTCCTGTGGAGGAAACAGCCTCTGAGTTGTACAGTATGTATATAATGTTAAATACAAAGAAATATAAAAAGCCAGGCTCCCCTATCCTGCTTCTGCTCTGAATGGAGGGGTTAGCCTGAAAGTGCTGAGTTTCTCACATCCTCTGCTCTGAGCCCACAAGGCACGTTTTTGGCTTTCTTTTCTGCCAGGACATTTCCAGGAAATTCACCACTGCTTCTTGCCTATATTAGACATGTGTGAAAGAAAGACCTTTGAAAAGCCCGTGAAACGTCTAGTTTCTCCCTCTCCTTTCTCTTGTCTCTTTCCTTCTCCCTCTGCCTCTCTCTCCCTCACTCCCCCTTTCTCTCGCTCCTTCCCTCTTCCCTCTTTCTGCCCCTCCCTTCGCAGGGCCGCAGGAAAAGAAGAACGTCGGCTTCGACTGCCATCTTTTGGGGATTTGGAAAAACGACTCGGTAGGAATCCGAGGGAGGCGGGGGGGCCGCGGGGGTGGGGGGGAACCCCCTTATTATCCTGTGTCGGAACTGGCTCCCTTAATCTGATGCTTAAATATTTGATGTGGAAAAATTACCCATAAAATTAGTTACTAACAATTTCAAATTGAAATCACTTATCGAATTATAAACGCATTAAAGCTGTATGGATGGTATTAGGAGTTCCTCGGGAGGCAGCGGGTGTCTCCTTCCAGTGCGCCCGGCCGGCGAGCTTCGCTCCGGAAAGAAGCACCCCCGCGGAGCCTGGGGACGGGGTGGGGAGGGCGGCGCTCGGGGCGCCGGGGTCCCCGCAGTGGGAGGTGAAGTTCGGCGGCCGGAGGCTGCGTCTCGCTCGGCTCGAGGGGGCTAGGAGGAGGGAGAGGAAGGAGCGGCGGTGGGAGGCTCCGACCCCGGGGCCCAGGCGCCTACTAAGAAACTTTGTAGTGAAGTCGAAAGGTTCTGAAAAGAAAAAACACCATCGCCCCGCGGCCCCCTCCCGCCTGCGTCTCCCCACGCGGCGCGCAGACTTTGCGCTCAGGCTTCATTGCCGAGTGCAGCGCCCCCCGAGTCTGCTGCCGGGCTGGAGGGAGATGCCCGGGGCCTGGGCCTGGGGCTGGGCCGGCCTCCGCGCGCCGAGAGATCCTTCGGGCCGCGGCGGCAGTTGAGGGATCCGGGCCGGAACGCGGCTGCCACTGAGTCCTAACCCTGAGTCCTGGCCCTGGCAGGTGCAGGGCGGACAGGTCTCTGCGTAGAGCCCAGAGCACCCGGGGGGCGGGGGGTGGGGGTGGGGGTGGGGGGAGAAAGGGGGCGGTTCCGGTACCTCCATTAGCCTCCTATCCCCTCCCCAACCCAACTGAAAAGTCAAGTCTAAGGGGGCTGCAGACTTCGTCTCTGGAGACGAGGCGACCCCGTGTCAGCGCAGAAGGTTGTGGAGAGGCACCTCCTGGGGGACTCCGGGCCCCGTTCCCTCCCGATCAGCTCGACTCGGTGGGCTAGAGGCTTCTTGGTGGACTCTTGGGTCCTGCCGCGACTCTGGGAGCGGGACTGCGGAGAGCTTGGGGCCTGGGGGCATTTGGGACCCGGGCAGCACCCGCCAGGCGCAGTGGGGGAGCCGTGGGCAGCACTCAACGGTTTAGGTAGGAGCTCCTCTGGATCACTTTAAAACCTCTGCAGACTTTCCCCACCCTTTCGGATCCCAGCAGGCCCTCGGCTGTACAGACAGTAAAAACCTGACGATGCGGAGCTCCCTGGTAGGCGCTTGGACGCCGGGTGGAGTGGCGTGGAACTGGGTCGTGGGGTGCCTTGTGTGGCCTGCCATGTCACCCCCGTTTCACTCCCCTCTCCCTGACCACCCCTCATCCCCTTGACTGTGGGGCATCCCGTGGCACTTAGGTAGACAGGTGCAGAGTCTACACGAGGTTGGCAATCCCCAGGCCCAGGACAGGGCGGTGAAGAGTGTGGGAAATCGCCCCTTGAGGGAGTCGCTGATGGCGGGGAGGAGCGGGGGGAGGGGGTTGGGGAGACGATTTCTTTTGGCCCAATCTGCCTGACAACGAGTCCGTCGCGTTCTCTCCCAAGGCAGAGCTGTAAAGGAAAAACAAACAACATATTGAGCAATCAGTTCGCCAGCATTGGAGCTTTTAAGAGCCTTTGCCGTAAAAACTGGTGTCCCGGGGGTCTCTATGGAGAGATGGGCATTTTAGGGTTTCAGTTCTGGCGGGCCGAGCCCTGGGGTCGCTTCTCCGCGCCCTGCCTTCTAACCTGCCCGGCGCGCTCAGCCCACCGCTGGGAAACCTAGGCGCTGAAGCCCTGGAGAAAAGGGATTTAGTTTTAAGCCAGTCTCCCATCGATCGGGTCGGTAATTCCTACCCCTGCCCACTCGCAGACAAACTCACCTCTACCCTAAAGCATTAAGTTCATTACGCGAGCAATGATCTTAATCTCAGGCGGAAAACGAGTCCCGGGACCTCGCCGACTGGGAAGCAGTGAATAAAGTCACCTGCTTGCGCACCCGCGCAGCCGGCTCCTCAGGGCGGGGGCCACGAGTGGCAGGGCAGGCAGCGCCCGGGTTGCGCGTTCCACGCTGGGGCGTTTCCCGCAGGGGTCAGGGAACCCCGTGTCTGCTTTCTTAAGGATAGCGACCTTTTCGAAGGGTGGGGTTGCTCTCGCTCGCTTTCTTCCTCCCTCTCGGTTTTCTTCTTGGGGAGCCCCCCCCCACTTCTGCTCTTTCTTCCTCCTCCTTCCCCGCAAAGTGGCGAATTCCCCTTCCCTTCCTAGTGTCCCGAGGCGTGCAGGTCCAGCACGCAGTCCGGGTAACCCATCACTTTTTCGCGCCCGCCTACTTCAGCCACCAGCCCAGGACACGCGAGGATGGGGATCGTTCAGCGAAGCCCTATTGAAGCCACTTGCTGAGGGCACCCTGGGGCTTTAAACAACCGGATTCCTCGATCTAGAGGAGATCCCTGCGCCCATTGACAATTCCATCTCAAAGAAAGCCAGCGAAGCGGCAAACACCCCTAGCAGCCGCCTGCTCCCCATTCCCACCCCCATACCACCCCCCACCCCCCGCCTTGGCATTGAGCAGCGTCTGGCACCGCAGGGAGATGGAGGCGAGCCACGCGCCCCCCGTCCTTACTGGCAGACCCACGAGGCGCCAGCTTTTCCTGCAGACTCAGTTTCCATCCGACAATCGTGCAAGCGGGGAAAACATAACGCAAAGGCTGTGTGAACCCCGTTTCCCTCACCACCACCATCCCCATCTGATTTTCAAGACGTGCGTTTTCAGGTAGTCCTAAACCGTGAACAGCGAGCTTTGTGTCTTATCTAGTGGGGGTGGGGATGGAAGAGGAGGAGACTCCCACCTCCGCTGCAGTCTTTAATGTCTGAAATAACGAAATGCCTGTGTGGCAGCTGCTGCTTGAGCCAAAACTAACTCTTTGGAAGACGGAAAAGAGTGAAAGGCAAAGAAAGACTGTTCATTTTTTTTTCCTTTGGTGCCGTTTGGGATGTCATCTGTTTCCTTGGCGACTGTGTTCAGCCCCCCGGAGCCCCTGGGCTCCTGGATTGTTAGGGGGGAAAAAGCATGCTATTTCTGCACCGTCATTTATCACTGTCACCGCATAATGATTCCCCTTGCAGCCCCTTATTGATGTTTGTAATTGCATTATCTCATAAAGGAGGATGATCAATGAAACCGAGCCGTGCATTCTGGGGTCAGAGGAAGCCAAAGTACTGTTTGTCCCCTTTAATACAACAAGTACTCATTATCTTTAGGTCTGCATTCAAAAAATGATCTGATCTGGGGCTGACCCTGTCGGACATCCCAACACTTTTTAAAACGCGGTTTGTGTAACCTTTTGCTTAAATGCTAAATCAAGTACCTGTCTAGCATTTCAACGAAACAAGATGCTAAAACTGAAAGGGAGAAGCATTTTTTTCTTTCTCTTTTCTTTTTTTCCTGGAGGGTGCGGGGGATACGACCGTCTGAAAATGCACGCAATTTTACACCGCGATTTTACTGATATAATGTAGCGAAAGCAATCCCCATCAACAAGGGACGCAAGTTATCTAAAGAATGAAAAAATGGGCTAAGGGGGAGAGGTATCTGGGCGAATTTAACAAGGTCGGTATTAAAGAATAAAACCACATCCGGTTTAATTAATAAGAGCTATAAACTGAAATAATTCCCTATGATTCTGCCCTTGCTTCTCCCTTTTACAGAGTCATATCTCTTCGTTTTAGATAAATGACTTTTGTGCCTGTTCGATTCTCACAACAACAATAACTAAATCAGTTGCACTCTCTGTGTCTAAAACTGTCTACAAACTCCAGCAAATAAAAAGAAGTTCATTTGTCTATTAAGGCAAGTATTTAGTTGAGCAGAAATGTCCCAGTAACACTGAATGGAGTTCATGTAATCCCAAGAAAATCAAGTCATCTTGTTGCACTGAAGTAAGTGAAAAAATACAAAGGAGGAAAGGTCCAAGTGTAATTTTAAACTAAATGCATTCTTGGACTGTCACAGTGAAAACTGTGCTTGTGTTACTGGGATGGAGGGAGTGGACATCAACTTAACTCACATTTAGCTGAAAGGTTTTAGAAAGGAAACAAGTATTCCAGGTTTGGTTATCATTTTTAATTTGTGGAAAGAGGAAAAATGGAGACTGTTAATTAATCATCTCAAACATTAGGATAAGGGAATCCTTCAAAGACAAAATTAAGCAGAGCTTATTTTAAACATTGCAAGACTTTATTACCAAAAAGAAAATTTTCCAATCCTCTGAAGATGACTTCTTCTATGTTAGTAAGACTACCAAAAAAGGATGAAGACCAGTTGTTTATTTTTAAAGTTCTAGAAATAATTTCTTAACAATATACATCAATTTTAAATAAAAGATCCAGATGAAAAGCCTTCACCATGAAAGAAAGTGAGGACTAGTTAAGTAAAATAGTGTGTCCTGGTAATTTGATACCTTGACATAAAACCTTAAATCGAATGATAGCAAAACAAAGGGCAAAAATACTCCCCTTGGAAAAATAACTTTAATAATAAAGGTAAAAAAAGTTTTAATTGTGTTGAACCACCATGTAATAGTTCTCTATAAGGCATATTCTTTGAACAAGTGTTATTTCCCAGGAATTCTGTCAAATCACTTTGAAATAATATATGTTTTGTATTATTTAAATATTCTGGCACTTCTGTTCTTTGAAAATGCTTGAACTGAAATGGATATGCAGCCACGCATATATTTACTATAAATGGTGTCTTGTCGTTAACATAAAATATTAGAGAATAAAACTTTGGGCTTTGTCAGTTGAGATAGCATTTTTAGCATAATGCTCTGATTTTCAAAACAACACACATATGAAACCCCTTGATTTTAACCAATCAACACAAGTCTTTCTCTTATTTGGCTGGGGATCTGGCATTCTGTACATTTTCTATTTTTAATATTTAGTGTTATAGCCCACAGTTAAAATAATGAAAAATTAGTCTCGTTTCAGATATTATTTATTTATGGAACGAGCATGATTAAAACATAAACACACACAAACTGCAGCTGCAACAGAAAAAAAACTTGATTTACGGTTATTAAATCTTTGATCGCCATGTTAATGTTTCTTTTTCTACCTTTCATTTGCATTTTAATCTATCGAATCTTTACAATTTTGCTGCCTCCTATTTCAATGATTGATTACAGATTTGAAATAAGAGAAACCAAGCCTAGCTTTTCTTTTTCCTTTCTTTTATTCGCTTTCTTTTTTCTTTCTTTTTTTCTCCCCCTCCTCTTCCCCCTGGGTTGATTTCTGAAACTTTCTCTCAATGCTGATGTAGACAGGACAAATTATTTCTGCTCTTTTAAATGTCAAAGATATAAATAAAAAATGTTTTCTGTCCCAAACGTGAATATTTTCCCAGCCGCTTGTTTTCCAGTCGTAAAAAATCATCCCAGCAAAACGCAATTAACAGTGAAACACACATCCACGGCGGCATGGATTTTTTTTTTAAAGGACGTGTGTTTGTGAGTTAGAGAAAGGTGAGAAGTTCATCGTCCCTTCACCAGCAGTAGCCCAGCCATGGCTTTTTTTTTTTCCTCTTTCACACACAAGAGATTCGGTCTCAGTTCTATCTGTGATCTAAGTCACACAAACAAACAAAAACAAGCCTGGTGGGGGCTTGCGGTACTTAAGTTGATTTCTTGAGACAAGCTGTATAAAGACAAAAGGGAAGCGAAGCAGGACTGTTTTTTTTTTTTCCCCTGGCTTACCACTGCCCCTTTGCCCTTTTCTACCCCCAGCTCCTCCCTCCCTCCCATTCCCCCTGCTCCCCGGATAAGGCGGTCATTTGCTGACCGCTTTGCCCGTCAGCGTCACTTTTCGCGCTGGCATGAAAGTCAAGTGTGGCGATGGTTTTGGAAGGCGCCGGCCGACCGGAGGGTGGGCGCATCCTCCTGGGATGCTCTGGCCCAGAACAGATTGCGCCTCCGGGCCGGACTAGGGACCCTGGTTCCGGTGGGAGACGCGCATCTCGCCCTGGCGGAACGGGCGAGCCCCCTGCACTGGAGCCCAGGCCGGGTGGGAGTGCATACATCCTCTCCAGCCAGCCGCACGTCTGGGCACCTGAAGGGAGCGCCCGCACCCCAGCCCACCTCCGTGTTCGCGCCCCTATGCTGAGCCCCCGTGATGGGGGTTTAATGCCTGCCGACGCAGAGGTGCCGACAGAGGACTGAGGACGGACTTTTCCGGCCGGCCCAGGCTGCTCGAGCTCTTGTCCGCGTGTGGTGCGCCGTGCCAGGGCGGGAGAGCGAGCCGGGAGAAGTCGGAGGGATGCGCCCCCCCACCTCGGAAAGCTCTGCGTGGGCAGGCACACTGGCAGGAAGCGGGATGAGGGGCCGTGAGAGGGAGAAATGGCGCAAGCAGTCTCTCCAGATGGGCCTTTGGACTCCGTGCGCACCCAAGGGCGTGCCCACGGACAGGTCGCAGAACGTCTTCCCCGGGTCGGTCCCCCAGACTCTGCTTTGCGCCCATTCTCCTAGAGACCGCTTGGGTGGCTGCTGCGACCGGGGCGATCTTCATTAAAGTCCACTCACCAGGTGGTTAAAATAGAGACACGGGTGGGGGAAAGACATTTGATCCCTGGCCGACCCTTTGTCTTGAAGCAGATTAGGTAGCCTAAAAATAAGAGGAAAAACAGAAAGTCTAGACAGGAAAACTTATTGTGTTCACAAAATATAAAAATGAACCCGAGCGGTCTGGTACCTCAAGGGGTGAAGATAGATCCTTGTAGACAAGCGGGAAGACAAGACTGGGAAGATTTAAAGTGAAAGAAACGGCAGATTATTAAGAAAGTAATAGTAAGGTGTCCCACTTACACTACAGTTTTATTGTTGGGTAGTAACTACCCGATTTATTTATTGCCAGGTCTGTATAATAGAGATAATGACCACAAACTCAAGATAAATTCTTAGGCGCCCAGCCGGACAATTCTTTTATTTAAGAGAGCGAGTCTGAAAGGTGAGCCTCATCTCCACTCCTCGAAGATTTGTCTTGCTTTCTACCATATTATAAGCATGACATGCAAATAAATAAGTGCTGTGCAGTCTGTGTGGGTAGGCCTGCAGGATTTATTTCAGGTGCAGGGAAGGAACATACACGGAATACGAATTTCACCAGGGAGCTGCGGAGTAATGCCTCTCCTCAGCTGCCCGCTCCACCCAGTCTGCCTCCCTTTCCGTGGGAGCAGAGAGCGTCCCCTGATCAAAACATTAATGTGTCATGTCTCAACTCCCTGTTTCTTGACTTATAGGTCTGGGGAGCGAGGAGGGGCAATGAAAAATGCAAAATGCGTCCCCAAAGTAGGTTGACTGGCCGGAATCGCTTAAAGTCGGATTGGATTCCCGCCGACAAAGGGAAGGGCGAGTTGCAGTTGACTTCCAGTAGGGGGGCGGCATCGGAAGAATGTTAACATTATCTCCAAAGATGCAAAATAATGCAAAATTTGCCGTCTCCATCCGGTACGGACCGTCGCCGGCTGGACAGGTCCCAAGGGGAGCCTGCTGGCTCTTGGGACCTATCCGCCTTCTTTGGCCCTCAGTTTCTCTCGGTGAGCCGCGTAAACTCCTAGAGTCAGGTGATGGAATTATAGGAGGACCTTTCTCCTCGACCGCCAAGGGCAGAAGGGAGAGTGAGGTCTCAGGTGTTGGCTCCATCTGAGGCAATGGTTGCAATAACAGTCACCCGGTTGGCCTTGAACAAGGCGGCCTCCGAGCTTCTCAACTCCCACCTGCGCTCGGTGACAACTCAGGCGGATCCGAGCCTGCCAGGATAGAAGTCAGTATCCTCTTCCGATACTTTTTTCCCCTTTCTTACTCATTTTTGGGGTTGGGCGGAGAGGTAATTTCAGACATAGAATGTTTCAGTCTCACAATAACCACTTGCATTCAGAACTTCCTTCGATATGTTTGGTCTGGATGAAAACACCTGACGTGAACGAGGATGAAAAGAGAGTCCCGCAGAGGCAAGGGGAGGGGGTGGGCGGGTGGGTGAGGGAGAAAGGGGGTGTGGGTGGAGGTGGGGGAGAGGGAGACAGAGACCTAGAGCCAGCGGGGAAGTAGAAAGGATGGGGGCAGGTAAGGAGAGGAAGCAGAAATCGAGCGGAGAGGGAGACAGACAGGGTGAAGAGGCTGTTGTAGTAATTTGGTGGTTTGTTGGAGGGATGATATGAGGCTGAGAACGAGGACAGCCCTCTTCAATCTTTTGCAATCTCGGTGTCATTCAAGCACAACTTTATCTTTGAACCAGCATATCTGTTTCAATGATTTCCATAACACATAAATTATAATCTTCAGAGCCTTTAATATTTCTTTTGGTACTTTATTAGAGTGTTATTGCAGAGGCCATTTGAGAAGTGAATGATTCAACTTTTAATCTTCCTGAACATTAAAGTGTGTTCCACTGAGTTTCCTTTTCCAAGGGAATCCGGGAAATAACAAAAAGAAACTAAGCTGTTACATGAAAAGTGACAAGCGTTTTGCTCTCAGCCTGGCAAGCTGCCTTACTCACTTCAAGGATGATAAACTAATTGTTTCCAGAGTTTATAAGTAATTAAGCTATTATTTGGGAATTTATGTACCAGTTTTTTTACTATAGATTTTCTAGTCAGAATAGCCAGAGACAAGTCTTCACAAGATAACAAGATTTTAATATTGAAAACGTGCCCTTATTGGTAACAATAGAAGGCTATTTTATTTTTAAAAGCATTGAAAAATGTAAATAAGCATAGTTTTCTTCAGAGTATGTGATAGGTGGAGGACATTATGTGTAATTAAAGCTGAAAGGAAAATGAACGTGTAATGACTTCCAAAGATTAAGACATCTGTAACTACCAAGTTAGGTTTTTTTAAAGTTAATTTTAAAAGTCCATTCAGCTCGATTCATCTAAATGTGTCAGTTAGGAAAATATAGGTTATGTCCTTTTATGAGTCCACATAAAAAGTTTAAAATGAAAACTTTAAAAATCTTTTCAAATATAGTAAATATAGACTTCCCCCTATATTTCCAACTCCATGTTTGTCATTTAAGAAAATTAGTTTTGTCCTAAATGAAATAGTATTTATTAAAAAAGAAAAGTAAAATTTCAAAAGGGAAATGATGAATTATTTTTAAAATTTCAACAAAATGTATAGTACTTTAACTGACATGTGTGCAAAATTTTACTATTTTGATATATTTTTTTCCATCAAGGCGGCATCAACTTGGTTTCCATTTTTTAGAAAAAGTCTTTTCACTGTCACATAAAAAATTTCAAAACTAATAGGATCTTCACTTAGAAAAAAAAAATCTACAAAGAATAAAAAATAAATGTGAAAATCCAAATAAATGAGTACAAAATCTCACATGAAGTAAAATAAATTTTCTGGAAGTTGTTTGCCAAGGAAAATTAAATTGTGAAACTCTATTAATATCCACTCCTTTCACTACAAAAAGTGGGAGTGAGCTTCTAATCATTAGAGGGTGGACCCTCACCTAGCAAATATATCCATTTGTTTCCATATATATCCATTTGTTTCAAGTAAAAATTCCTCTAAGTAAAAGTCTGGGTTTACTGGAAATTATATACAAAATATTCTGTGTGATTCAGGGTTGGTGTTGTTCTGTGAAGTCTGTGTAAGCTGTGGCAGTTGAGACCTGTCGTTGTGTCACAATGTTTGAGTCAACATTTGCTGTAGTGCATTTTCGTTATGCTAATAGACTAGCATTGCATTAATAAAAACAAAAACAAAGTAGTTAGTAGTACTGCAATCTCAGTTGTCTAACACCACACCATGAGTGGCCCTTATGAACACTAGGCACACTTGGACTCACTTTAGGGCACTCACTGTTTCAGCTGGCTTCATTACAGAAAGACAGTGGCAAGTCTGCTGCAGCTGGCACCTGCAGTGTGTCCTGCAACACAGGGCCACACCTTGCCCAGACAGCCGCTCCATGGGCAGGAAGTCTGCTCTAGGCAAATTTTATGGTAGGAACAAATTATTCTTCCTGCACTCCTCCACAATCTTAAGGAGACGATTCGAAGTCTGTTTTTGGTTTCCTTGAAGTAAAAATGTTGACATGTGAAGGGTGCTGCAATAACTTTAATGGTTAAGAATTAACCCATATGGTACACTGAATTCAAGATGTCCATGATAATGTAGTCAGATAGAGACCTACTGTTACACTATATCTATTGTTTAGTCCCTAAGTAGTGACTGGCTCTTTTGTGACTCATGGACTGTGGACTGACAGGCTCACTCTGTCCCTTGGGATTTCCTAGGCAAGAGTATTAGGGTGGGTTGCCATTTCCTTCTCCAGGGGATTTTCCTGACCCAGGGATCAAACCTGCATCTCCTGTATTGGCAGGCAGATTCTTTACCGCTGAGCCACCAGGAAGCCCAATGCCCAAGTCAAAAAGTCTCCTCTAGTGGTGATGGTGTGTGGTGAGGTGGCACTCAACCAGGAACCAAGCTTATAAGCACTCTGATTAGTATCCCTGACTTATCCAGTGACCTGGCGCTCAAACTCTATGTCTAAGAACATCATGTTATTTATCTTAAATTGATCTTTTACCCAATCTGTAGATGATTTGGTTTGTTTCTGCTTTGTAGATCACTTTGCACTGTAAAATGTAGTGGAGAATTGCTTTAAAGTATATTGAATAGAATAAGTTCCTCTCTCAAAAAACCCCCAGACTTTTTCAGAGGAGTCTTGGCTCTAAGGGAATATTCCTCTATTCTCAAAGTTTTGACCATCTCTTAGAATCCTGAGATGCTTTCCTTTAATTTTCCCAGCCTGGCCACAGATAGGGCTTATTGTCTCAAAGCAGTTACTAGAGAATTCATACCTCTACTGATTAAATTGCTTCAGTGAAATAAAAGGTGACTTTTCCACCCACGACGGGACTATGATCCAGTGGACTGACAAACAGTATCCTTACTCCAAAAGAAAGAGGAGGCCAGCTGCTAGTATGCTTTTCCCTTTCATGAAAAAAAAATCCACAGCATGAAAAGCAAAACCATATTTTTACTAATTTTCTCTTAAAATTCTGTGTTATCTATTCTGGGTGTTGCTTTAAATTTTCCTTATGTTTTCTACCATAATACATGGAATCATTTTTAAGACTGAAAAGCCCCATGTATGCATGCATGTGCGTGTGTGTCTTGCAATCTTGAGCACCTTGTGTCCCCTAAGCTGTGAGCAGGACGCAGAGGGTACTGTGATTAACAGGACATTGTCTCTGGTCTCAAGAGCTCAGCCAGGGTTGGAGCTGGTAAGGAAACCACCATCCCGACCATCCGCATACACAGAAACTGTGGGGACACAAAGTTAAACCTAACCTGGAGGAAGTAGAGCCCCTGAGAGCATTTGTGGTGGGCTCAGTGACAGGAGAATAAGAGAGATCGTGAAGTGTTTTTATATCCAAGTTCAACCAGGAAAACAGTAGCCACTCTGAGTGTTATATACAACAGAATGAATTTCCTATAGTGAGTTGATTACAGAGGGGACAAAAAGAGACTTTGAAGGCAGCTCAGAGCTGGGCAATCTCAGGAAGACTGTTTCCCCAGTTAGACCAAAGGGACAGAGGGAGCAGGGATCAGTCACAGTGAAGATGGAACTCAGGCAGCCTGTCTAATGGAGCTGGAGCTATGGAGGAGACAGAAGGGAAAAGTAATTTGGAATCTTGCCTTTCACTCTCTCATCCATCACAGGGACCTCCCTTTCAGTTAAAACCAGCAGGGAACCAGCTGTTGCAGAACCAGGAAACATCAGATGGCCCTCCTGGGTGTAGAGGCAGGACAGGAGAAGCTTTGATTGTGAACAGTACCAGGAGCAACAGAGCTTCTAGGCAGATGTGATCCTTCAGCGGTCTTTTCTTTTTCTAAGTGAAAAGGATCATTAATTCCAAATGGACTAGTTTGAGAATGTTAAAGGAGTAGAAAGTACTCAGTCAAGGCACTAAGTTGGGAGAATACATGGCTTTACCTAAAATGGCCAGTTTGCCAATTGGCTGGAGCAGAGGAAGCAGGAGGAGATATCGTAGGACATGAGTTGAAAATTGTAATAGCTAACCA